>QJPP01002099.1:0-432302 GCA_003996215.1 Jaltomata sinuosa | reverse complement strand
GTAAATAACCAACTCCTACATATATAGTAATGATCTGTCGTCTTGAATATATGTTTTTGTGTTGCGATATTGTACGTATATATATAGTACGTATTCAAAAGCTAATTAACCAATCGATAATCCATACAAGTAGTATGGAATACGTTGTATTACGTACATATATGAGGTAATATACGATCGTTGAGTAATATAATTAATCAAGTCATGTATATTAAATGGTCCATCGTCTTGAATATATATGTCTCATCTTTAGTGATGTACGTATATATATATAGTACATATTCAAAACCTAATTAACAAATCGATAATTCATCCAAATAGTGAAATACGTTGTATTACGTACATATGAGGTAATATACGATGACGATCGTTGAGTAATATAATTAACCAAGTCCTATATATTACTGGTTCGTCGTCTTGAATATATGTCTCGTCTAGTGATGTACATATATAGTACGTATTCAAAAGTTAATTAATTAATCGATCGATAATCCATCCAAGTAGTATGAAATACATTGTATAGTAACATAATCGTTGAGTAATTTAACGAATCAATAATGTAACCGAGTTTATGAAATATGTTGATGATTAAATAATTTTTATTAATTATTTTTTATTTTTTTTAAAAAAACCTATCTCAAGTGGTTGGTTTTATCAAAAAATACTTTATTAAAAATTTATTTTTTAGTAAAATCGACCTCAGTTGGTCAGGTTTTTTAAAATTACTTTTTTTTTAAATTTTATTTTATTAAAACCGACCACATTTGGTTGATTTTTGTAATTTTTTTAATTTCATTTAGCTAAATACCTAACACTCACACACTCTCCACTCTCTCTCTCTCTCCCCGACAGCCACCCTAACACCCCTCCCTACGGCGTCCCCCCTCCTCTGCCTTCCCCCTCCTGCCTTCCCCCTCCTCCGTCCCCTTCTCTTCCCCGACGGCGGCTGCTACTGCTGCTGCTGAAGATTGTTGTCGCCTGCCATCGCCGCCTGCTGCCTTCGTTGTTGCTGATCCTGTGGGGGTCCATCAAGGTAAGTAATTTTAATTTACTTGTTAATTAATTATAGTTATTAAATTAGGGTTTATCATTGTTAATTTTAGTTACTAAATTAGGATTTATCATTTACCTAGGGCATGTCATTGTTAATTTTAGTTACTAAATTAGGATTTATCATTTAATTAGGGTTTATTATTGTTAATTAGTTTGTCTTATATGGTGGATGTGAACTAGTGAATTTGAATAGTGAAGTAGTGAATTGAAAATGTGAACTAGTGACTTAGATAGTGAAGTATAATGACTTGAAATTATGAACAAGTTACTTAAAATAGTGAGTTCAAATTGTGAGATAGTGACTTGTAATGAATTGGAATAGGAAACTTAGTCTTTAATTTAGTTTATTTAATTATTAGCGTGATAATGTATTTGTTTAGCATAAGTGTCAACACTAGTTGATCCTATTGATGACAAAATTGATTTTCTTGCAAGATCAATTTATGGATTCTTGTAAATTGCTGTGATTGACTTCAATAGTTCTGTTTCAGGATCAAATAAATATGGATGAAGTCAAGTATCCATTGGAGCAATTTAAGGTATGCCAAGACGTTCAGGCAACATGGGCTTTTATTTGAGAGTGTATAGTTTATTCTTTCTTTCTTCACTTCAATACGGTATGCTCCTTGTATATGGAAGCTTCCCATTATCATTGAAATAACACTTGATCTCAAAAAAGAAGAAGTTCCAACTAGGTCTTTGGACTGATTGCAAGAGAATGAACTGATATTGGCAGTGCTATGAATTACGAAAAGAATGAATATACTTCAGTCTGTTCCTCTCATATGCTTCAATTTGGTATTATATAGAAGAAGTGAGTAGATGAACTGAAGCAATCTTTCCTCATGTCATATTATTGTTTCTGCTAGTGAGTAGCTGTAGCTTTGAGATGGCAACTTGAAATAAAGCACAATACTGGCATACCTTAAGTCAAAGATGAAATGTGCTAAATGTTTGTGGTATATTCTGGAAGGTATGGTTTGGAGAATAGCTTATTCATATTGGTATTTGTATATTTTGCATTACCATCTTCCTTTTTTGTAGTTGATCCTCCAGTAGATGTGCTACCTGCAGCTGTATTTAACATCTTGTTATGGGTTTTAAGGTGTTTCCCAACGTCACCTTCTAGCTCCGCATGTTTAGAGTCATGCTGCTGACTTAGCTCCACATGTTTAGAGTCATGCTGCTGACTATTAGCTGTCTTTTTTAGCATCTGTACTTCGCTTTCTATTTTCTCCACTTTCTGACAAAGTGTTGTCATAGTAGCTAGTATTTTTTCCAATGTATCTACATTATCTTTCTCTGGAGAGATAATCTGCAATGAGATTTTTGTCAGTCTTGATTACTTCAATCGTAAATGTGAAATTTAATATATTCAATACTAGTCTCCTTATTTCTTTTGTTGTAACTGAATCTTGTACCTTTTTGGTTATCCACCATTTTACCTGTGTATTGTCTGTTCTCACAATAAATTTATTGTAAACAATATATGGTTTAAAGTTTAACAAACATTTGTATAATGCAAATAGTTCTTTCCTATTTATTTCCCATTTTATTTGTGGTTCTGTATATGATCCTGAGCAATATCTACAATGGTGTTCTATTTTTTCATTTTCATATTTATATTTTAATACTCCGCCGTAGCTATGATCGCTAGAGTCTGTTTCTACTATGTATGTAAATTGTTTATTTTCATCTGGAAAATATAGTTTTGGTAGCTGTTTACACATATTTTTAATTTTCCTTATATGGGTTTTATCTGTGTCATCAAAATGGTATTCTACGTCCTTTTTTAATTTTTTCTGTAATGGCTTTAAATTTTCTGCTAGCTTAGGTATATATTCTCGTACTTGGTTAACTAACCTAAAAAGGATTGTAGTTTCTTTTTTGTGTCAAGCATTTCGTCTAATTTAATTATTTTTTGTACTATATGTGTTTGCATTTTTATCCCGTTTTTATCTATTTGTATTCCTAGAAATTCTATTTGGTTTTTCATTATTTCTGCTTTCTCTTTGCTTAGACTTATTCCTGAAATTTCTATAATATGTATAAATTTTTCTAATAATCTTATATGTTCTTCTTGTGTTCTGGAGTATAGTAATATATCGTCTATATAGACTATACAATTTTCTAGCTGGTTAAAGTAGTTATCCATAAAGTGTTGGTATCTACCTGGTGCATTTTTATATCCAAACGGTAATACGTTCCATTCATAGAATCCTTGTGGTATTGTAAAGCTGTTAATTTTTTAGATTCATCTTCTAGTTTTAGGTGGTAAAATCCTGATTTACAGTCAAATTTACTAAAATAATTATATCCTTGTATTTGTCTTATTTTTAATATTCTATTTGGTATTGGGTAGTTATATGTTTTGGTTTTTGCATTTAAATTTCTATAGTCTATGACCATCCTGGTTTTTCCTCTTTTTTGTTCACTATGTTTATTTACTATGAATGCTGGGCTAGAATGTTTGCTATTACTTTCTTGTATATAGGTTTTTTCTAGTAGTTCATTGATATGCATTTTAAATTCTTCTAAATCATTGAAGCTATATTTTAAAGGTTTTTGGGTTATAATACTATTTTCCTCCATTAGTTCTATTTTAACTTTTGTTTTGTGGTTTTCCCATCCTTTTAATGGTTCTTCACCATACAGTGTTTCTAATTTATCTTGTATTGTTTTTATTTTGTCTATTGAGAATATGATTAATTCTATTTTATGATCTAATTGGTTTATGTTTTCTAATTTTTGATTTATTTTTTCACTTCCTTTTATCCATTCTGTTGTCTTCCTATTTTTGTTATTAACTCTTTTTGCTCCTACTTTGTTGTTACATGGTGTTGTGAACCACCAATGTGTTTTTGTTATTGTGTGTGGATATAGGTTTTCTAAAAAAGGCATTCCTAATAACATATCTTTTGTTGTTAGTTCGTAATTATATACTTCTTCTATTGTTAGTATTTTATCCCATATTTGTATTTTTATATTTTTTGCTTTATGTGTAATCATACTTCCTTCGTTATTAAATCCTGTTACTACTATTGGTGTTTTTAGCTTTTCCCATTTTTCCTCTGGTAAGCAATTATATTTAAATATATTAGCTTCTGCTCCTGTATCTATCATTGGTGTATAATATCTATTATTATATCCTTCTACTATTATTTTTGCTAGTATATATATCTTCATTTCATAGTTTCTTTCTTTTAAACTCTTTTTATTATTATTTTCTTATTATCATGTGTTATTATTAATTGTTTATTTTCTATACTATATGGCTTCATTTTTTCTAACCATTTTATTCCTAATATTATATTTTTTTCTTGGTGTATATCAAATTTTATTTTTATTGGTATTTCCTCCTATAATTATTTCCTTTTTTACTATTTCTTTAGTATTTACTAATGTTTTTGGTAGGTGTGGACATGACTGGTTTTTTACTTTTATCTTATCTTCCATAACTAATTCTCTTGTTATGTTATTTTCTTCTTGTCCTATATCTATTAATATTAAACATTTTTGTTGATTTATTATTCCTGTTATATAGTATTGTTTTAGTTCCTCTTTTTGATGTTTTATCAGTCTTGTAGATGATTCTTGTATTTCTGGTTCGTAGTTTATACTTGTGCTTTCATATCTTCTGCTACTTGATATGCTTAATCTTGGTTCATAGTTTATTCTTTTAGATGTACTTAATCTTTCTTTTATTATTTCTAAATCTTTGTCAAAATCTATTTCTTTAGAACTATATTCATTTTTGTCTATCAGAGTAACTATCTTTTCAAAGGGGTTTTCTATCTTTATCCTATTTATTTTATTTTTTGCTGTTATTTTATGTTTAGTAGTTAATACATACAAATTTTTACATCTTGCTGTAAATATTTTACTGCCTGGGGCTAGTTCTATTCCTGACATTTTCCAATATAATACTAAAGATTTATCTATATTTTTATCTGATACTGCTACTGAATAATTAGCACTTATTATAAATTTAAACTTTTGGTATATTAAATTTCCTTTTACTGCTCTTATTATGCTTTTTTCTATAGGTTTTATTATCCTATCGTCTGCTAAATATATTTCTATTGGTGTATCTATTCCTTCTCTAAAACAAGCTTTTATTAATATTTCTGTTCCACCTAGATGTACGTATTTTATTGGATCTCTTACTTTTAGATCTTGTATTTCTTTATTTATGATCCTCCTGCTTATCAAGGGGATTTTAGCTTTTCCTTGTATATATTTGCAATCTATTACATGTTCTTTTTGGCTTACTACATAGTATTCTTCTTTCTGTCTTTTGAATAAATTTCTTATAATTGGTATACTAAATATTTTATCTACACTTAAGTCTAATTCTTTTCCTTTTATTTGGTCAAATATCTTAAAATCAAATATTATCTTTTGATCCGTAGATTCTTCATCTAGATATTCTTCTTTGTTTATTATTTGTATTTCTTTTTCAGTCATTTATTTGTTCTGATTTTGTGCCTAATTTATTTTCTTCCTCTTCTGATATCTCATATATACTATCTTCGCTATCTAGTTCATAGTCTATGTATTCTATTTGCGTATATTTTTCGTCTTCTTCGAATATTATTTCTGATATTTGTTTTCTTTGTGGGTTTCTTGGTAATCTACAATTTTTAGCTATATGTCCTAGTTTTTCGCAGTTATAGCATGTACATTCTGTTAGCTTTCGTTTTGGTCTATATGGTCTTTTTGTTTTATAGTTTTTTACATAATAATTTCTTTTTGGATTTATATATCTATATTTAGATTTATATTTTTTATATCTCTTATTCCTAGAGTATAGATTTTTATAATAATTAATTTCATCTTTACACCCGAATTTAGGTGCTACTTTATTGTTACAACATACTAGATTTTTTATTAGGGTTTTCTCTATTTGTAGCTTTTCTCTATATTCTTCGCAAGTATTAGAATACCAGTGATGTAAATATTTTATTCTAGCTCCTAATGTATCTGTCAGTCCTTGTATATATTTGCAATCTGTTACATGTTCAGAATTTGGTAGAGCTAATTGAACTCAAACTTGCCTCTTTTATTTTGTGAATACCCAACTGTAAATAAATTTTTGCTATTTTTGTCTTTCTAGAAAGCTGAAAAATATGACTGTAATTTTGTTCCACATTTGAATATGTATAATATGAAGCATGTTATGTATATTAATTTAATCATATTTTCTTTATTTGGATCCTGTTACTCATATGATGATGAAAATGCTCGTGTCATGCACGAATACGGATCATCTAATTTTTTTAGAAGAAGAGAGACAGTATAAAATTATTAATTACATGGTAAGTTTTATTAGAATGGACAAGAATGAAATAAAAAAGGGGACTCCTATAAAATATCTTATTATATATTTTAGGATTCTTTTTTCATGTATACAAGAAAAAAGAAAATTTATCAATATTAATTCTCCATATTATAAAGATAATTAAATAATAATTTTAAAAAAGAATAAATTATAATTTATTTATTATAAAGTCTTTTAATAAAGAATAAAAAATTAAAAAATATTGATTGAGATTTATTCACTTAGTATTTGAAACGTAAGCGAGTAGATATTTTATAAGTTCATTGACATTCCAAATGAAATAAATAGAAAAAGACAAAAAAAAAAATAATGACTTAAGAGTACAATTTTATCCGATATGTAATAGCCTTTTAAGAGAAATATATTAGCCGATATTAGAAAACTGTTTTACATCCCACATATTTAGGACTCACATATCCAACAAAAGTTTCCATAAATTTAGTAGTCTTCTCATATATTTAGGAGTCATTTTATTTATTTTTTTTAGTTCAATATTTAATATTATAAAGATAATGATACAATAATTAAAGCTAATAAAGTAAAAAGACGATTTTGTTTACTGCGAAATTTTTTAATGAAGAACAAAAAGTTCAATCAATATTTATAAGGACCTTCACACTTTTAAAATAACTAGTCTTAGTATACGCGCCTCACACGTGTCCCGCATATTAATAACAATAAGTTTTTGTTTAATTGTTTTTAGCTTTTTAGTTAAACTCAAACAAGTTTTAATATTTAAGACCTTAAATTAATTATAATTTTCTTAATAGAACTATATTAAAAGTTCTAACATTTAATACTTTTAAATTCTGCTCTATTCACAAAGCATGGACCGATAGAAAGAATTATCTCATATTTTGCTTTCATTGAAATTTCAAAACCTAATACCTCATGATTCTCAACTCACTTTAAGTCACATCGAGTACAAAAGAATTACTACTCCCTCCGTTTCAAATTATTTAGCCCATTTTGACTTGACACGGAATTTAAGAAAGTAAAAAAGACTTTTGAAACTTGTGGTATTAAATTAAAGATATGTCAAATGTATTAAAATATCAGTTAATCTTGTGGTGTGGAAAGTTGGAATTAAAGAGTTTCTAAAAAAAGGAAAGAAGCATTCTTTTTTAAACAAACTAAAAAGAAAAATAGGCCAAACAAATTAAAACGGAGGAAGTATAAAAAACCCATTGTAGCAAACTGATTTTCTTTCCTCCTCTTACTAATGGAGTATATACTTCTCCAGCAAACAAAAGTTATTTTTTTTTTAGATTTCAACAATTAGTGAGAAATTTAAAAACTCAATTATGAAAAGAGATCAAAACACAAATAAGTGACACGAATTAAAATTCATAAAAAAACAATAAGATGATATGGGTCGACCTTTCATGAAGAATACTTACTTTAAAAATAAAATCTTGACCATAAAGTACATATAATTCCTACATAATCAAGATAAATTATGTTATAAAATATTTAAATAAGTATAAAACTTTTATGAAGAACACTTACTTTAAATATAAGTCACGTTCATAAAGAAATTATAGTTCCTGCATAATCAAGATGAACAACATAGTTATAATTAACATATAAATAAACCCAAATTATGTATTAATCTCTAATAGTTATAAGAATCCAATAAAAACAAAAAAAAACAATTTCTTATATTATTTTATAAACTCATTAAATGACAATTCAATATTAATACATTATAGATTTTATTGAACACAAACGTCTGAAAACAAATAAAGTATTAAAACGTGAAGATTAAAAAGCACACTTGCTACAACAGGAAATATTGAAGAGGCTAGACATCCAATCCAAGCAAGAATAAAAGCAGCAGCCTGGCAAAGCAAAAACTCTTAGGCGGCTGTTGCAAATAATGTACGGCACAAATATATTGAAGAGGCTTTTCCCTCTTGAATATATATAGAAAAAGTTCTAAACATAAAACAAAATAATCAAAAGTAATGTGTTAGATTGCCGACAGAATGAATCAATAGGAAAAAAGAAAATTGATATATTTAGGAGTCTTCTCATTTTTATTTTTTTTATATTTGTTATAATTAAAATTCAATATTAGTATAATAACTAAATGATATTAATTGAAGAAAAATAGTAAAAAGACGATTTTGTCTAAATGAGAGACTTTTAATGAAGGGCAAAAAGTTCAAATAACATTATAAGGTCCTTCACACTTTTAATTTAACTAGTTTAGTGTACGTGCGTTGCACGTATGTCTCACATCAATCAATAAAACTATATGCCATAAAATATAATTATTAAAAAGTAGCAATTGATGCTAAAATAAATACTGTATTAGAAAGTCATAGTATGTCACTAAAGCAAGTTGTTCAGGTCCTTTGATCTATTTTTTGAAAATTGAAACACTTTCATGACTTGAAAACAAAAGTTGAGAAGAGGTTCAACCTAGAAAAGAAAAGACTTAGTTGCAAAAACATAATATTTGAGGACCCTTTAATTCATTCATATTATTAGAAAAATGTATCTGTCGCATCTTAATTTTATTGTTTCTACAGCTTCTTTTGCCTACAATGATGCTACTAAGCCCACAAGAGGGAAATGGCCAGAAGATGCTTCTTTTCTGTGTTAGAGGAGTGCCTGAAGGACAATAGCCAAAATTTAACTGAGTCAAGCACTAAGCTAGTGATTTTTCATGAGAAAAAGAGCCCATACTTTATATTATCCTCCATATATTGAAGGAATTGTACCGTATATACTAATCCTGTTAACAAAACAATATTTACAACAAAGGCTAATAAACTAAGACACTTGAAAATATGGACTTATCTTCAAATATCTTTATTTTTATCATTTCACAAATTGATGCAATGCAGGTTGGTAGTCTTCCAAATCCCTAGTTCCTTGTGGACATGGATCCTTCCGAGAAATAAAACTTATCCTGTGGAGACCTAGGCGTTACCCAACTCAAAAATTTATCGAAGCAGTTTTCTGAACTATAAACAATGAAAAATAAGGTAATCATTGGCTCATTGTTACGTGTCACTTGTTGCACAGATATACATTCCTTTTCTGTAGATTCTTCTAAGGTAAATAAGCATCATGAGGTATCTTGAAGAATCTTTTAATGAGATGACTATGTTTCCAAAATCGAAATGATCTTATCTTAGCAAGACATGCAATGTCAAGCTGTTTCACAACAAAAAAATATAACAATGATTTATTATTTCGTGAGCATAAATTGCAGCATAGCCATTTTTTGTTAATCCAAAATAATGGAGGTAAAATAACTTTGGACTAATGTGAACCAAGGCAAGCATAACTTGTATGCAAGTTCAAATCAAATGGCATGAAAGATAAATAATGCTAAGTTACTGTCAAAAGAATTTCTTCATAAACAACTTTAGCGAGCATAGTATTAGACGCGCTCTGCCTTCCTCTTAATTTTCAAGGATAACTTTATTATTTTGATCTCCTGGACAACAATAGAAAGAAACGGTGGCCTATATATCAAATTTTTCAGTCCATTATAAATTACGAAATGTAATTCTTAATCATCCTTCCTTAACAAATTATGACTCATCTTTTATGACAAAATATAAAATACTCTAGTATATTCTAAAAAGGTAGCAAGAAATCATAATTATCCACAAAAAAAGTATATCAAACAAAAGGAACAAATTTAGAAGATTGGTGTATTCCAGTGCTGTCCGCAAGACTCCAGATTTACTTACTTGGCCAGGAAAGATAAGTCATCAATAATGAAATATCAACAGATGGAATAAACCAATGTTAGAGTTCTCTTGTATCTATATCTGTAACGATTAGATCCGTCATTATTTCAGAAACCACGATATCGCAAAATCTCGGGAATGATTTAAAAATATTTTCATGTAAAGCGGGGTTGACATGGCAGAAAAAGTTGTAATTTTTGAAATGTGGTCTGGGCTGATGTCACTCTGCTATAGCGGTATTTATTCCGCATAGCAAAACCGCCATGGCGGAAGGCCATCCGCTATAGCGGAATGACGGGAGGCAGTAGTCTGTTACGCGATTTTAAATAAAAGACTCTTCCTCCTCACTTAGAAAACATACGAGGGTTTATCCAAAAACCCTTCTAAGCTTCTCCAAGACTTGAGAGCCATGAGGAAGAGGGATTATGGCTGAAGGGACGCAGAACAACGAATTCTAGGATCGTCATCCAGTCGAAAACGCCTTCATGGAGCCAGAAATGCATCCTTGCAGCTTCTTGGCGTCCAGGTAGGCTAGGTTTTCCTATTGAGTAGATTGACTTGTTTATATTTTATACTTATTGTATAGTTGAAAAGGAGAATCCATGCTTAGGCTTCGGGCACGGAGTCTGGTGGATTATGGTGTTGGTTATGTGTGAACTAGGTTTTGGTTGGAAAGGATTTTTGGGTGGTCGTGTTTCAGGCTGTACATGTTTATTTAGGCGTGGCTTAATGATAGAGTTCAGGTACTGAGATGTCGGGAAGGTTCGGGGAACAGGGAACTTGGATAGTTACACCATAGGTCAAGAAAAGGAATCTCTGAATGTTGTTATAAAGAAACTAGAATGTGCTAAATTTTTAAACTTTTGGGGTTAGGGAAGGTCTCCTACATGATGTATTTCGATACCGGGAAGGGGTCAGGACGGGATGTATCCACTAGTTTTGTGAAGGGGTGAATTGGGTTTAGTCTTCGGACGGGATTTAAGTTAAGTTTACATACCCGGGGTAAGGGTAGGTGATGGTTATTGATTCCTGTATGCATTGTATATTCGTGTACTTTTGCTTAAGTATTGTATGAGTTGCATGCTTAGGGAATGAATTAGGAAAGTCTATGTGCCATGTTACCAGTCTTGTGAAATGAATTAGGTGTTATTGCTTGTGGGTTTACAAGTGTTGATTGTTCATTGTTTGTGATTGTGGATTCTATGTGGCATTCAGTTGGCTCGGGTTTCACGCCTGGTACGAGAATTACTAACGGTTGGCTCGGGTACCACACCTGGTACGGGTATACTAATGGTTGACTTAGGTACCACGCCTGGTACAAGGTACTATATGGTTGGTTCGGGTACCACCATGCCTGGTACGGGTTTATTTTGTTGATTTGTTGTATTCTGATGATAGTTCTTTGAGTGAACTGGGTTGTGTTTCTTAACTGTGATATTTGCATATGGTCCTTGAGAAGCTGGGTTATTATATTTAATTGTGAGTTTGGTCTTGGTGTAGACCGGGTTGCTTGTTTAACACTTAGATGTTGTTAGGGGAATCCCAGGGTGGGTCCGGGCTATGTGGGACATAAATGTTT
This sequence comes from Jaltomata sinuosa, assembly GCA_003996215.1. Classification (NCBI taxonomy): domain Eukaryota; kingdom Viridiplantae; phylum Streptophyta; class Magnoliopsida; order Solanales; family Solanaceae; genus Jaltomata; species Jaltomata sinuosa. The sequence goes on along the minus strand of QJPP01002099.1, from coordinate 420,616 downwards.
ATAGTTGTCTTGATTGTTGATCATGGTTATAAGATGGATTACATGTGGTTGATAAGCTAGGGTAATGACTGAGAGTCTGGCATTGTGTGACTAGCTGGTATTATCATATGGAGATTTGTCTAGAGATCCTTGAGTGGTCCGGATACTTGTGAGTGGTACCATGAGGGTAGTGGGTCTGGATTGATAGTATATGTTGTTGTTTCTGGGTGTATATCCATAGGGGTTGACTAGAACAACAGAGTGGTAGTCCGGGTCTGGGCTAGGTGGTTGGACTAGTGTAAAGTGACTTTGGAAGTCTAAGGTTAAGGTGACTTGGGAAGTCTAAGGTTAGTGTGACTCGCGAAGTCCTAGGAGCCAGGGTGCAGAGTTCTGAGTGAGGGAGTTGGTAGTGGAAGAGTTAGGAAGGGCTGAGGTAAGGGGTATAAGTAGACGGTCGGTTGAGGTCGGGTCTGGTAAAGGTTGAAGTTGGAGGATGGGGCCATCAGAAATACTTACATGCTTTCCCTTATTTTTCTTTATGATGGAACGAGTGGATTCGGGTCAATCAATGATGCCTACCAGTATGTGTATTTGTATTGATTCTACTCTTGCTATACCTTTTTGGGTATAGTTTGATTGCAGGGTTGGTGATATTTCATAGGTACATGACGACGGTGATCTTTAGCGATTCTACTCTTGTTCCATGATGGGATCTGTGTCTTCTTTTCATTTTTGTATTTTTCTTGTAGTAGCTCTTGTACCGGCTTAGACTAGATCTGAGAGAGGGTTGTTTTCCCTGTTTGAAAAGCCTTTACTGCATTTTCCTGGAAAAGGGTGTTTCTTAAACAAGGTTGTAAATGCTTTCAGATATTAAAAGAGAGGATTATAGTGTTATTTTCTATTTTCCGCAAGCACTTATTGGTTCAGTTCGTAAGGATTCATCTATCTAGGTGGTTAGAGTAGGCGCCCCCACGGCTCGGTAGGTTGAGTCATGACAGATGGTATCAAAACCTAAGTTACTGGTCTCCCAGTACAAGAGCAAAATGTCGAATAGAGTGATGCGGATTGGTGTGTTGACGTCCACATCAAATCTTTGGGAATCTATGAAACATTCTAGGAAACATCTCTCTTCTTTCATTCCTTTTGTGCGGTTCATTTACTTGCTTGTACGAGTTGAGTCCAATTGGTATCTTTCGATTCCAATTTGTATCTTGACAAGAAAAAAAAATGTCTTTTGACTCCGGGAGTTATGAAAACAAGCAAGAGGAGTTGAAATAGGGAAGGTTTCAATTGGTATCTGGCCTGGGAGACTGCTGTAAGACATGGATGATCGGCTAATGACCATCTATGGGACGAATAGAGAGAAAATTTATGTGACTTGATTTCGTTATTGCCTAAGTTGAAATGTTGTGTGTTCATTGTCTGTATGACTTACTTTGTTGACATGTTATTGGTTGCTTTGTTGTGAATTTGCAGGTCTAAAGGTAGTCATAATTTGAATTAGTATAATTGGTTTGTGGTAGAAGGATATGTGCGTGGGGTTGAGACTTTGTGTTATTTTCATAAAGGGACTCATCATTGGTTAAGATGGTGAGGGGAAAGGATTTACGATTGTAGAAAAACTCCAGTTTCAGAACAGTCGGGACTTGGTTGGGAACAATGGGATTATCCCTGCAGGATAGCGGGAAGGTGTTGTTGTAATTAATTTTCTTCTGTGAATCTTTTATGATTGGTGATAATTGGATGCTAAGTTTTGATCTGTGCATTGCCAGGAATGGTCTTGGGGGTTGTTTAAGACCATGGCGGGATTGACGGGGTTAGACAATGAAAACCGAGAAGAGGGATGAGTACACTTACTAAAAATTTTGAAATTCTGGACTGTTACTGTCGGGAATGCCATAGCAGGATTTTTATCGCTACGACGGTACCGCTATGGCGGAGTGACAACCGTCATAGTGGAAGGACGCGAGGCAGAATGCCTGCCCTTTTTCTCCTGTTTTTCATTTCATTCTCAGGGCTTTAAGAAGCAATAGTCAGCTGTAAATTGCAATGTGAAAACAAGGAAATCATCTATATAGCTAATATAGTATGCATATAAGGAAAATTGTCTAAAACAAGCATCCATGTGTGAAATCAAAAGGGGGAAAGGAAATGGAAATATTGTCTAACACATGCCCCAAACGGAGGCGAAACCCAGAAAATAATATAATGTCTAAATAAAGAGGGGAGGGGGGAAGTCCTAAGCCTCATCGTCACTCAAGAAGGGAAACTCCTGCCTGTCCTCAGGCTCGAGTGCGGGCAGCTCCTGACCCGGGGTGACACAAAAGAACATAACCTTGACAATCTTCCACATCCGGGCAAACATGCGGTCCCGTGAGCGTCTCTTCTTCTTCACTTCCTCTAACTCCCTGCAGAGTGCTGCAAAGTTCTGAGAAGAAGGGGGATGGGATGTACCTCCAGCGGCACTGCTCTCCGTGAACCTCCGGACCACGACCAAAGTCACCTCAAGATGGCGGCTGGTGATCGGGGGTTGAGACTGGGAAAGGGCTGGAGTGTCATCATTATCATCGTCGTCGGCATCCTTGATCGGCTGACTGCTTTCTCCTTCATCCACCTTCCTCTTCTTCTTAGAAGAGACCAATTTCACCCGGATAGGGTCGAATGGGTCATCCATCTCTACCTCTCTATCAGTATGATCCACAGGCACCCCAACTCACCTGCAAAGCTCGAGCACCAAACCTGGAAGATAGGGGCCCTTCCTATGACCCCGGTAGAATTCCTTCCACTCAGAGATGATTTGTTCCTCCACGTTCATAATGATCCCCTGCATGGCACAAGCAATCACCAGGGCCCGGGGATAAGCCACGTTGGTTTTATTTCTCGATGGGCGGATCCTCCGGTATACTAAGTTGAGCCACCTCCTAGCATCGGCAGAGAAGTAGGTGCTAGTGATGCCCTCGGAGCTGACCCAGTAGACCTGATCTCTGCACTCCTCACCCAAGTTATGTCCCAAAGCTGAAACCTGGACTCGTATGCCTCATTGGAGACATGAAGCACTCTTAGAACCTCATTGATTGTCCGAGAATCCACCAGAACATCCACCCCAGATATGGATGGTGGGGTTGGTCTCATCCCAACGGACTGTAGGAAGAATGGCATAGAACTCATGTACCCAGCATGTCCATGCGGGAGGGAGAGCTACTAGCAAGGACTCCCAACCGAACTCTCAAACTTTAAGATGGAAGGCGACTGCTTTTCCATCCACACCTATCAGTTTGCAGCCCCTCTCAAAACAAAATCCCAACCAGAGACAGTCCCAGAACCTCTTCTGACTAGTATCATCAGAGAACCTCACATAATTGTACTTGGGATATTGCTCTTTAGCCATAGACTTGGTTAACCTGCAATGTAACGAGAAGGCAAGATTGAAACTCGTTAGGGCATAAGGGATTAAGAAAAAGGGTGTTGTGTTGAGACCTCCATAGCGGAGCATGAATGCTACAGCGGTATTCATCATCCTAGCAGCCTCAAGGGGTGCAACAATAGTGCCCCTTGACCTAAATTTCCATTTTCAACATTCCAAGTCTAGATCAGTTCCCCTAAAGAGTTTCACTACAGTTTTCTACAAGAATATGGGAATTATAACTCCTAAATTTCATCCAAATCCCAAGTTATTCAACAAACAACCTTCACCTTCTCCATCATTCTTGGCCTGCTTTTGGCCAAAAAGTACTTAATCCTTACGCCCAAAACACCGGGGAAGCATTGTAAACGTAAGGGAAGTAACCATGCTTCGGGAATTCAACAAAAATCCAACAAAAATCCAACCAAAGTTCAAGTTCAAAAAGGCAACTACAATGTATACCCCAAATCCTTGTTTTCTACCATAATCTTATCTAAATTCGTGCAAGAAAATAGTAGAGGGAGTAGAAGCGAATATTACCTGAAATTTTCGACCTCGGAAGCGGGGTGATCGGGAGAAGGATGGAGTATTTTGAAAAGAAATAGTGGAGAATGGGGATGAAAACCCGTTTCTCCCCTATTTCATTCTGTTGTCAACTTCTATAGCGGTCAGTACTCTGCTATAGCAGAACCGCTATAGCAGTATGATATCCATTATAGCGGACGTGTTAGTCTATTTTAGAAAAGAAAAGGTTCTCCCGGGTCTTTTTAAATTCTTTTGCTCCGACATTATACGAGGCCCCAGCTTCCTTGGATGCTCAGAAGAGGTCACATGTAAATTTTCTTTGCGTGGCTTGGAAATTCCTTGTCATAGTGGCATAGTGTTATGTTCCTTTTAGTCGGTGTGACTAATTAGGGGGAAGATTGATATTTTGCGTAGGTTCGCAATTACACAGTCACTTGGGATAGTGAGGGTCCCGGGCTAGTTCTTTTTGTCTTTTTGATTTCAGATTATTTGGGGATGAACGATGGGTAAATAAGTATCTGTTGTAACCATCGAATCCGTCATTATTTTAGAAAATATGATATCGCAAAATCTCGAGAATGATTTAAAAATATTTTCGTGTAAAGCGGGGTTGACATGGATAAAAAAGTTGTAATTTTTGAAATGTGGTTCGGGCTGACATCACTCTGCTATAATGGTATTTATTCTGCTATAGTGGAACCTCCATGGCGAAAGGCCATTCACTATAGCGGAATAACGGGAGGCAGTAGCCTGTTAAGTGATTTTAAATAAAAGACTCCTCCTCCTCAGTTGGAAAATATATGAGGGTTTCTCCTAACACCCTCCTAAGCTTCTCCAAAACTTGAGAGCCATGAGGAGGAGGGATTATGGTTGAAGGGACACGGAATAATGGATTCCAGGATCGTCATCCAGCCGGGAATGCCTTCACAGAGCTAGAAACACATCCTTGCAGCTGCTTGGCATCCAGTTAGGATAGGTTTTCTTATTGAGTAGAATGAAATGTTTACATTTTATACTTATTATATAGTTTAAAAGGAGAATTCATGCTTAGGCCTTCGAGTATGGAGTCTGGTGGATCGTGGTGTTGGTTATGTGTGAACTAGGTTTTGGTTGGAAAGGATTTTTGGGTGGTCTAGTTTTGGGTTGTACATGTTTATTTAGGCATGGATTAATGATAGAGTTCAGGGACTGGGATGTCGAGAAGGTTCGGGAAATCGGGAACTTGGATAGTTACACCACAGGTCAAGAAAAGGAATCTCTGAATGTTGTTATAAAGAAACTAGAATGTACTAAATTGTTAAACTTCTGGGGTTAGGGAAGGTCTCCCCCATGATATATTTCGAAACTGGGAGGGGGTCAAGACGGGATGTATCCACTAGTTTTGTGAAGGGGTGAATTGGGCTTAGTCTTCGGACGGGATTTAAGTTAAGTATACATAACCGGGGTAAGCGTAGGTGATGGTTATTGATTCTTGTATGCATTGTATGTTCGAGTGCTTTTGCTTAAGTATTGTATGAGTTTCATGCTTATGGAATGAATTAGGAAAGTCTAAGTGCCATGATATCAGTCTTGTGAAATAAACTAGGTGTTATTGCTTGTGGGTTTACAAGTGTTTATTGTTCATTGTTTGTGACTGTGGATTCTGTGTGACATTCGGTTGGCTCGGGTACCACACCTGGTACGGGTATACTAACGGTTGGCTTAGGTACCACGCTTGGTACAGGTTACCATATGGTTGGCTTGGGTACCACGCCTGGTACGGGATTATAAATGGTTGACTCGGGTATCACGCCTGGTATGGGTTTATTTTATTGATTTGTTGTATTTTGATGATGGTTCCTTGAGTAAACTGGGTTATGTTTCTTAACTGTGATATTTGCATTGGTCCTTAAGAGGCTGGGTTATTATATTTGATTGTGAGTTTGGTCTTGGTGTAGATCGGGTTACGTGTTCAACACTTAGGTGTTGTTAGGGGGACCCCAGGGATGGTCCGGGCTATATGGGATAAAAATGTTTATTATTGTCTTGATTGTTGATCATAGTTATAAGATGGATTACATATGGTTGATAAGCTAGGGTAATGACTGAGAGTCTGTCATTGTGTGACTAGCTGGTATTATCATATGGATATTTGTCTAGGGATCACTGAGGGGTTCGGATACTTGTGAGTGGTACCATGAGGATAGTGGGTCTGGATTGACAGTATATGTTGTTGTTTCTGGGTGTATAGCCAGAGGGGTTGACTAGAATAATAGAGTGGTAGTCCGAGTCTGGGCTAGGTGGTTGGACTAGTGTGAAGTGACTTTGGAAGTCTAAGGTTAAGGTGACTTGGGAAGTCTAAGGTTAGTGTGACTCCCGAAGTCCTAGGAGCTTGGGTGCAGAGTTTCGAGTGAGGGAGTTGGCAGCGGAAGAGTTAGGAAGGGTTGAGGTAAGGGGTATAAGTAGACGGTCCGTTGAGGTTGGGTCTGGTAAAGGTGGAAGTTGGAGGATGGGGCCATCGAAAATACTTACATGCTTTCCCTTATTTTTCTATATGATGTTATGAGTGGATTGGGATCGACCGATGATGCCTATCAGTATGTGTGTTTGTACTGATTCTACTTTTGCTATACCTTTTTGGGTATAGTTTGGTTACAGAGTTGGTGATGTTTCATAGGTACATGACGACGGTGATCTTCAGCAGCTTCTACTTGTTCCATGGTGGGAGCTGTGTCTTCTTTTCATTTTTGTATTTTCCTTGTAGTAGCTCTTGTACCTGCTTAGACTAGATCCTAGGAAGGGTTGTTTTCTCCGTTTGAAAAGCCTTTACTGCATTTTCGTGGAAAAGAGTATTTTCTTAAACAAGGTTGTAAATGCTTTCACATATTAAAAGAGAGGATTATACTGTTATTTTTTGTTTTTCGCAAGCACCTGTTGGTTCGGGTGGTAAGGGTTCGTCTATCTAGGTGGGTAGAGTAGGCGTCCGCACGGCCCAGTAGGTTGGGTCGTGACAATATCTGAGCTATCATATGTAAAAAATATATAATAAATAAAGAGGTAAAAGACGTGCTACTACTTTCTTTATTGTCGTGTGAATATTCATTTAAAAGCTTAACGAACTGAGAATTATTGAAGAAGAAAAGTAAAATAAGAAGAACAAAATACTATTCTTAGATAAGAGCTAGAAAATCATAGGTTTATTAGTTCTATGAAGACTGAAATATAAAATAATGCATGAAATACCTCATTAATCATAAAAGAACTACTTACGTCTTTTTAGAAGTCAAAGAATCACCCCAAGCACTTCTTTGAAATTATTCAGACGCTCTTTCAAAGACAACAACCATCTACATAGCAAATTTTTCTTTTTTAGTACCCAAATTATAGGTAGTACAATCTAATGTGAACCATTGAAGAGAAGAACAAATGTTAGAAGATGTTATCTCTAATAACAAAATATTAAATAGAAAAATCATTTTAAGAAAGTTTAACATTATCTCAAATACAGGTCCAAAGAATTCAAATCTTAACTTTGCATTAAAAAAGATTACTTATCTATACCATTCTGCCTAGACCTCTGAAGGCAACAATATGATCATCTCCTAAACTCATGGATATAATCTTGTATCTAGTAAGGAATAGATTATAAATCGTTTGTCAGTCAAGTACAAGCAAAATATGTTGAAGGTAGCAAGTTCATGTCAAGAATCTACTTAAATTTTGTACTATATTTTTATATTTGTCTTCAATATAAATAATATTTCAATAAGTTATTTAATTTGGTACATTTTGCTCACTTCTCATTTTCTGTTGCTTCCATGTGAAAGCTAGTCAGGTGATTAATTTGAGTCTCTTAATTTTTTTCTTTTATTTTATCATACAAAAAAATTATAATCACAAAAGAAAAGTAACATACCATGGTACCATCTAATGTAGGGTACTCGTTGCCATATGCATTCAACTTTGGCAATCTACCAACAACAACTTGTTGAATGAAAGGCATAAGATTATTGGAAATGCCATTTGGATATTTCTCAAATTTATTAAAAATGGCATAAGTCTTTGTATTTCTTTCTTTTTTGACATACATTGAAAAAAGTCCATAAAAATATCATCATAGAAATGCATTAAAATAAAATTATAATAGCTAGATATAATCTGAAAAAAGAGATTTGCATACATTCTTTTAGAATGTAACTTCTCCAAGTCATCTTTGTTTCTGATATCACTATGTCACCAAAAGCAAAATAAGATGAAAAAATAAAGCAAGTTAAAACTCAAATTTAGTAATATATATTTAAGGTAAGTAAGTTCAGTGTTTATGGCCCAATCAAATTGATTTTTCCTATAGATTAGAATATAGGATTAAATAGACCTAATTGCAAAATTAAACAGCAAATAATAAGGAAAAAGGAAAAAAAAGTGTAACGACCGGATTCGTCATTACGGGTAGACTTTTCGTGTCAAGTTTCAAATCAAAAAACTTTCGGATTTGGGAGTTGAAAATTATGGGCTAGGCTAGTCTCGGTCGGTTTTGGAGCGAGATATGATCTAGGGAAATCCGGGTAAAGATTGGGTAACGTGCCTTGTTTTGAGCTAGTTTTCCATTTAGCTAAGACATAAAGGAGTCCGGGGGACTTTTCGGGATCGAATTTGGATAAGTAGAACTCCCGGTATCAAGGTTGACGCAAAGGAATTATTCCAGAACGTCAAAAAATTAAGTGTGTTATAAAATGGACCCTTTTGAGGGGATTTATGACTTTTTGTCCCGTGTCAACCGTAATGGCAGTTGACACACCGCTACGGCGACTTCCACTATAGCAGAGAAAATACCGCTATAGTGAAAGTCAATGTTAGTCAGCCTCTATTGTAGCGGTCGACTCCATTACGGTGGTACCGCTATAGAAGAGCAGACAACTATAGCGGACCAGTCAGGTAATGTAGAAAACTTCCTCAAAATGTTCAGGTTTCATCAAGAACATTTTGGGAGAAGGGCAAGATGATTTTGGGCGAACCTAATTAGTTTTCCACCATTTCTCATCCTAAAGGTAAGAATTCTACTCTTCAAACTCTGTACTATCTTTCCTATGCTATAGAACTGCTAGGGATGGACTTGGAAAAATGTTTGGAATGACCTAGAATAGTAGAATCCGGGAAAAAAGGGGATTCTAGGGTGTAGAAGTTCTTGGGTGATGTTAATTTCATTAGATTATGATCATGTGACCTTAATTCTCTAAATGTATCCATGAAAAATGGTAAGAATAGGTGAATTAAGGGAGGGGAATCCCGGGAAAAGGGTGGAATGATCATGGTTGGCCTAGATTTGGGATTTTTCATAATTCGGGTAACTAGTAGGCCATAAGGATTGATTTTTGGTTATTGTGTGTTGTTTTAGACCAAGAACCGACAAGAAATTTGAGAAATGGGAAAGCTTCGATTGAGTAGAGCTTGGAATATTTTGAGGTAGGTGATGGCTATTGATTTCTAATATGCATTATGTGTTCACGTACTATTTTGTAGTAGTGTATGAGTTGCATGTTTAGGAAATGAATTGTGAATGTCTAGTTGTCCGGTAATCAGTCTTGTGAAATAAACTTCTTTTGTTTGCTTTTTGGTTTTATATGTTTATTCATTGATTGTGATTGATTTGGACTTGTTATGACATTGGGTTGGCTCAGGTACCATGCCTGATACGGAAATTACTAACGGTTGGCTCGGGTACCATGCCTGGTACGAGAATTAATAATGGTTGGCTCGGGTACCACGCCTGATACGGGTTATTTTAGTTGCATTGTTGTATTCTTTTGATGGTTCCATGAGTGGATCGGGTTGTATTCTTGAATTGTGAATTTTGCATATAGTCCATGAGAGGCCGGGTGATTTTATGTAAATGTGAGGTTGGTCTTAGAGTAGACCGACATTGCATGTCTAACACTTAGGTGATGTTAGGGGGATCTTTGGTGGGCCCAGGTTATGTGAAAAAGGGTATATGTTGTTGTTTTGGGTGTGGTCAATGGTTGTTATTTGGTTCGTGTGCTAATGAGCTAAGAGAGGGACTTAATATCTGGTTATTTGTTGACTTACTACGTATTTTTTGTACCTTACTATGTTATGTTTTACTGTTCATATTATGTTTATTGGAGTTGGCTGATGATCCTACCAGTACACGGTGTTTGTGTACTGATTTTGCACTTGTTTTTCTTTTTGTGAGTATAGGCAATATTTATGTGGCTGACACGTGATCTCTCCTGTAGTCCTAGCGCTTTCAGACATCAAGGGTGAGCTACCTTGGTTTGTTCCTATTAGTGGTAGCCCACTTGTTTCGGGCTTAGACTTTGCTTACTTTGGGGTTGCATCCCCGTATTTCTAAACAGTTTTGGTAGAATATTTTGGTACGATGACTTTCAGGTTCTAGGAAGAATATTTCCGCAGTTTTATGATATAGTGATTGAGACTTTATTGCTAATTTATTTTATGCATTGGTTTTAAGCTGCTAGAATGGTTAAGTGTTGTGTTGGTATTGGTCCGCTCACCTGGGGGATTTGAGTGGGTGCCACTCACGGTAGTCTGGGTTGTGACAAAGATGGTATCAGAGCTCTAGGTTCATTGATCTCATTATACCAAAACAAGTCTAGCAGAGTCTTGTGAAATGGTGCGGAGACGTCCATACTTTTCTTCGAGAGGCTATAAGACTTTAGGAAACTATCTCTTCTTTCTTCCTTCATCCTATAACTTTATTCCAATTGGTATCTGGTGATACAAATTGGTATCTGACTTCATTCACTCTTCTGTCTGTAAATGGTTAACACAAGGAACAACAGAGCAAGAGCAGCGGTCTCAACATCGGGCCCAACTGTCAGAGGTAGAGGAAGGGGCAAGGGTAGGGGCCGAGGTAGAGCAACACCCGTAAGGGGTAGAGCTCAAGCGGCTACATGAGCATGTTAGGCGACCCCTCCCCCACCCTAGGATCAGGTTGAAGAGAAGGTCGAGGTTGTTGTTGAGGAGGGTGTAGAGCAGGCGAAGGCAGCACTGGATGGAGGTGCAGGCCTTCCCCCTATCACACCCAAAGCATTTCAACAAGTGTGGTCCTTCCTGAGTGGGCTAGTTGGTGCTGGAGCCAACCCCATGGGGACTGCAGATCAGGTTCCGGGTACTCAGCCAGTGGCTACTATAGCTCCTAGAATGGATATGGCACCGAGCATAGATGACTTCTTCAGACCAATGTTAAGTTCGGTCATGACAGGGAATGAGCACGAGATACTGACCAAGTTCCTTAACCTACGTTTCAGGGTACTGAAAAGGAAGATGCTTATGAGTTCATATTGGACTGTTATAAGAGGCTGCACAAGCTGGGCATTGTGCAACAACATTGGGTTGAGTTTATCACCTTTCAGCTGCAGGGTGATACTAACCAGTGGTGGAGGTATCATGTGGAATGTCGGTCATCTGTTTTGCCCCCACTGACTTGGGAGTAGTTTCACACTCTCTTCTTAGAGAAGTATGTGCCTCGTACTTTAAGAGATCGCAAAAAGGATGAGTTCCTGGCTCTGGAATAGGGTAACATGTCGGTCTCTACTTATGAGGCTAAGTTTCATATCTTGTCTCATTTTGCTACATAGTTGTTGGGTTCTGAGAAGGAGTGGATTCAATATTTGTGAAGGGATTGAATACAGATTTACAGGTGTTATCGGTGCACATGACTTCAGCAGGGAAGGGCTTCAATGAGGTAACAAATTATGTTAAGAAGTTAGAAGGGGTCAAGCAGGTTAGGCAGGCTAAGGTGTTAGACAAGAGGCCCGGAATGATGGAAACTTTAGGGGCTCGCACTCCAGGGGCCACAATCAATATTTGTACTCTGCCCTTTCTATTCAGTCAGCTTTGCCAGCTGCTACAAGTGGTCGTTCGGGAGCTAATCAGTAGTTTTTAGCTCCTCGGCGCCAGGGAGCTTCTTACACATCTACCAGCAGGCCTTTGCTTGATCATGGTTGTTTCCATTGTGGTGATCTGGCCACTTTAAGAAGGAGTGCCCTTATAGATAGACTAGTAATTAGGCTCAACAGCAGTCTAAGGATGTGGTCACGGTAGGTAGAGATCGTCCACAGGGTAGGAGAGGTAACCTTAGGGAGGTCGGAGAGACAGGGGAAATGGCAGCGTGGGCAAGGGTATGGCGCAACCAACCAATGAAGTAGCTTAGAATGATAACCGAGTGCAGTGTTATGCTTTTCCAAGGAGGTCTAAGGCAGAGGCATCAGACGCAGTGATCACAGTTACAATTCTTGTCTGTGATAGGATAACTTCAGTACTTTTTGACCCAGGTTCTACCTACTCTTATGTGTCTGTGAATTTTGCTGGGTTTGGACTTGATTTGTGATATCCTTGATCCCCCTATCCATGTTTCCACTCCAGTTGGAGAGTCCGTGATTGTGACTCATATTTACCGTACTTGTTTTGTAATATTTGTGGGGTTGCATACTTGGGTAAACTTGGTAATTCTGGATATGGTAAACTTCGATCTCATTTTGGGAATGACCTGGTTATCCCCTTATCATGTTGTATTGAATTGTAACACCAAGACTGTGGCTCTAGAGATTCCGGGTAAGGATAGGCTAGAGTGGAAAGGTGTGTACAGGACTAAGCCGTCCAAGATAATATCGTTTGTTCGGGCTAGAAAGCTAGTGTGGAGAGGGTGTTTGGCCTTTTTGGATCATCTTTGGGATGATAGTGTGGAGTCCCCATCTATTGAGTCAGTTCTGATTGTTTCAGAGTTTCAGGAGGTATTTCTAGCAGATTTGCATGGTATGCCTCTGGACAGGAATATTGATATTTGTATTGACTTGGAGTTGGGCACTCGCCCAATTTCTATTCATCCATATCGTATGGCTCCAGCAGAGTTAAGGGAACTTAAGACTCAGCTCCAAGAACTCCTAGATAAGGGATTCATCCGTCCTAGTGCTTCGCCTTGGGGTGCTCCGGTCTTGTTTGTAAAGAAAAATGATGGTAGTATGCGGATCGCATAGATTACAGGCAGTTGAATAAGGTGACCATCCAGAATAAGTACCCTTTACCCCGTATAGACAATCTGTTTGACCAGTTACAAGGTGCATCTATGTTCTCAAAAATTGAATTGAGGTCAGGGTATCATCAGTTGAAGATTAGGTCCAAGGACATTCCTAAGACTACTTTACAGACTTATTATGGGCATTACGAGTTCTTAGTGATGTCGTTTGGGTTGACTAATGCGCCAGCGACATTCACGAGTTTGATGAATGGGGTGTTTAAATCTTATTTGGATTCGTTTATCATCGTTTTTATTGATGATATTTTGATCTACTCCAAGAGTAGGGAGGAGCATGCTGAATGTCTCTGTATTGTGTTGGAAATATTGAGGCACCAAAAACTTTATGCGAAGTTCTCTAAGTGTGAATTTTGGTTGACTTCAGTCGTATTCTTGGGATATGTAGTGTCAGAAAAGGGGGTGATGGTGGATCCCCAGAAGATTGAGGCAGTTAAGAGTTGGGTCCAGCCTAGCTCGGTGACTGAGGTGAGAAGTTTTATGGGACTTGCAGGCTACTATCGTAGGTTTGTCAAGGATTTTACATCTATTGCTACTCACTTGACAAGGCTGACTCAGAAAGAGGTATTGTTTGTATGGCCAGACAAGTGTGAGAAGAGCTTCCAAAAGCTCAAGACACTCTTTACCACGACTCCCATCCTTTCATTGCCGGTTGAAGGTAAGGATTTTATAGTTTATTGTGATGCTTAACATTCATGTTTGAGTGATGTGTTGATGCAAGACAGGAATGTGATAGCCTATGCATCTAGGCAGTTGAAGCACATGAGAGGAATTACCCAACCCACGACTTAGAGTTGACAGCGGTGGTGTTTGCACTCAAGATTTGGAGACACTATCTCTATGGTGTCAAGTGTGAGGTGTTCACTGATCATCGCAGTCTGCAGTATGTTTTTACTCAGAAGGACTTGAATCTGAGGCAGAGAAGGTGGATAAAGTTGTTAAAGGACTATAATGTGATCATTCAGTACCATCCGGGTAAGGCTAATATGGTGGCAGATGCATTGAACCGAAAGACAGTCAGCATGGGAAGTTTGGCTTATTTGGGGGTGTACAAACGACCTTTGGCAAGGGAGATTCAGGCTTTGGAAACTAAATTCATGCACCTTGGTATCTCAGAACAGGGTGGAGTGTTGACCAGTGTTAAGGTCAAATCCACATTCATAGAGGAGATGAAGGCCAAGTAGCTTCAGGATTCGCAGTTGAGCAGGCTTCGAAGCAAGGGAATTGTTACGCCCCGAGGTTACCCTCTAGACGTAACACGGGACCACAAGGATCCCAAGTTAACCCTTATTCATAGCATTCTCAAGCATACATAAGGAAAACATAGCGGAAGGGTCTGCAACACAACCCTCACACTTGTTAAACTTAGCAAAAAATTAACGATCCTTGAGAGTTTGCAACACAACCCTCAAGTGTCCCGCATGCTCCTCCTCACTCCGAGAATAAATAAGGATATCATCAATGAACACAATCACAAGCAAATTCAGATACTATTTGAACACACGGTTCATGAAATCCATAAAAGCTGCAGGAGCATTGGTTAGTCCAAAAGACATGACAACAAACTCATAATGATCATACCGAGTCCTGAAGGCTGTCTTCGGAATATCATACTCCCAAACTCGAAGCTGGTGATACCCGGATCTAAGATCAATCTTAGAGAAATAACTAGCACCCTGAAGCTGATCAAACAAGTCATCAATCCTAGGAATGAGATACTTATTCTTGATTATGACCTTGTTCAACTGCTGGTAATCTATACACATCCAAAGAGAACCGTCCTTCTTATGCACAAACAAAACTGGGGCACCCCAAGGGGATATACTAGGCCTGATGAAACCCTTATCAAGAAGATCCTTTAGCTGATCTTTCAATTCTTTAAGTTCCGCTGGGGCCATTCTATAAGGAGGAATAGAGATAGGATGTGTATCTGGAATAAGGTCTATCCCATAGTCGATCTCCCACTCGGGAGGGACTCCGGGCAAATCATCGAGAAACATCTCAGGAAACTCACTCACAACAGAAACTGACTGAAAGGGAGGGGTCTCGGACTCTGTGTCCACAACTCGAATAATGTGATACACATAACCTTAGAGATCATCTTTCTAGCCTTAAGATAAGATATGAAACAACCTTTCGAGGATGGGGGACTACCTTGCCATTCTAAGATGGGCTCATTTGGAAACTTGAAACTGACAACTCAAGTACGGCAATCAACAAAAGCATAACATGCATACAACCAATCCATACCAAGAATGACATCAAAATCAGTCATCTCTAACTCAACTAAATCCACTGAAGAGACTCTATGAAGGACTTAGATAGGACAGTTTCGATAGATTCTTTCGGCTAGGACTGACTCACTAACAGGAGTAGAAACATAAAAGGGTTCTAAGAGCAATTCAAAACAAACTTCGAACTTGCATGCTACATAAGGAGTCATAAAAGATAAGGAAGCACCAGGATCTAATAAAGCATACACATCAAGAGAGAAAACCCTCAACATACCAATAACAACCTATGGGGAACCCTCCTGATCCTGACGAGAGGACATAGCATAGAGACGGTTCTGGCGCTGTCCACCGAAACTAGAAGCTGCGCCATGCGGGGTTGGTCGACCTCCTGAAGCTGCTGGGACAGACTGAGTCCTACCTCCTTGCCCCTTCCTAGCTAAAGGGCAATCCCTGATGCGATGTCCAACCTGACAACATCCGAAGCAACCACCCAAACCATCCAGATACGCACCAACATGATTCTTCCCACACTTAACACAAGCTGGGTAGGAAGGTCCCTTAGTAACACTACCCTGAGACTGGGAATAGGAACCAGATCCTCTACCACCCTAATCATAACGAGGCCTCAGGGACTGAGTAGGAGTACTAACAGAAGAATGAACAGGGCCTGATGACTTCTTCTGGAAAGAAGAGCGACGTCCACCTCCGGACCTGTGATGGCCAAAACCTGAATCCCTCGGATCTAACCCTCTTGTTCTCCCTTGCCATCTCCCTAAGCTTGTCATCCTCAATCTGATGGGCATAAGTCATGAGTCAGGAAATGTTCATGTCACTAAACAACAAAGCAGATCTACACTCCTTCTTTACCAAATCTGAAACTCCATAGATAAACTTGCTCATTTGATCATGCGGGTCCGCCACCATAGAGGGAGCATATCTAGACAACTGAGTGAACTTTAGACTATACTCTTGCACTGATACCGAACCTTGTCTCAAGTTCACAAATTCTTCCACCTTCGCTTGCCTCAACTCTCAGGGAAAGAATCTATCAAGAAAGGCCCTTTCAAAACACTCCCAAGTCGTGGGGATCGTATCCCTCACCCTAGTCTCCTTCCATTGAGTGAACCAAATATGAGCCACATCCTTGAGTTGATAGGATGCTAGCTCAACACAATCAACCCCAACCACTTGCATAACTTCGAAGATCTTCTTCACTTCATCAATAAAGTTGAGCGGGTCCTCACTCACTTTCAAAACTCAAAACTCTGACGGGTTCATATGGATAAAGTCACAAACTCGGCCCACCTTGAGGGTGGACTAGGGCAGGATCCTATTGAGTTGCCAAAGTCTGGGCCAGCGAATTTATAGCATTCCTAAACTCTTCATTCGTGACATCGGGAACCTGAACTTAAGGAGCAATATTTCGAGTGGCTCGAGGAGGCATGGCACGTTGTGGAGGCATCATCTGAAACGTTCAAGGCAAAAACTAGAGGAACATTAGAGTTAAGCTCTATCGCATGACATGATCATGAAATAAGTGAAGTTTTCTAAGACATCTCGTAGCTTCTCTCTCATATATGTGGCACGCTTCATACACATGAAAGAGACTCTACTAGATGCGGCTTTCAGACATCCTAAGACTTTTGAACCTGAGGCTCTGATACCAAGTTTGTCATGCCCCGAGGTTACCCCCTAGACGTAAATGGGACTCGGGACCACAAGGATCCCAAGTTAACCCTTGGTCATAGCATTCTCAAGCATACATAAGAAAAACATAGCGAAAACATCATAAGGAAATCCAAAGTAGGAAACATAATCGTAGATAGATAGTCAAAAGGAAGGAAATACAACTCAAGATCATCCAACAACATCTATGTCTAAAAATCCTCTAGGACTAGCATAAAGAGTTTATGGGACAATACACCAACTAACTCGACAATCTGAAAGGGAAGAACATAAACTAAAATAAAGTCTAGCCATCGAACTATGAGGACTCACCCAAGCTAACTGAGAGTGGCCAGAAACTCTATCCACGAATCTGTGAAGGAGCACCTGAATCTGCATCATCAAGGATGCAACACAATATGCGTTAGTACTATGGAATGTACTAAGTATGTGAGCAGTGCATAAGTATGATAAAACATGCTTTAAAACGTGCTTAAACATAATCCATACATAATAGAGTATCAAGAGAAGAAATCATAACGAAAAGCTAAATCATGAGGCCAAAGCCAACTTAAAACCATAGTTCATAAAAGAGTTCGTAAAGCTTAGAAAACATGAAGAACATACATATAGGAGTTTCTTACAATCGACATGAGACCATGTAAGCTAAATGGAATCTAACTATATCACCCTAGTTAGCAAAGCTGACTTTGAACCTTGCCAAGGGACAAGTCACCATACCCAACTATATAACCCTAGTTGGCAAAGCTGTCTTATGCCCCGCTGAGGCAAGGACACCATACATAAAGACGTGAATCCACTTTTATAAGCCTTTTAGACACATATCATATCATATCATAACCTACACTAGCAACATAGTTTCTGGGACTAAGGTTACTCTCACCCCGTCCACTCAGTGCTAAGTACTACTCCCAAAACATGCACATATAGCTCATAATTTCATAAGGGCATACTCTCATGCCAAATCTTATTCATAATGCATGAAAACACATCGGGTATCATGCAACTTTCATAACATAGTTCATAGTGCTTAGCAAAGCCATAATTCAAAACATGCTTTTCTTTCCAAATTCATACTTGAAGAATTTGGCATGCAATTTCATAAATACATAAAGGCCATGATATCTAATCATGCCAACTTTCTCTTGAAAACATGCAATTTCATGGGTTCATTCTAGAAATCCACTTTCATACTTGGGCCTTTAAAACCAATGAAGGAATCATAATCAAATTATGAATAACCAATAAGAAACCATGAATTTAAACATAGAAACTGATTTCATAAATTTTCCCTAATTTTGGATCAAAACTCTAATTTCATAAGTTCATAATTTAACATAAGAATTGGAGATTTTTGGGTATAAGGGTGAAAGGAACCCATTGTTAAAAACCCACATACCTTAGAAGAATATAACCCACTTCAATGGAGAAGACTTAGGAGGCTTGAACTTGAAGCTTAGAGACTTGAAGCTTGAGAGAAACTTTTCTCTTTTTGGGAAGTGAATGAGGAGCTTAGGAAAGACTTAGGATAATATGGATGAAAACCATTCTAGAAATAGTCAAAACGAATTCACTTAGTAGTTAAAAGAGTGAGTAATGACTAAAATACCCCTGGGAATTAAATAAGAAAAGCTGGGAAAATATCGACTTCAAGGACCATGACTTAGTCGATGGCCCATCGTCCAAAAGGACGGACCATCAACCTGATCTGTAGTTTTCCCCTGGCATTTGCTGAAGCTATTGGAATTGTATTCCACGAGTTCGACAACGGTCTGTTCTTCTAAACGACGAACCGTCTGTCGACTCGTGGTTTACTGGATACTTAAAGAGGGCTTACTGGAATTTCATTCCACGGGTCAGACTACGGTCTGTTCTTCTGAACGACGAACCATATGTCGACTCGTCGTTTGCCTAAGGAGAATCTTGGGTCCTCTGAACTTTCAGGGATTATAGGATAAACGATGGTCGTCATCTAAAAAGATGAACCATATTTTAAATAGTCATTCCTGGATAACTTAATGGGGCTACTGGAATTTAGATGACGGATTAGAAGATGGGCCGTTGTTTCAAACCACGAACCGTCATCTGACTCGTCGTCTCTGGGTACTTGAGATTTTTCTGAGATTTTAGCTTAGATAGCTGGATACCTTTTTGGGGTATTACAACAATATCCGAAGAATCTGGGGATGCCACGTTGTATGTTAGCGGGGTGTTGAATTTTAGAAAATGGATTTATATTCCTCAGGTTGATGACATCATATAGAAAGTGTTGGCAGAGGCTCATAGCTCGCGATATTCAATTCATTAGGGTGTAACCAAGATGTACAAGGATTGGAGGCAGCTTTACTGGTGGCCCGTGATGAAAATAGACATAGCTGATTTTGTGTCCAAATGTCAAAATTGCCATCAGGTAAAGTATAAGCACTAAAGACCTGCAAGACTACTTCAGAGGATGCCCATTCCAGAGTGAAAGTGGGAAAGGATAGCCATGTACTTCGTGGTGGGTCTTCCCAAGACTTTGGGAAAGTATGACCCTATTTGGGTCATTGTGGACAGACTGACCAAGTCAGCTCATTTTATTTCGGTCAGGGTAGACTACAATTCATAACAATTAGCTGAGATCTATGTGAAAGAGATCGTAAGATTGCATAGGGTACCATTGTCCATCATTTTAGACAGGGGTACACAGTTTACCTCTAAGTTTTAGGGTAAGTTACATGAAGAGTTGGGCACTCAAGTCACCTTTAGTACAACCTTCCATCCTCAGACTGATGGTCAGTCGAAGAGGATGATCCAGGTATTGGAGAACATGCTGAGAGCATATGTGATTGACTTCGGGGGTCATTAGGACCAGTTTCTACCATTGTGTGAATTCTCATACAACAATATCTACCACTCCAGCATCGATATGGCACCATTTGTATTCTTGTATGGAAGGGGTTGTAGGTCACCTATAGGGTGGTTTGAGGAAGGCGATGTAAAGCCTTTGGGCTTGGACATAGTAAGGGAGGCACGAGAAAAGGTAAGAGGCATTCAGGCCAAGTTGCTAGCGGCCCAAAGCAGGCAGAAAGAATATGCAGATCGCAAGGTAAGGGGCATGGATTTTCAGATTGGTGAACAAGTGTTATTAAAAGTGTCACTAATGAAGGGAGTTATACATTTTGGTAAGAAGGGAAAGCTCAGCCCTCGGTTCATCGGACCGTTTGAAACTCTTGAGATTGTAGGGCCAGTGGCTTACATGTTAGCACTGCTGCCCAGTTCATCAGGTGTCCATCCAGTATTCTATGTATCCATGCTAAAGCGATACCATGAGGAGGGGGACTACATCATCAAGTGAGATGAGGTGTTATTTGATAAGGGTCTTTTCTATGAAGAGGAACCGATTATGATTCTTGATCGAGATGTTCGGAAATTGAGGACAAAGGTGATCAGCATGGTAAAGGTTTAATGGAAGCATCGTCTGGTTGAGGAAGCCACTTGGGAAACCGAGAAGGACATGCGAGACAAGTACCCTCACTTATTTGAGGATTCAAGTACTACACTTTCCTTTCTTTATTTCCATAATTTTGGGTTGGATCATTCGGGGACGAATGATGGGTAAATTAGTATTTGTTGTAATGACCAGGTTCATCATTATGAGTAGACTTTTCGTGGCAAGTTTCAAGTCAGAAAACTTTTGGATTTGGGAGTTTGAAATTCTGGGCTAGGCTAGTCTCGCATGGTTTTGGAGCGAGGTATGGTCTAGGGAAATTCGGATAAGGATTGGGTAATGTAACTTGTTTTGAGCTAGTTTTCCATTTATCTAAGACATAAAGGAGTCCAGGGGACTTTTCGGGATCAAATTTGGGTAAGTAGAACTCTCAGTATCGAGGTTGACGCAAAGGGGTTGTTCTAGAATGTCGGGGAATTAAGTGTGTTATAAAATGGACCCTTTTGAGGGGATTTATGACTTTCTGTCCCATGTCAACCGCAATAGAGGTTGACAAACCACTACGGCGACCTCCACTATAGTGGAGAAAATATCGCTATAGCGGAAGTCAACGACGGTCAGCATCCGCATAGCGGTCGACTCTGTTATGGCGGTACTGCTATAGCATAGTCGACTGTTATAGTGGCTCCACTATAGTGGACCAGTTGGGTTTTGATGCAGAAAACTTCTCCAAAATATTCAGTATTCATCAAGAACATTTTTGGAGAAGGGCAAGGCGATTTTGGGCGAACCTAATCAGTTTTTCACCATTTTTCATCCTAAAGGTAAGAATTCTACTCCCCAAACTCCATACTATCTTTCCTACGCTATAGAACTTTTAGGGGTGAACTTGGGGAAAGGTTTGGAATGACCTATAAGTGTAGAATTTGAGGAAAAAGGGATTTTAGGGTGTAGAAGTTCTTTGGTGTTGTTAATTTCATTAGATTATGATTATGTGACCTTAATTCTCTAAATATATCCATGAAAAATGGTAGGAATAGGTGAATTAAGTGTGGGGAAGCCCGAGAAAAGGGTGGAATGATCATGGTTGGCTTGGGATTGGGATTTTTCATAATCCAGGTAACTAGCAGGCCATAAGGATTGATTTTTGGTTATTGTATGTAATTTTAGACCAAGAACTAGCAAAAACATCAAAAAATGGGAAAGCTCCGGTTGAGTAGAGCTTAGAATATTTTGAGGTAGGTGATGGTTATTGATTTTTAATATGCATTATGTGTTCACATACTATTTCGTAGTAGTGTATGTGTTGCATGTTTAGGGAATGAATTGTGAATGTCTAGTTGCCCGGTAATCAGTCTTGTGAATTGAACTTCTTTTTTTTGCTTATTGGTTTTACAAGTATGTTTGTTCATTGGTTGTGATTGATTTGGACTTGTTATGGCATTCGATTGGCTCGGGTACCACGTCTGGTACAGGAATTACTAACGGTTGGCTCGGGTACCACGTCTGGGTATACTAATAGTTGGCTCGGGTACCACGCCTAGTATGGAAATTCATAATGGTTGACTCGGGTACCACACTTGATACGGGTTGTTTTAATTGCATTGTTGTATTCTTTTGATTGTTCCATGAGTGGACCAGATTGTATTTTTGAAATGTGAATTTTGCATATGGTCCATGAGAGGCCGGGTGATTTTATGTAAATGTGAGGTTAGTCTTAGAGTAGACTGAGATTGCACGTCAAACACTTAGGTGATGTTAGGGGAATCCTTGGTGGGTTCGAGTTATGTGAAAAGGGTATATGTTATTGTTTTGGGTGTGGTCAATGATTGTTATTTGGTTCGTGTGCTAATGAGCTAAGAGAGGGACTTAATATGTTGACTTACTACATATTTTATGTACCTTACTATGTTATGGTTTACTGTTCATATTATGTTTATTGGAGCTTGCTGATGATCCTACCAGTACACGGTATTTGTGTAATGATTCTGCACTTACATTTCTTTTTGTGAGTACAGGCAATCTTCCGGCGGCTGACACGCGACCTCACCTGTAGTCCCAGCGCTTTCAGACATTAAAGTTGAGCTGTTTCGATCGAGATACCTTGGTTTCTTCCTGTTAGTTGTAGCCCACTTGTTTCAAGCTTAGACTTTGCTTACTTTGGGGTTGCATCCCCATATTTCTAGATAGTTTTGGTAAAATATTTTGGTACGATGACTTTCAGGTTCTAGGGAGAATATTTTTGCAGTTTTATGATATAGTGTTTGAGATTATATTGATAGTTTATTTTATGCATTTGTTTTAAGCTGCTAGAATGGTTAAGTGTTGGATCGGTATTGATCTGCTCACCCGGGGGATTTGGGTGGGTGCCACTCACGGCAGTCTGGATCGTGACAAAAAAACATTAACATACATGTGTAAATCAGACATGATCAATGACGTGCATGTAAAAAATATATCAAGAGATTATGTGAAAGAGTAAAAAAAACTAAAATTAAAGCAAAAAGGCACAATATTCAAAGGAATCCAGAAGTTATGGGTATACAATCGGTGCAAGAAAGAAAAGAGGGAAAAACATACCAGAAATAACAATATTTTAAATCTGCTAATCTTTCTAATGTTGACCTCTATAAATTAACTTTCAATTTTTTTTAAAAAAAAACTCCAGTTGTAGCTAACAAAGGCAGTGTAGTAAACGACATGATGAAAATAAGATATCACTCTATCGAGGAAGCTAAAAAGTCACCAATAATTTTTTTAAAAAAATTAGTAGATTGACAAGAAAAAATTAAAAGTACATTCAGCACAAAGAAATGAGGAGAAAGAAAAAAAAAATCCATTGGGGTGTTTAGAAAAAGCTAGTAGACAAAATGGAAGAAGAAGCACTCATAGAGAGACTACTAAAATTTAATTACACGGATAAAATAAAGTCATGTAGGCATATTGTACATGTTACACCTGAAAATTTAAAAGATCCAATTTAAACATAAAGCTCAAATGTAAATGACACAGTTACCCTTCGTCGTTAGAAAAGTCTCACTTATTATATAGTGTAAAAAATAATTTCAAGTGCAAGTTGGGTAACGTTAATACACTAATTCAAATTATCTTTCCTTTTCATCCAAGAAATCCTACTTTCAATTGGTAAAACATCATGTATGGACTTTTAAATCTATATTTGATATTAGTATGTAAATATACAAATACTTTTATTGGTTATTAAAAAATATATAAATAAATTATATAAATACTAGCAAAATTTAGAATGATTGGTGTGTGTTCTTGAACTGATATAACTTAAGAGAGGAATTGAAATTTGAAGTCCACAAGCTTAAAAAATATACTGCAAGTTCTCATTAGGAAATTATTTTTGGTAAATAATTTATGAAAAAATAATAAAAGTCTTTTTAATTTAGGTAATTATTTTTTGAAGAAAAAAGTTTTAGACTTTTATAAATTCAAAATCATTGTTTTCTACAATAATACAATAACATTCCCAATATAATCCTCAAACGAACGAAGTATTATTTAGAGAAATATTATTTTTCCAATAGTTTTTATTATTATATCGATTTTATGTAGGTCAACTGACCAAATAAATTTACAATATGCATTTTTTTTTATAATTTCTCGTTGTTATCGTCCTTCAAGATTTATTTGTTAGCTTCTGCATGTGTTGAATCGAGGTAGATTTTGAAGATTGACAAAGTTGTGGAACACATGCAGGGAACAAGTATCTGTGACTTGTTCCTTAATGCGGAATCCAACTAGGATCAGGAGAAGGGAAGCGACGTGAAGAAGGAAGCAGAGCGTGTGAAAAAAATGTGTTAACAAGAAGAGTCCAGCTGACAGTGAGTTTTCTTTCATAAAGAGAAATCCTACAAGGAAGGAAATAACCAAGGTCGGCTTGATATCATGTCCTACAATAAAGAGGATTCCCAATATGGAAGGAAATCAGTCGAAACAAGGACAAGATTTTCAATACAAATACAAGAGAGGTTTCACAATAAACCCAACGCACTTACATAGAGAGCTACAAGAAGAGCACAATCAAATTGAGAGAGTTCATATTTGAGAGAGTTCTGAGTTTAGATCCAAGTGCAGCCAATACAAGAAACCAGATTGAAGAAGTGTTCCTTAAGTCTATGGTTTATTGTTCTTGAGTCAAGTTGATTGTATTATTTTCATTGAGTTGTAATCATTCATTCTTAGTACCTGTGAAGTTATAAACTGGTGTAGGAGTTAGTCTTCAAGTAGGGATGACTCGAAGACTTGGGCACATAAACCTGGGGAGGTTTGTGTGGTGTTTAGGAATTAGAATTTAGTTCCTAGGGTTGCATTCCTTGTAATCTGAACTGTTTGAGGCTCATTGTTTTAGTGAAATTAGAATAAATCCTACAGAGGTATAGGTCGTGATTTTTACCCTTTATGAGTTAGGGGTTTTTCACGTAAAACACCATGTGTTCTCTCTACGCGCTTAACATTGAAGTGACCGACAAAGGAACAGATCTCTTAACGTGTTCCTTAGGCAAATTAGGGGGTCAGTATTTTAACAATTGGTATCAGAGCAGGTTATCTTAACAAGAGTCTTATAACTCAGGATAATATCACTATGAATTATGCACCTCCTCTTGGACACGGTGAAGGATAACACATCAACATACCACCTCTTTTCAATGGTCAATACTACTTGTGGTGGAAGGCAAGAATGGAAGACTTTATTCAGGCAGAGGACTATGAGTTATGGACCAGAGTTACTGACGGTCCTAGAATCCCAATGATCAAGGATGAAGAGAAGGACATTCCCAAACCAAAAGCTCAATACGATGAGGCTAACTACAAGATGCTAGGGAAAAATGTCAAAGCCAAGTGCATTCTTGTATATGGACTTGGACCTGATGAGTTCAATCAAATCTCCAACTGAACCATAGCCAAACCAATTTGGGATACACTCATTAATGCTTATGAAGGCACTACTCAAGTAAGGAAATTCAGGATTGCTAGACTCTCCACTGAGTATGAAACCTTCAAGATAAAGAATGGAGAAACCCTTCAGGAGATGATTACTAGATTCACCATTGTTGTGAATGAGCTGGTATCCTTAAGGAAAATGTATACCATTGAGGAAAAAATTGATAAGGTTCTAAGGACACTTTCCAGATCATGGGAAATCAAAGTAATTGCAATTAGAGAAGCAAAGGATCTGACCAACATATCCTTAGATAAACTGGTAGGCAATCAAAAGACTTATGAGATGAATATTGATAAAAGAGGTGAAGAAAGCAAGGACAAAACCTTGATAAGCAACAGAGAGTGATGAATCTGAACTGGATGATGAAGATATTGCCTTGATAAGCAGAAACTTCAAGAAGTTCTTTAAGAAATGAGGGAACTTTGAGAAAAGGAGATCATCACCAACCAGAGAAAAGAATGTAGAGAAAGGACAAAATGGTGGGTGTTTCAAGTGTGGAAAGACTGACCATCAAGTCAAGGATTGTCCCATGTAGAAATTGAGTGGAAAAAGGAGAGAGCTGAAAGGGAAAGAAGAGAGCAAGTGTCATGCCCCGAGGCTACCCTCTAGGAGTAACACGGGACTCGGGACCACAAGTGCCCCAAGTTAACCCTTGGTCATAGCGTACTCAGATAAATACAAGAAAACATAGCGGAAGAATACTTAATGAAGATAGGCAACCATAACTAAATAGGAATAAGGTTTAAGAAATACCAAATCCAAAAATATGAAATACAAGTCTAGCTATGTCTGAAACTTCTAAACTGTCACAAAGAGTTGATGGAATAAGACCCCAACTAACTCAAAAATCCAAAGAAAGAACATGAAAGTAACTAACATAACTATGGTCCTCGAATGATAAGGACTCACCAACAGAATTTGGATAACCGGCGATGACTAGCCACGAGCTTGAGGAATAGAACCTGAATCTGCATCATAATAGGATATAGCGCAAATTTTGCGTTAGTACTATAGGATGTACTAAATATGTGAGATGTGCATGAATATGATAAAAACATACTTGAAACGTAATTAAAATTGGGCTCATGCATAAAAGAGATATCATAAGTAAATATCATAAGTTGAGCTTAAAGCGTGAAATAGAATGGCTTAATACTTAAAAACGTTCATACAGGAGTTTCTCTTAACTGACATAAACCATGGTGAGCTATATAAAGTCCAGTGTCATACACCCACACTGAAAAAGGTTGTCCTAATCGGCTAAGATTAGAACCTTATCTACCAAGATCCTGTCATAAGCCACAGAGGGCAACCTACGATGGCAACATAGTTTTGAACTTGGGTTATCTAGAATCCATATCGCTCGGTGCTAAATACTACTCCCAAAATATACATGTATCTCATAATATACTTATGACATATCTAATGCCAAATCTGTTTGAAAAGCATAAGGGCATATCTAATGTCATACAATTCACATATCATAAGTCTTAAAACTTAGCATAGCTATAATTCAAAATATACTTTCCTTTATAAAATCATGACTTGAAGAATTAGGCATGCAATTTCATAATACATAAGGTCATGTTATCTAAACATGCCAATTTTCACTTGAAAATATGCAAATTGATGGAATCATGCTAGAAATCATCTTTAATGCATGGGCTTTTGAAATTAATTAAGGAACCTCAAATAAATCATAGATAAGTAATGAGAAACCATGAATTGATGCTTTAAAACTGAACCCATAAGTTTTCCCCCAATTTGGGTAAGAACCCTAAAAAATTGATAACTCAAAGTAAAAACATTGGGTTTTGGGCATAAGGGTGAAGGAAATCCCTTATTGAATACCCACATACCTTATTAAAACTTGCTTGATCTAAGATGAAAAGAAATGTATACTTGAACTTGGAGCTTGAGACTTGGAGAAGAGGAGTTCTTTCTTCTTTTAGAAAAGGATAACTTAGAATGAGAAGAGCTTAGGCTATTAAGAGATAAAACCCTACTAAAAGTGTCAAAACGACCTCACTTAGGAGTTAAAGAATAGGAGAAAGACCGGAATACCTTTGACTTAAAATAAAAGGCTACAGAAAATTTGCTGGCTCACAAGCTGCCCGATAGGCATCAGACCCCCGACGTCCCATTAGTTCAAGGCATCGAGCAAGCCACCTGGGATCTGGGACTTCTGGAGCATTTCAATAGAGAGTTCCCATGGCGTGTCATAGCCGCCCATCAGGCTAGAAAAATCTTGGCTCAAAGCCACTGGTCAATTCCCACGGCATGCCTCACGGCCCGTAGGAGCTCCGATGCCCATAGCGACTGCCCGTAAGGCCCAATAGTTGCAACAAAATTCTGGATTCTAAGTTTGGTAGCTGGTTCAAAGTTTTGGTGTCTTACAACAAGCCAGTAAGAAGAAGAAAAATGCTGAAAAGGGTATGTATGTTGCTTGGGGACCAGGTTCAGACTACTTAGAAGAAGATGACACAGAAGATGTTGTCCTGATGGCCATGGAGGACTCAGAATTAGATTCTGAATCAGACACTGAAGAAAAAGAGGTAAATCTTTCTGACCTTAAAACCAAATTAAAACTCTTCTCCAAGAAAAAATGGTCATCCCTAATGATGACCTTTATAAAAAAACTTTCAAGAATTGAGTGAAAATAAAGATCAGTTGTTGCCCTCCTTGACCAGCCTAAAGTTTGAATATATTGATCTTGAAAAGATCAACATTGGTCTAAAAAAGGAAAATCAATCCCTTAAGGAACAAGTCCGACAACTTGAATCTGCCATCCTTTCTCTCAAATCTAAAATTTTGAAATTTAGGGTTACTCAATAGGGGAAAGGTTATTAGAGTAACGATCAAATCAAGTGTGAACAAGATCTAAAAGGGTTCAAAGATGAATATACTCAGAAAGAGAGAAATCTAGGAGAATAAATCTTGAACTTGCTAGAACCAAGTATGAGCTTGAAAAGGCCAACAAGTGGATTGAGTCCTCAATGATTGTAACTCAACTTGGTAATAGAACACATAGCACTAAAACTGGAATAGGCTTTGACAAAGAATTTTCTGAGGGAACCTCTGATCTGTGTACACACTGTGCTAAAGTCGGTCTCTTAAGGGAAGCTTGTCCCTCTGCTAAACTCACCTGCATAAAAACATCAAAGTTGCTTCAAAAGGTAAAAACAAGCCTACTAACAGAAATGTACCTCATCAAAGGAACATGTTTGTACACCAAAAACAACCTGTCAAAGATTTGCCAAAATGGACTAACAGAAATCTCATTCATCCTTTTGACCAAAGGAAAGGACCCAAGCTAGTATGGGTTCCTAAATCTAACCATTAATCTTTTGCAGGACAAGGTGAGAGAAAGCAAGCAACATTGGTACATGGATAGTGCTTGCTCAAGATATATGACTGGAGATAAGAAAACATTCCTCTCACTGGAAGAAGGAAAAGGTGGGAATGTGACCTTTGAAGGAGGAAAGAAATGTAAGATCAAAGGAGTTGGCAAAATAGGTAAGTCTGAAGAGCACTCAATTAAAAAGTTATACCATGTTAAAGTACTAAACCACAATCTACTCAGCATATCACAACTTTGTGACAAGGGAAATAAGGTAACCTTCTACTCTACAGGTGTGGAGGTGATAGACCTAAAAACAGGGGAGACTGTCTTGACTGAACAAAGATACAAGTATATGTAGACTACTGATATCTCAAAGGTCCTTGCTGAGGATCTTGTTTGTCTTAATGTGATGGACAAAGACCCCCTTCTATGGCATAAAATACTGGGGCATGCTAGTCATGTTCAAGTAAAAGAACTAATCTCCAAGGACTTTGTAATAGGTCTACCTAAATCTAAGTTCAAGGAAGATAAAGTCTGTGCTACATGTGCTCAAGATAAGCAGGTAAAATCCTCTTTCAAATCCAAACAGGTTATCAGTTTGACCAAATCCTTGGAACTGGTCCATATGGATCTTTGTGGCCCCATGAGAGTAAGTAGCAGAGATGGTAAAAAGTACGTGTTTATACTAGTTTATCACTATACAAGGTTCTCTTGGACAATTTTTCTTTCTTCTAAAGAAGATGCATTTGAGGCATTCTACACTTTAGTAAAAAAATTGGAAAAGAAACTTGACAAACAACTAGCTATAATCAGATCATACCATGGAACTAAATTTGAAAATGCTAAATTTGTTGACTACTGTTCCACTCTTGGTATTGATCACAACTTCTCAGCTCTTAGGACTCCTCAACAAAATGGGGTAGTTGAAAGAAAGAATATAACCCTGCAGGAAATGGCTAGAACTATGATGATAGCCAGTAATGTGGCTAGCTAATTCTGGGCTGAAGCTATCAACATTGCTTGCTACATAATAAATAGATGCATGTCCAGGCCTCTCCTAGATAAAACTCCCTATGAATTACTCAAAGGCAGAAAATCTAATATCTCTCATCTGAGAGCCTATGAATGCAAATGCTTCATCCACAATAATAAATAAAATTTGTTAGAAAAATTTGATGCCAGAAGTGATGAGGGAATTTTTCTAGGTTACTCTTCACATAGAAAAGCCTATAGGTTATTGAATAAAAGAACTATGTGTGTAGAGGAAAGTGTGCATGTTGTATTTGATGAAAGCAATGTTATGGCTAACCCAAGTGTGCAAGAAATTGATGAGATGTCAAAGATATATGAATCATTTATACAGGAACAGGTGCAAGGAACAGGTCCAACTAATGCTGAAACTAACAGAAAAGGTGATGAAGCACCTTTACCTGACCATAATGAGGAAACTTCAAGTCAGTAGGATGAAGAAGGTGATCAAGCTGAAGAGGCACAAGAGCCAGTTCTCAAAGGTTATAAGTATCAAGTATTACATCCAATTGACAACATCCTTACTGAATTGTGCTCTGGCATAACCACCAGATCAGGGCTAAAGAATCTATGTGCCTTCAAAATATTCTTGTCCATGATAGAAGCCAACAAAGTCAATAAAGCCTTACAGGATGGAGATTGGATCATTGCAAAAGAAAAAGAGCTCAATCAGTTCAAAAAGAACAAAGTATGGCTCTTGGAACCTAGACCAAAGAACAGAACCATCATAGGTACCAAGTGGGTGTGTTCAGAAACAAGCTCGATAAAAATGAAACAATTACAAGGAACAAGGCCAGACTGGTAGTCCAGAGGTATAATCAGGAAGAAGGAATAGATTATGATAAGACCTTTGCACCAGTGGCTAGAATGGAGGCAATCAGACTCCTCATTGACTTTGCAGCCTACATGGAATTCACACTCTACCAGATAGATGTGAAAAGTGTCTTCCTTAATGGGTTGTTGAAGGAAGAAGTGTTTGTCAAACAACCTTCAGGCTTTAAAGACTCTGACTATCCTGACCATGTTTACAAACTTGATAAAGCTCTTTATGAACTTAAACAGGATCCTAGATCATGGTATGAAAGATTGTCAAAGTTTCTCCTACGCCATGGCTACACAAGAGGCAAGATTGATAACACCTTATTCCTCAAGAGCAAAGGAAGAGATTTGTTAGTTGTGCATGTATATGTTGATGACATAATATTTGAAGGCACTAGTAAGGCCCTCACAAAGGAATTTGCGGCCCTGATAGGCAAAGAATTTGAAATGAGCATGATGGGAGAGCTCAACTTCTTCTTAGGCCTCCAGATCAAACAAACTCCTTCAGGAACAATGATTCATCAGCAATAGTATGCCAATGAGTTGCTTAAATATGTTCAAAATAGATACTCCAATAGCCACAACAACAAAGTTAGGTTTGGAAGGAACAGGTCCAGCAGTGGAGCAGAAACTGTAAAGAGGGATGATTGGATCTCTCTTGTACCTCACAGCCAGCATGCCTGATATTGTCTTCAGTGTGGCTCTTTGTGCTAGATTTCAGACAAATCCTAAGGAACCTCACTTGAAAGTTGTCAAGAGAATCCTAAGATACTTGAAAGGTACAACTGACTTGGGTTATGCCCCAACATGTAGTAACTTTGAGCTTGTAGGGTATGCAGATGCAGACTATGCAGGTTATTTGGTGGATAGAAAGAGCGCCACTGGAAGAGTTTTAGAAAACTTTCTTTGTGGAAAAAAATGTGAATGAAGGATCCCACTGAATTGAATTGGGACCATGAATCTAAGAAATGGTGAGAATTCTTGATCTCTCTCAATATCTATGTCAATTTGAAAATCTAGGATTTGAATTGACGCCCTCTCATTGATTCCTCCTAAAGATTTCATTTCAATTAGAATTTGGTTATTCACCATGTACGAGGATCCCCGCTAAGCATCCATGGCTAAATGGTTAAAGATCCCACCTTTGAAAGAGTGGTTTTGTTCTGTCAATACAACTTATTGGCATACTTCTTGGGATCATGTCTAATCTCTTACGCAACAAAAAAGCAAAACTATGTGGCTTTATCTACTGCTGAAGCTGAATATGTGGTTGCTGCCTCATATTGTGTGATAACACTCAAAAGTACTCTCCAAAGTGGAGGCATCAGTGATCGTTAAGTAAAATAAAATTTGTAAATCCAATGGGAGTCGGGATCGATCCCACAGGGAATTGGTGACTAGATTGGGAATTGGGAAATCTGTCATAATTCTCAATTCAAAGAAAGACAATAAAATAAAAGCGGCTGTAAACAATGAGAGATGATGACTAGGGATGTGTGTCAAATGGGACTCGAATACGGGTTAGGGTGATTGCTCATTCATGTAAATTCTCGCTAAACGACATGGATAGCCTTGCTTTTAAGCATGACTATCTATCTTTCGATCTAACAATCATATATTCAATAGTCTTATTTCAAGCACCATTGAATTACATATTAAACAACCAAGATATACTTGGGGAGGTCATACTATTTATAGCTTTAGACCCTTAAATGGGTGTTTCCGGCGAATTGAGCTATTTCTAGCCTTAATCTAAGTGGAAGCCCAAGTACCACTAGCAATTTCACATATGAAATTGTGAACCTCTTTCTCAAGTAAGAACACAACCAAGTAAATTAAATTAATATTTGCAACCATCAATTTTAGAGTTAAAACACGGTGAAATCACTAGACCTATGTCATATTAGTAATTATAAACGCAAATTAGCAACACTCATACCCATTTATCAAGCACCCATTATCAACACATCTCTAAAAATATTTAGCTACTCATGCTAGAGGAATAAAGAACAATACCAAATGAGTAAGTCAAATTCCCTAATATTCAATATCCAAGCTCTATTGTTACAAGAATGATGAATTCCAAGAGTTAGGAAGAAGAAATTAGAGTGAACCCCTCTTCTTCTTTCATGGAGAGAAAACTTGCTCACTACTCAAAACTATTCAAAAACTGTACAAAACTGACTAAAAATATGCATGAATTGAGTTTCAGAATATTTCCCAAAATGTCACACCAAGTTGGACAAAAATGCCCCTCGAGAGCTGTGCGGTACGATGTGCAATTTGCACATCTTAATGAGTGCATCGCACAGCTCTGTTCAGTTGGACCAGTGACTCAGCTAGAATTTGGGGCTCCATGTAAAGTGGGGTGCAGTTTGCACCAGGTGATGTATACGTCGCACGGTGACCGCATCCCTTGACAGATTCTTCAGCTAACTCTGAGATTCATGTGGTAGGAGGTGCAAACTATAACAATGACTGTGCATGTCGCACGAGGTCCGCACCCTTCGACAGAATCATCATCTTTGTTTGATCACTTCACACTTCAACTCCTTTTTAGCTCTTTTGCATCCAAATCCTTGTTTTCCATCTTTGACCAAGAGTACCCGCATTCATATCAATAAAGGACATAAGAACCTCTAAATCTCATCAAAATATAACGATAATATGATTAAAGGCTCAATGAGTTGGTAGATTACCGACTCATTATTGTGCACAATTGCTCTGGATCAAGCAACAGCTCAAGGACTTCGGGTTGAAAATTTAGTGTGTGTCCATTTTCTGTGACAATACCAGTGCAATCAATATTGCCAAGAACCCAGTTTAGCATAAAAGGACAAAGCATATTGATATTAGACACCACTTTCTGAGGGATAATGTGGAAAAAGAACTAATCTCCATGCACTTCTGTGCCACAGAGAAGCAAATTGCTGATATATTCATAAAGGCACTGGCAAGGGATCACTTTCAACAGAGCAGGTTGGAATTGGGGATGATTAAGATCACATGAGAATCCCTCAGTGACTAGCTAATGAACATTGTACATATTGTATTCTAATTTTAAAATTTTATGCTCAGTCTTGTATATTTAGTTGTATCTCCCTTTGCCACTTTTAAAGGTTTAAGTTACTCAAGCACTATAACTCATTATTTGTCTCTGCAATAGGAAATCAGCATATCAAATTGGGACACGAACTCAACACAAATTTAAAATTCCAAGGTATGTGTACTATGCTTAAGAAAAATTGACTGCTCAAAATGTGCATTTGTACCTGTCCCTTCTACCTGAACCAAAAGAAATTAATTAACCCTAAAGCCTATAACCACCACTCTCCAAAAAGGAAAAGAGATCCAATTAAATTGGGTCACTTTTGTGACAAGATCTGGCATCTATCAATTTGGATCTCTTCCCTAGAATAGAACTCTTCCACTTAAAGGACTCCAATCAATTCCAAATGGCTAAATCCATATTTAAAGTCCTCTTTGAACTCATTTTCCTCATTCACTTCCACCTTCTCCTTCTACAAGATCCTTTGCACTGAAACACAAACCCTCTTTCACTTCTCTTCTTCTTTCATCTCTCTACCATAGATCACTAATCACCTTCCTCTCCCAAAACACCAGAAATTCCTCCACCCGCTACTAGTTCCTCCATGTTACCTGAACTTGCCTTGGTACCATACAAGGAACGGGTCAACATTGTTTGTCTTCTTTCTGTGATTTTTGTTGATACTCAAGGGATGACTCACTTTGATAAATTCTCAGAAGTTATGGGGGATGATTTGACAAGTGATGATGATTCTTCGATAGTGCCATATGTGACTGATATTGAGGCACTAAAAGTGGATGCTGCTGCATCTAAGGGGGAAACTGAGCTGAAGGAACATTGAGTGATAAGGGAGTACATGAGGATGCATCTCGTGAGGGGGAAAACTCAGGGAATCCCACAGCTGAACATAGTTTACCTGTTAGGGACACTTTGGGTGCATCTGTTGAGGGGGAATAATGGGGAACCCCACAGTTGAATTTGCTTCTTCTGTTGGGCTCCAACAAGGCAGGGATGGAGTTTTGGGCACTGCTACTCTGGGTGCTACTGCTGGTGATACATCTAAATCGAGGGAACAAGTTCATCAGACTTGTTCCTCTGTAGTTGTTGATGATGATGAGAACACTCCCATTGCTAACCTAGTCCCCAAGAGGACAAGATCTCGTATAAGAAAGGCCTCAGGCAAACCCGTCCGTATACCAGCTGATGAACCTGAAGAAAACCCTCCTGCTCCTATGGCTCAGCCTGTTCTTATTGGAATGACCAGAGCTACCAAGAGGTCTATTGATGAAAGCATGGTTGCCTCTGCAACCCAGATACCTAGAGCTACTAAAGGTAATTCTATCCCACCTCCTGATCTTATTGATATCTTAGATGAGGTTGAGGCTGTTGAAAGAAGAAGGAAAGGAAAAGGGGTGGCCACTTCCAAGCCACGAAAGAAACAGGTCAGGAAACCTGTTCCTTCCAAGAGCTCTGTCAAATCCAAATTAGTGGATGAGGCCTCAGAGCTTGAAGGAGATGATCATGGACTTTCATTCTTTAAGTCTCATGGGAATGAGGATACTGATGATGTTGCCTCTCATGAGGATATGGAGGTTGATCTTCCTAAGAATGTGGAAGAAGAGGATGACACCTTGGATCCCATTGATGAAACTCTTGATGCTAGAACTACTAGGCTGATCAATTTTGGTGTAAGGACTATGGTAAAGGGTAGAGTACTGACTGGGTTTGGAGGAGCTGAGATGGCTGAGTTGTTGGCACTGGTAGAGGCACAAGGTTGGTCATACCTTTTCCTTCAGGTGGTGTTAAAAGGAAGATGGCAAGAGCTGAGACCATACAATTCTATGTCAATGTTGTTGGTACCTCCTCCTCTATTTCCAGTGTGGTAGGGGATGTCTCTTTCACCCTTAATCATGTTGTGTTGGCCCAGATTTTAGGGGTTCTAAATGTTGACTGATATCACTATGTGAAGAGGCAATGGCCTCCTTTAGATGGGTTTCCCTCTGCCTTGGATATCACACGAAGGTTTGCCAATGATCCTACACTGGAGGAGCACTCTAGGGTGGATAAGAAGTCTATGCTTCCTCTCCATCAGATGATTTTTGATGTTGTGCACAAGATGGTGTTCCCTAGGGAGCAAAAATGTACTGAGGCAAACTTTTTGGACCTCACATTGATGCAGTTGTTGCTCTTCAGGATTCCCATCAATTTGTGCAGGCTCATTTTTTGCCATAAGCATAGGATTTGCAAGCAGGATAAGACCAAACATGCTTTAGGCTATGGGTTCTGGCTGGGGGATGTTTTTCAGCACTTTGGTGTGCCTGTTCAAGCTTGGCAAGATCAAACAACCAAAGATGTGATTGATACTGTGAACCAGGCTGTTGCACCTGCTCCTCGGAGAGGAGCCAATGCACCTCTACAGAGGCTAAGAGAAATGTTGGTTTCCAAGGATGAAGAAATTGCAGCTATAAGGGCTTCTCATGATGAGGAATTGGAAGAGCTTCATGACACCTATGGCATTGAGCATTCATTTTTGGTGGAGGAGAATGCAAGGCTCAAGGCTGAGCTTGCACAAGCACATGCTGCCCTGGCAACCGAGCAAGCCACTAATTCTGCTAGCCTGAAGGGCATTTATGAGCTGCTCAAGAAGGACCCTCCCTCTTCTACTGCCTAGGCTTATCCCTTCTAGCCTTCCCAACCTTTCTATTGTTCTCACAAGTGCATGTTTTGATCTTTAAATTTTTTATTATCTCCACTGTACATGCTTTGTGATTAATAATATATTGGGTTTTAGTTTTGATTTCATCCTACTTCCTGTGCAGTTGCAAATACTTTGATATAGCTAACTGAGTTCTTACTTTTGAGTTTTTGCATAGGTGATAGCCCAGTGGCCATGAGTGTCGAATTGAACTTGAATTAGGATGATGTGTGCCTTCACATTGTTTTATGATGCCAAAAGGGGGAAAGTGTTGCTTGTGTGGTATTTATAACACGTTAGTTCGACCTATTTCTCTAATGTGTTTCTTTTTGTTGTTTTGCCTGAAGAAAATTGACATAATACAGGTTGAACTATGCATACAAGAAGCAAGGGTTTTTCATCATCAAAAAGGAGAAATTTGTTGGATCGAGGTAGATTTTAAAGATAGACAAAATTGTGAAACATATGCAGGGAACATGTATCTATGACTTGTTCCTCAATGCGGAATCCAACTAGGATCAGGAGAAGGGCAGCGACGTGAAGAAGGAAGCAGAGCGTGTGGAGAAAATGTGTTGAGAAGAAGAGTCCAGCTGGCAGCGAATTTCTTTCATAAAGAGGAATCCTATAAGAAAATAAACAATCAAGGTCGGCTTGATATTATGCCCTACAAGGAACAGGATTTCCAACATGGAAGGAAATTAGCCGAAATAAGGACAAGACTTTCAGTATAAATACAAGAGAGGTTTCACAATAAACTCCATACACTTACATAGAGAGATACAAGAAGAACACAATCAAATTGAGAGAGTTCTGAGTGAAGATCCATGTGCAGCCAATACAAGAAATCAGATTAAAGAACGTGTTCCTTAAGTCTATGCTTTATTGTTCTTTAGTCAAGTTAATTGTATTAATTTGAGAAAATGCATAAGAACCCCCTTAAAGTTGGTCGACATTTGGAAGTAGACACTTGAACTTTGCGGGGGTCCTATTACCCCCCTAAACAATTTTGAATTGATGTTATTACATCATTTTTAGATTAGCCCTAGGCTTTAAGAGTATGTTTTAATCACGCACCAATAATTACTTGACACGTGTTAAATTAATTAAAAATACTTTTTTCGTTTTTGATATTTTTGTTACCTTTTTTTTCTTTTCTTTCTCACTTTTTAACTTCTTTTTCTTTTTCTTTTTGACTTTCACATTATAGAGACCCAATCCCAACCCCATCCCCACCCTGCGTCTTCTTCTTCTTCTTCAGCTTACCGCCTTCCTCCATATTCTTTCTTCTTCTTCTTCAACCACTAAATTTTTGCTATATTATTTCTTAGATTTTATAGAGTTATTAATGATAAAAGTTAAAAAAAAAATTGAGATAAAATCAAAATTTTGGAAACATCATCAATTAATGTATCTTCTTTTCATACAACTTCAACCAAATTCAAAATGAAAACTTTGAAAAGAATCAATAAATTTTTCAAAAAAGTAAAACTAAATGATGTCTTCTAATCATCTTTAAATCAAATGAATTTTACAAAGTTATTTGTAATGAGAAGATTTTCAGATGGAATTTTGAAATTGAAAAAAGTCAAAGTAATAATAGTAAAAAATGGGTGGATGAGTGTGTGGGTGTGTGTGTGTTGGGGGGGGAGTAAAAATGGGTGGATGAGTGGGTGTGTGTGTGGGGTGGGGAAGGGGGGAGAGGGGGTGGAATTGTGCAGATATGGTGGTAGAGGCGAAGAAGAAAGAAGAAAGGAAAAAAATGAAAAAAGAAAAAACAATTAAAATGATATTTTAAAAATAGAAAAATATTTTTTATAAAAAGAAACTTATAAAAATAAAATTATAATTATTTTTTTTGTTGCTCACGCTCTTTATAGAGAGTGAATACACTCTCTTACTAGTTGACCAAAAAAGAATGTAATTATACCAGTTTAAAATTGTTTAGGGGGGTAATAGGACCCCCGTAAAGTTTAAGTGTCTACTTCCAAATGTCGACCAACTTTAGGGGGTTTTTTATGCATTTTCTCTATTAATTTTATTGAATTATAATCATTCATTTTTAGTACCAGTGAAGTTATAAACTTGTGTAGGAGTTAGTCTTCAAGTTGAGATAACTCGAAGACTTGGGCACATAAACCTGAGGATGTTTGTGTGGTGTTTAGGAATTAGAGTTTAGTTCCTAGGGTTGCATTCCTTGTAATCTCAACTGTTTGAGGCTCATTGTTTTAGTGAAATAGGGATAAATCCTACAGAGGTGTAGATCGTGTTTTTTACCCTTTGTGAGCCAGGAGTTTTCCACGTAAAACACCGTGTGTTCTCTTTACGCTCTTAACATTGAAGTAACCGA
Source organism: Jaltomata sinuosa (assembly GCA_003996215.1). Lineage (NCBI taxonomy): Eukaryota > Viridiplantae > Streptophyta > Magnoliopsida > Solanales > Solanaceae > Jaltomata > Jaltomata sinuosa. Next base: position 382,053 of record QJPP01002099.1, on the reverse strand, counting down.
TAAAGGAACAGATCTCTTAACCTGTTCCTTAGGCAAATTAGGGGGTCAGAATTTTAACAGCATGACACACTGTTATTTCGATCCCAACGACATCATTATAATTTGAGTTCAATCATATTCTATACATCAAAAGTTTAAACTCACTGGATGATGCAGTTTGCGTGAATATTATTATGCTTTTTTTTATGGGATTCAAAAGAGATAAACAAGAGTATGGAAAAAAATGAGGTGAATAAGAGACCATTGTGTAGCTCTAATCAAATTAGACTAGTATTATTTATAACCATATATTAGTTATTGTGTAATTCTCTTATATATTCTTCAAACTACATTATTTTATTAATTATTTATTGTCAATATTATCAATAGAATTATAATATTATAAAGTACACTTTTACGTTCCTCTTAGCGTAAGGGAAAACTATCTTATCTTAAAGAGGAACATATCTTTAAATACACTTTTTATCTTAAAAATTTTACGTTATTTTTTTTAAAGTTTTGTACTTAATAATATAACATACACACAGTAATTTGTTCTTTTTAAATATATTTATTATTAACTAATTTAATACACACATGCAATTCACGTACACTTAACTATTATTTTATAAAAATAGAAAGACACATTATAAAGTGTGAACTCTATTATCATTTTCTCTCATGCCCGATTAAAAATATGATGATCAAAATAATTAAACACATATAACCAATCTATCTGTGTATAAAAAGAGAAACAAAACATTTATAGGGTGACAAGTGTCAATACCAGAAAAATTCAATTTTAAAAAAAAAATATTTTAATTTGCACATTAACTACCCTAAAAAAACTGCACATCAAAAAAGTTGAAAAAGAAAAAGAACTACCCCAAAATTAAAGAACTACCGATTTACTCTTTCTGTGAATCAATTTCTTCGAGAAAACTTCAATCGTTCAGTTATAAAGGAGCAAGATCTTATCTGATGCCAAAAACAGGATCAACAACTGGAAGTCACACTCTCTCTTTCTCCCTGTTTTGTTTTTCACCGCCTCTGGCTTCATTAGGACTACTCAAGTTTCATAGTTTTTTTTTTTTTTGTGTATGTATGCTTAAAAATAGATTTTTGGAACACCCATGTAAGTTTAATTGATAAAATAAGTGTTTTTTTTGTTATGATTAGTAACAATTGATTTTCTCCGAAATTATGCAGTTTTTTTCCAGCCGTGGACGCGCAGAGCGTTTTGTTGGACGACTAATTCGCTAAGGTATGCTTTCTTCAACCTTAATTGAAATCTCAGGCTTGAGTTTCATTCTACCAAGGTTAACTTATTCAATTTCATTACTACCATAAACCTACTTAAAATCTAAAATCATTGTCCAATAGCACCGAATTTGTTTGTGCTGCAACAATGGCTTAATATGCAAATCATTAGTTTAGTTTCTTTTATTGTTCCCATTATAAGCTTAGTTGTTTTTTATTTTCTTTACATAGTACAGTTTCTTGCTACGTTTTTTTAATGCAAAATAGTACTAATTTTGATATTTTATTATATTGAGTATGTAGCTTGGAAGTCAAATGGGACGACAAGGAATTCTGGGTGCATGCTATATGGTTCGATTGCCCCCACGATCTGTCTGTGAATGTCAAAAGTGATGTGGTTAAGTTTCAAACGTGTATTTCTATATTTGATTAATTAAATATTGAATTTTGGTAATATTGCACTTGAAAATCAAGTTAATTGGCCTGTGCACTACTCATGTGTTGAAGGTCAGAAAAATTGCATGTTTAATTAACTAATTTAAAGATGAAATTGTTATTGACATATTGTAGAACCAGGTCTTTGAGCGTTGTTAATTGACATTGATTTTCTTATCATGTAGGCTGCTTGAATAAGCTGCTCCAGAAAGAGATCAGATGGTTGTTTCTGCTTGCAAAGTAATGCCTTTAGTTCCTTTGTTTCTGCGTTGGAGAAAATTCTTTCATATTTTTTTAAGTAAAAGGAACTTAAATCCAAGAAAGATCGCATATTGGGGAATGATGAGACTATCATTCATGTTTGTAGTTAAGGCATCTGAAATTTGAGTTGGAATGAAGATTCAACATATGTTACTCGAACTCTTCGAAAATTGTCATCGGATGCGTGTCAAATCCTTCAAAAGTAGTGCATGTTTGAATGATCCGACACGAGTGCGATAACATTTATGGAGAGTTTAAGCAACATAGGTTTTAACTTCTTAACCTCTTATATATATACCCCTTTAAATAAGATTTAACTGCTAAGGTTTATCATACTATTTCTTCTCTCCTCTACCTTAATAAAATTCTACATCGTGTTATCTTACGATCATAAGATGAATATATATATTTTAAGTGGTAGGAATAACATAAAGTTATTTTCTCCTAAATTATGTCGATGAGTTATAAGTTTGTCTACTTTTGTAATTAATGTCAAAAATATCACGTATCTAAGAAATAATGCATAAGTACCACCCTAAACTATGAGCGAAATTTCAGAGACACAACTAAACTTTACATAGGTCCTATTATCCCCCTGAACTCATTTTTTATGTATTTTTGTACTCCTTTTGTGCTGATGTGACAGAGAGAGTATATCTTACTCTCTCAAAGAGAGTGAGAAGCCAAATAATTACTCTTTCTTTTACTTTTATTTTTCTCTTTTTTTTTCTCTCCTCTTATCATCACCTCTCCCCCACCCCCCGTCCCACCACCACCCACCTACCACCATTTTTTTTGTTCTTCACCCCGATCCCCACCTCCACCCCACCCCCCAATTTTTTAAATTTTTTTTTGAAAAAAAAAATAATTTTTTATAGATAAATAATTTAATTTTTTTTATAATAGTTTTAATTTATTTTATACCCCCACCCCTCAACCTCCAACCCCACCCACCCTAATTTTTTTTAAAGAAAAAATCTATATTTTTTTAAAAAAAATAACTTTTTTTAAAAAAAGAAATTTATTTTGTACTCCACCCCACCCACTCAAAATTTATTTTTTTAAAAAAGAATATATTTTTTTAAAAAATAATTTATTTTGTACCCCATCCCCACCCCATCCACCTAACCCACAACTCACCCCTCCACCTCCACTCACTATCATATCCCATACCCACCTCAATCTACCCCCTAAAAATATTTTCTACTCTCTAGTCAAATACTAAAAATATTTTTTGAAAAATATTTTTTTACTCATTAATCAAACACTAAAAAAAAAATTTGGAAAATATTTTTCACTAACCAACTAAACATGAAAAAATAAGTAAGAAATCAACTTATTTTTCATAAAAATATATTCATGAAAAATATTTTCCTTCATACCAAACACACCTTAAGTAAGAAAAATGTAAAAGAAAAGAAGAGATTTAAGTGGGATATAAAGGAAGGAAGAGATAAAGGAAGGAAGAAGAAAAAAATAAAGGAAAAAAATAATTTTCAGCTGGCCGCGCGTGCACGACACCTTGTGCAAGAAATTTGGTTATCTAGTTTCAATGTGTAAATAATTACATTTCAAAAGAGTTCAGGGGGATAATAGGACATTTGTAAAGTTTAGGTGTGTCTCTGGGATTTCGTCCATAGTTCAAGGTGGTACTTATGCATTATCTCCGTATCTAATAGACATGGTATGTGCTTTGTAGAGACAAGTTGTGCCACTTTGTGAATGGATTGTGAAAACAAATGCCTTGATTGAGAATTGAGATGTCCTGATTAAAAATCTCAGATTGAATTCACATTCTATACAGTACAAACACCATTATATTTTTGCACAAGCAATAGACTTACTGAACTACCTCCTTGATCAAAGAAATGTCTAAATGAAATGAATGTTCAAAAGCAGCACAATTACATAGTAATCCTAATAATAAAAAAAACACCACTGCATAAGATATCTACTCTTTTGTCATTCAGCTATCTCTAACAGGTAAAAAGGTAGCTATTTTATAGTATAGAATTGGTTATCAATTACTATGGAGCATTTTTCATTTGAGCTCATCTGCTATAAATCCAAGAATTCCACGTATCTTTTCCTTTGATGAGGAAAGTCTCAATTCCAGTGCTACAACTTCAATATCAAGCCAACAAATATAGGAGTCTCTTTTCTTTCTTTCTTCTTTACCATGACATGTAATGGGCTATATTTTGTGCTGAAAGGTGCATGTTTTTATTCAGAGTATAGTATTAAATCTTTTTTGAGAAGGACTAACTGTCCATCTTCTTGAGATCAATCAAGGTATTTGAAGAGGTTTTGAATTAGGAAGAAGATTATGTAAGTTTCTATACTTATTATATCCTGAGAAATATACGTATTATGTAAGTTACTTCTTTTCACTGAGAAATATTATTTTATGATGTTTGTACAGGGACTCTGGTATTGAATTAAGAGGACTTTATTAGATTGCATTTTGATGTCAAACGTCGAGATATTATCAAAATTGCAGTGTGTCCAGGTGTTGAATTTTTTTTTCTGTTAGTTTATTACAGATGTTCTATGTGGTAGTGTTGATCTTGATGGTTAAAAACAAGTTTTATAAAAGAGACAAATTACACTCGGGCATCATTTGTTTTCATTAAGATTTAGACGTCTGAATCTGAATGCACATCTGAATGATTAAGATGTTGTCTCTAGATTTGAATGCACATCTGAATGATTAAGATGTTGTCTCTAGATCTGAATACTGAATGATTAAGACTGTTTGTTTTTCAACATCTGAATATGCATAATTTATTTATTTATAAATATAATAAAAGTACAATTCAAATAAAAATTAATTATACATTAGAAAAAAACTTAATTTAATAAAAATAAAATTATTAGTTGATTAAAAAAATGAGACATTTATGTTTGCTAGTGATGATGTAGATGGTTCGTAATGGTGGTGGTGGTCATGGTTGGTGTTTGTGGCTGGTAATGTTGGCTGTGATAGTTGATGGTAGAGGTGGTTGATGTTTTAGTGACTGTCATAATAGTGGCGATTGGTAGTGTTGGTGGTGGTTTTTGTGATGGTGAAATTGGTTAAGGTTAGTAGTTGGCGGTGTTGATGGTGGTGACTGAAGAATGTGTGGTAGTTGGCGGCGGTTCTAGTTGTGATGGTGGATATGGTTGGTCGTAGGGATTGACTGTACTGGTAGTAGTGACAGATAGTGGTGGAGGTGGCGCCGAGGTGACAACGGTGGTGGTGGTGGCTGAAAAACGTGTAATAGTTGACAGTGTGTTTGTGGTAGTTAGTGACGGTGCTAATTGTGATGGTGGAGTTGGTTAGTTGTAGGATTGACCACAGTGGTGTTGGAGGTGACAGTGGTGGTGGTGACAATGGATATAATTATATATAATGATGGAGGTAGTAGGGGTGGTAGTGGCTGATAGTAGTGGTGACTGGTGGTGGTGGTTGTGATGACAAAAGTGGTAAGTGGTGGTGACTGGTGATTGTGGAAATAGTGGTGGTGAATATTGTCAATACAAGTTTACCTCTTAATGGTATTAAGACTTTGTTCTAGATCTTAATGATTAAGACTCATTCAGACCAATTAAGTGCTTAAATCTTAATAAAAACAAATGCACTTAATGACCTAAGGTCTGAACCATTCAGATTCAGACCTCCATTAAGTGCAAACAAATGAGGCCTCCATTATATAAACACTATTGATTATGTATTATGTAAGTTACTTCTTATCACTGAGAAGTATTATTTCTAATGTTTGTACATGGACTTTGGTGTTGAATTAAGAGGACTTTGTTAGATTGTATTTTGGTGTGAAACGTCGAGATATTATTAAAATTGCAGTGCGTCCAGGTGTGAAATTCTTATTTGCTGTTAGCTTATTGCAGATGTTCTATGTGGTAGTGTTGGTCTTGATAGTTAAAAATAAATTTTGTAAAAGAGACAAATTACATTCACTATTACTCCGTTACATAAACATCATTGATTACTGTAGTTAAAAGGAACTAAAAATAAAAAGTGTTAATGTGTATGTATTTTATCAGATAGATGTACTGTGACAGATTGAATGGTTAAGATTTGCATGTGAAGTTATGGTCACATTTAATACCATAACTACCAATCAGCTATCCAAAATCTATTTACAATGAATTATTCATGTATTTAAAACAGCACAGCTCCTTACATCAAAGCTTTCGCTATGCGAAGGGTCCGAAAAAGGTCTAAACCACAAAGATCTATATACTAGAAGTAAATTGCGTTTATCTAGACCTTGCTCTTCAGTGTACTTACTGCATGAATGCTGATGAATCTGTCAAGTTTTTATAGCAATCACATAATAGGATGTGATGCTCCGTTAATAAAATATACTAGAATTAAATATATAACAATTTAAATTGTTATTGAGTTAATTTTAGAAAAGTACATTATTCCCTTCTCCTATTTAGTCTTCTACATCGTTGTCGATTTACACAAAATTTGCAATTTCATACTTTTTATTTGAATTACAATAATAATAATATACTCAGTGTATTCTTACAAAATGGGGTGTGGTAAGGGTAGAATATACGTAGACCGTACCTTTACCTCAGTGATAAAGTAAAGAGGTCATTTTCGATAGATTCCCGGCTCAAGACAAACACTACTTTTTATTTGAATTGAGTTAAATAATTCTATTTTTACAACTGAATCAGTTGAAATAATCAACATGTGTTTTGACTTTTTTTGCGCAGATAGATTTTGACAAGATTCCTATGTTTATTCATTAGAATCATGTCATTTTGAAGATTTTACCTTTTATGTGTATATAAATTTTTCTATAATACATAAATTTTAAAGATTTTACCATTTAGATCACATACTATATTTCTATAACACATAAATTTTTAGTATTTCAATTTGATATTTAATGATGATAATGATTTGTCTATTTACTCAAGTTTTGATTTTTTTTGGAAGAAAAGTAGGTTGTTAAAAAGGAGAAATAGGTAATTCACCATTTTACAGGATCGGAGACCGGGCGGTAGTCCGTCATTGTCAAGGATCTAGCAAGTCAAGCATCCTTAAAGTATTGATTAAAGATCAAGATATATACAAATTGATCTATGATTTGATGACTGTATGGAAGCTATTGAAGCTTTTACCCAGGCAAGGGGCCTGTTTAGATCCAGTACATATTGTTATTAAACCCATGTGTCTAGCAGTTCTAACCGGGTGATGACGCTCTTTTTCAGATCTAACAGGCTTGAGACCACGGCTGGCTAGACGGAGTCACTAAGACAAAGTTAATAACAATAATATCGGATCTGACTGTGCCACCATCTCGGAACCAAGCCAAGAAACCATATATAAATTTGTTTATATCTAGATTAAGTCTAGATCTTTCATGGTAGATATAAAAGCAAAATTAGTTATTCGACATAGATACAACTTTGTTTAGCGGGACATAGTCACGGCGTAACTTGAAAATAAGAATCAGAAAATAATAATAAAGTAATTACCTTCAAGCACTTCTTATATTCACTCCGGTTGGTATCCGACAAACTTACAATATTTAGAGAGAAGGGAGAGTAGAGAGAGAAAACTAGAAATGGTTTCTGAAAACCCTGCTCCTAAATAAAAGAAAGACTCCCTTATTTATAGGGAAAATATAAAACAGTAGGAATCTTTCTACAGTACAGATGGGACCCATTCTGTCCCTTATACAATGTATCTACTGTTTTTATTACCTTTTTAAATAGTGTATCTACTGTTTTTATTATTATTCACTCCTTCCTTTCCCCTTTAGCTGCCGCAGGAGATCTTCTGCTTTTTCTAGCATATCTTCTAGAGTAGACTCGCTCATTTGAGCTTCCTGTATATCTGCCACGTCATCACTGGTCTCACTCCTCATTGAGGTGTCAGATTTCTCATATTGTGTCATATTGAGAAGCAAATTTTTTCTGGCTTCTTCAAGATATTTCTTGATCATTTCTTCTTTGTCTCCATTTTGAATGGAGATTCTTCTAGCCACGTTTCTGACAGAGCTGTCTTGCACAATTTCTTTTTGAGGTGCAAGGCTGTATTCTTGGATCTTAGCTTTAATAAGATCTATCAACTCCTGTCCATGTAATGCTTTGATCGTGGGATGCCGCTTCATTAGCTTATCCTAGAAATTATTATAAATTTTTTGATATAAACAAGAAATTTATTCCTCTGTAAAGTTCACTTTCGGGGTCCATTTATGAATCCACGGGATGGAGAATTTAATAAAAAAATATATTTGATCAATTTTGTTCATATAACAAATATGATCTGTGAGAAATATCTCATTGAGCTTGGGTGATACTTTCACCAATTCTTTGTATAACTTAAAAAATGGGTCCGGCAAAATCTTAGTTGTTGGACCGTGGTATGATCACCAATTAAGGAACCAATTAGGAATTGGCTCTTGGAATATTTTCGCACAAATCTTTAAGAACCAAGTATGCTTATGTTTCTCGTTATTATAAATGAGAACTTTATCAAAAGCATGGATGTAGTCCCAATATGTGAAATTCATGGGCATGTTTTTCAAGTTTATCTATCTTTCCTTCATCGTGGATATACCCCAATCTTCAACAGATATAATCTGCTTAATTATCATTTTTGAGAAGTTATAAACATTCTCATTCTCACTGGTGTTGTACCCGCTGAAATTCGGCACTTCCTGTACTTATGAGGATTGTCTCATAATAAGATCGGGTTTTGTATGACTCACCCGAAAAGTATAATCCATTGATTAAATACCTTTGAAATATCTTCCAAGGCTCTTCTTTTCTCTGAATAACAGAGTTTTTTAGGAGAAATATCATTTCTCTTTTTGGAATCTTTTCGTAGGTTGAGGTATCATCAGCCTCTTCTTTGGCTACAGATACAAAAGTATCTTTTTGCTTTTGAGATAAATATTCTTATAGTCAGTTCCTGGAATATCTTCCAAGTTTATTGATGCTGAACTCGTACCTTGAGTGTTTTTTGAGTTTATCAAACTTAGTCCATACTTTTGTATTATTGGGGGACGTGATGAGGATCCATATGACGATCCTGATGATGTCGGGGAAGATCTTCCCCTTCCTCTGTTTCCTCGGCCTCTAGCCTTGGTTACCCAAGGAGGGTACATCCTGTAAATGAAACACTTTAGTTATATTCATATACATCAACATTATCATGGAAATATCTTTCCTCCTCTAAATTGATAATTTCCTCATAGAATAAGGTGTCCATTATAATGTTATCTATAACTCTCTATATAATAAGTTCCTGTAAATCTCTATTAAAAGGAATAATCTTTAAGATGGTTAAAAGGGTTTTCTCAGTAAAGAAAGAGGCTAGGAAACTCATTACGAAAGGTATTCTCGAGATAAGAGATCCGAGAGAGAGTTATCGCTCCCCTTTTTATAATGAATGTCGAAATCAAATAGAGCTAGTTGAGCTTGCCATCTAGCAAACATTAATTTTGATGCGTCATGTTTGAAGTCTTTATCAAACATATATTTTAATGATTGAGCATTTGTTTTTATCAAAAACTTCTGATTGTATAAATCATCTTGAAATTTTAAAACACATTTAACTATGGTTAACATCTCATGAGCCACCGTAGCATATTTTTTCTGAGCATCGCTTTATTTTCCTGAATGAAATCGAATCAAATATTCATTCTTGTCATTCGGGTTGATTTGTTTCAAAATCCCTCCATAGCCGATGTTGGATGCATCGGTCTCTATAATCTTTTGCCAGCTTGGATTAGCCAGAGTCAGACAAGGCAAAGTTTTAACCCTGACCTTGATATTTTTGACTAAGTCGGTGAGACTAGTAGTCCAAGGCCTTTTCTGATCTTTTTTGAGCCTATCATATAGAGGGGCTAAGTCTCTAGAAAGATCTTTGTAAAAAGGAGAAATATAATTCAAACTTCCCAAGAACCTCTGAAGCTGGGTTCTATCTGTGATAACATCAGGAAATTTTGAAGCAAAATCAATAGATCTCTGAATAGGGGTTACTTTTCTTTGACAAATAAGATGTCCAAGAAATCGGACACTAGTTTGGAAAAAACTCATTTTTGGTTTAGAAATTACCAAGCCATTTTGTATTATAATTTTCTTAAACACGTCTAGGTGTTTGATATGAGTTTCTAAAGTTTTGGAATAAATTAAAATATCATCAATATAGACTATGATGAAGTCTAAATAGGGATTGAAAATATCATTCATAATTTTCTGGAATTCTGAAGGAGCGTTCTTTAAATCGAATGGCATAACGTTCCACTCATATTGTCCAAATGGGACGTTGAAAGCTGTTCTATAAGAATGCTCTTTGAAAATTTGAATCTGCCAATATCCTGACTTCAAATCAAATTTTGAAAAGATGTTAGAATCATATAATCTTGATAATAAATCCCTTTTATTTGAAATAAGATATCGAATTCATTTAAGATGTTTGTTTAACGGTTTGTAATTTATCACTAATCTGGGTACACCATGTTCTTTTTCTTCCGCATTATTAACATAAAAGGCAGTGCAAAACCAGGGAGATTTTGAAAGTTTTATCAAACCCTTTTGTAATAACATATCAATTTCTCTTTTGCAGAATTCAACTAATTCGGCGTTCATCTAGCAAGGACGAGATTTGGTAGGAATATTATCCTCAGAGAAGCCTTCTTCATATGGAAGAGTTACAATATGTTTTTTCCTATTCCAAAAAACACTAGGATGATCAGCACAAATATCAATGGCAATCTGCTCAGAAATTAATTTTATTTTTTCTTGTACTTTGGTGGATTTTAAAGTATCGAATATATTTAAACTGAATAATTCAAATTGCAAAGAATCAGTATGCCTTTGTTTCATATTAATTAAGACATTTATATCACGGGAAACTGGATCAGTGACAAACGTATAACTGATGTTTTGTCCTTTGTAAGTAGCAGAAAAGCCATCAGTCGTTATGCTAGTGAAAGGATAAATCGCATTTATGAAAGGGGTTCTAAGTATAATTGGAGGGTATAACTGATTTTTCAGTAAGAAAAAGAAGTGAGGAATACATACTTTATTTTGACAAATCCGTGTGTTAGGCAATTTGTATTTTAAATCAAGAGCATGACCTGAAGCTGATCTGACCATATGAGTTATTTTTTCAAAATATTTTGTTGGCACAAGGCCCTCTTGAATACAACTTACATCGTCCCCGCTATCAATCATAGCTACTTCAGTTATAGAAAAAGTATTATTAATTAAAATGGTGCATTTACAAATTATTTATGGGCAGTAACGATTTGCATCATTCCCAAAAACATGTTTTGCTTATTATCAATACTGATAGGTTTGGCCAAAGTATTATCTTCGACAATATCTTTACCTTTGGTATCAACTTTTTCAATCTGAGAAAGGCGGTGATCACATATAATCTGATTTTGTTTAAGCGCCTTGATTTCCTTCTTCAAATTTTCAACTTCTCCTTTTAAATCATCAAAAGAAGTATCTCGTATAACAACAGGTTGTCTTGCTAGTCTATTATTAATTTCAGACAAAGAATAAGGAGCAGAATAATCCAGTTCGAAATTATTTTTTGATCCAAAAGAGTTTGAGGAACTAGCTTTGTTATTAGCAGTCAGTTGAATAATTTTTTCACGTAGATTATTATCAGTTACTTCCTTTAATAATTCTATCACATTATCAAAAGTAATGGTAAGCATATTCATATCTTCAAATTGCGATTGAAGTTTATAAAATTCATCATTTTCGCAATGACATTTATCGCGTTGGCATTTACAAGCTTCTGCCGCGGTTGTCTGGTTATTTCCAGAAGATTCTGGTTGATCCACTTTCTCCTGTGAACTAGAATCATAATCATAATCTGACTCAAAACCTGAAGTGTATAAAAAGTTGTAGATCTTATCGTGAATATCTTCATCTAGCTCTAAAGCTTTAAGCTTTTCAAGCTTACAATTGGGTGCTATGTGACCAAACTTTCCGCACTTATAGCACTTGATCTTTGCGAGTTCACGCCTAGACCTATTTTTTGTAAATCTATGAGACTTACGATGAGCTTTTCGCACTTCTCTTTCTTTCCTAGACCTTCGTCTAGATCTCTTTTTTCTATAATGATTATTGTGATCTAATTCCCTAGATTTTTTGTGCTTATTAGCAGTGGTATCAGGTAAACCAAACTGAGTACATAAATCTCCTAATTGGGATCTTTCTTTAAGCTTGTCAATTTTAAGCTGTCTGGATAGTTTCAATTCATTGCACAAGTTGATACCCTCTTGAGTGCAAACTCCTATAAGTTTTCCATAGGTGTAAGTGCTGTAAGGGATAGTCCCTTGCGGATTCCTTAGAGACCTTTTAACTCTCTCGGCAAATAAAGGTGGTAAGCCGTCTATAAACTTAGCTTTCCAGTACTCAAGACTGTTTTTGGGTAATTCCATTACTCGACTCAAATAAGCATCTTTGTACCATCTAAATTCTCCTAAATGTCTACATCGTAGACCATTCAATAGGGAACAGACAGTTTCATATTGGTTGGTAAATCTACCATTAAAATGTTCTAGAATGGTTAAGACTAGTGTATAAACTGCGTCTTCTCTATTTCTGGTTAAAGCCATTCCTACGTTGTCAACACCTTCATTATCGGCAATGACATTTATAATCGCAGCCTTGGCTTCAATACTCATATAATTATCCCACCAGCCTCTAAGTTGACCAGTGAAACCTGCAATAATTATTTTGTAAATATTTTTATCTGTATTTTTAGTACTTTTACAGATAGTTGCATACATAAGCATTCTATGAACAAGAATAGTAAGCTGTCTATCAGTCAAGCCATCTAAGTTCCATTTGTAGATTTCAGTACCACTATAAGAGGTATTAGTCTGGTTTCAATCATGTTCCTCAATCAATACAACTTGAGGGGTTGGTCTAGAATAATAATACGTTTGCATATTAGGTTTATAAGCAAAGTTGGTATTACCACTATTTTTTTTTGGGATAGCCGCGAAGTTTGTTAACTTCAAGATCAACTTGATTTTTTAAATCAAAAGTATTTTCTATATCAGTTGCAAATCCTTCGGATAAATCTATAGGATTAGCCCCTAATTCAGAAATTTTTTTATCAAGAAGTTCCTCTAAATCATAAAGAGGTTTGAAAACAAAGCCCTGAATCTTAGGGGGTCTCTGGACATGAGTAAGGAGCTTAGAAAGCTGAGTTGACGTAGAAGCTTGTTCAGAATTCTTCATATCAGTTTTTATCTGAATAACCAAAGACGTCAATTCATCTAATTTTTTATCGAGGGAACTAGTATGCTCTCCTAAGACTTTGACATAAAGTCCTAAATAATTATTTTGAGCGATGAGATTATTAATCTCATTTATGCTAACCGCTGCTACATCATCTTCAATAAATTTTTGAAACACAGTAAAAGTGATACCTATATTATTAGGTAGAACAAACGATGACTGCGGGGATAAATGATTTTTACAATATCAGCCTTTACGTCTTTATAAGAACGTTCGAGAACATTGATGAATAAAGGTAAATATGTGATTATGAACCAAGGAACAAAAAATATAATATGATTATGCAAAGCACAATTTTCATAAAATTCTTGAGAAATATTATTTAGATCGTCTTCACTATAAGTGTCAAAAAACCAAGTTTTAAACCGGTTCCACTTATCATTTGAAAATTCATTTTGGATGTATTTTCTTGCCAGTGAACCTGGACTAAAATCTATTTGGTGTGCATCCATCATCAAATATCATTTGGGTTGAAGTCCATTTCGGACACAGAGGGGATATCTTTATCAGAGACATCCGATGAATTATCCTTAGTTCTAACAATATTTAACTGAGGATCAATTTTTATTTCCGCTTTTTTATCAGAGGCAATAAAAGAGCGACAAAAGATTATACTTTTTTTTTTGACATGAACTTTTTAGACTTTTGAATTGGGTGAAATTTCAAACTTTACTTAATTCTGCTAATCATATAGAACTTCAATAATATGTTACTGAAGTTGAAAATTTATAAATAATATAGCTCAATTTTTTTTACTTAATTTTGATGTACCCTCAATTTTTTTCTACAATTCATGAAAATGCTTTGAAAAACATTTGAAAAGAGGGTCAAAAACTCATGTCCTGTTGTTAAAAGATTATTAACAACAAAAGCTTAATAATTAGCAAAAATGTATCCAAGCACAAATGAAATAAATAATGTCTTGGGTATAATGTAAATATTAAAAGAAAATTAATCAAGAAGAAATGCAATCTCATTTTACTTGGGAAAATATTTTTACTTGCGATGATATTTTAATTTCATTTTATCTTTTGAAAAGTTCGTAAGTATAAATATCAAAGGATACATTCTAATGCAAAAAATAGGCATTTTCATGATTATTATATTATCAAAAAAAGGGATAATAATTGTTATAGATGATTAATTGTATAAAAATAATTATTTCTGTTATAGGCAAAAAGTTATTATACAAAGACAAAATATATTATTACAGATAGTTTTCGAGAAAAACTTGCTTTTTATAGTGATGAGTTATTATTTAAGAGGATGTTATAATATAAAAGTTTTGACGGTATATAATTTGGTAAGTACAACTTAAAGTACGCTTAAGTTACATGTAGAAGCGAGTATAATAAATGTGCTACTTGGTGTCATCAACAGTCTCTGAATCTTATTATTTGTAATGCATGATTTTACGATAATTTAATATAGAGTAAATGATTCTTCTACCCTGGTGGCCTTCTAATTATGGTTATGGATCAAATGATTTAAATTTCAGTTGATCAAATAATAAAAGTTAAATATCGTCAAATAAATAAGATAACATTATTTTACAATTTTTTAATTTTTAATATCTTCCGCGCATCGCGCGGGTACGAATACTAGTATATATAAAACGGAGAAGGGCCAAATATACCCCTGTACTATTAGAAATGGTTTAAATATACCCTTCGTTATACTTTGGGTCCAAATATACCTTTTTTATTATACTTTGGGTCCAAATATACCCTTGTATTAATAGAAATAGTTTAAATATACCTCTCGATATACTTTCAGTCCAAATATACCCTTCCAGATATATTTTGGATCAAAATATACCCCTCCCATTATATTTTCGATTCAAATATACCCCTCATTATACTTTTATGCTGATTTAACCTTTTTTTTTTATAAACGCTATTTACCTTTATTTTTTTACAAACGGACACGTGATGAGTTTCAAAATAAAAATAACTCATCACCAAATGTAAATATTTATGCAATTCACTTTACAAACTCACCTATTTAATCAATCTCCGGCCCACTCTCTTGATTCATACAAAATAGTACACATATTCACAATTTATACCCCTGTCATCTAAAACTTTCTTTGGTCTCACATCGAATAAACTTCTTTACAGGGAATTTTGGAAGTTTCAATTTATAAGAAAAAATATTTTCTTTCTGCCATCATCTTTTGGTTTAATATAATATGTTAAAACTTATACTTGAAATAATTAATCAGCTAAGCAAGATTATCATATATAAATACAGGAAAAAACTTTCTATATCTGATAAACGGATCATTAGTGTCAATGAAAAAGCATTCAGAAATAGGCGGAACAAAGACTTTAGAGAGTTTGGATTCATGAGAAGCAGATCATTAAAAAAAGAAGAAGAAAACAAGAATAGAAGACTACAAGAAAAGAATTTAAAGTGGAGGGAATTGAAATGGTTTAAATGGGTGAGTGTCAAAAATAAGGTATCAACATAAAAGTTTAATGAGAGGGGTATATTTGGACCCAAAGTATATTGAAAGGAGTATATTTAGACTAAAAATATAACAAGGGGTATATTTAAACCATTTTTAATAATACAAATGTATATTTTACCTTCTCTGTATGTAAAATTACAAAATGTTAAACCGGGTGTTTCCGAAAGGTGTAACTTGAATTGTAGCCCAAACTTTTGGTCCGACTGGCCATAGCAAGAGCCTTTTAAGCAATTTGTTGTACTTGTTGCCTCACCTTTGTTGAGCAATCGAAGAAAGATGTCGTACTTGTTGCCTCACCTTCACTCTGGATGGGCAGTCGATCAAGCCATTCTCGCTGAAGAGGAACGCCTTGTCATTATCCGATTCGGCCATGACTGGGATGAAACTTGTATGCAGGTATGTATGTCCCTAATCGGAAATTTTTTCATCCCTTGTATGTTTCTGCTTCCGGAGAAATAATTTTGCTGGGTTCTTAAGTTTGTTAGGAAACCCTAAGTTTTTGTCTGTTCTTGATTACTGTGATTTCACCATACAACCCTTTTGAATTCAGTTTTGTGGTGAGGTGAACCCATCCAAATTTGTCAATTTTTTCTTTTAACTTAGAAAAGAAGGAAGAAGTTTTGGTATTGCGAATTTTGTTTGTTTAATTTCTTTGTAGTGGTATTTCTGTGATGTTTCTAGATATTTGAATTTAGATATACAGTAATTAACAGATGGAAGCTGGGAGTTAATGAATAATGTTGCGATTGCTTAACACAATCACAAACATAATGAAAGAAATGTAAAGGAAATTTGCAGAAAACTGAGAAAGAGGTCGCTTTGTATTTACAAGTGATAGTAAATTGGACAACTGGAATATTCCATGTCCGTTCCTCGTAAATCCTCTCATAAAACCCTCTAATACCTCTACAACTATGAACTATCTACGACTTAACCCAAGAGTATAAACCTGATTTCAAATCTATCTGCAATTGTGACGTTCCATCCCCATTAGAAGACATTGTCCTCAAGGTTGGAAAGGAAATGAATATGGAGATTCTGAATGCAAACCTAGGTGGGGAAGTTGTAGCTCTACCTACCACATATCTTGGCATGCCTTTGGGAGCCAAGTCCAAATCCTCATAAACTTGGAATAATGTTATTGAGAAGTGTGAAAAGAAACTTTCCAGATGGAAGAGACAATATCTTTCATTGGGGGGTAGACTTATACTAATCAATTCAGTCCTAGATGCCATACCAACATATATGATGTTATTGTTTCCAATCCCAAAGGAGTCATTAAAAGACTAGATAGTATTAGGAGGAACTTCTTATGGCAGGGGAACAAAGAAAGAAAAGGCTACAATTTGGTCAAGTGGGAGGAACTGATAGTAGATAAGAAATATGGGGGGCTTGGAATCAAGAACCTGGGCAATCACAACAAGGCATTGAGAATGAAATGGTTATGGAAATATTCAAATGATCTACAGTTTCTATGGGGAAGAGTAATTGAAGTAAAGTATGAGGAGGAGGATAGATGGATGACCAAGGAAGTCACTTCTCCTTATGATGTCAATCTTTGGAGATCAATCAAAACTCTTTGGGATGTGTATAAGGAAAATGCCAAGATTAAAGTGAAAAATGTAGAAAAGACTTCTTTCTGGGTAGATGATTGGATTGTGGCAGGGAACTAACAATACTTTTCCCAGATATTTACAACAACCTGGTGCTGCATCAACAGAAGACTATAGTAGAATTGTGGACTGATGAAGGGTGGAGTTTCGACTTCAGAAGACAACTCAATGACTGGAAGATTCAAAGGGTGGTTGAGTTTTTGGGTACAATAGAGCAGTTCAATGGACTGGAAGAAGCAGAAGATGAGTTAAACTGGCAGGGCAATGCAACATGCAGATATAAAGTAAACAAAGCCTACAGAATGCTGAACCAGCCTAGCCAGCAACAGGAAAAGTGGCCATGGAGGCAAATTTGGAAGACTAAATACCTCACAAAGTTAAATGTTTTGTATGGTTGCTAGCAAGAACGGTTGTCCTTACCTATATTGCTCGGAGCCTCGAACTCGCCAAAAATGTTGTCGCACCCGTGTTGGATTCTCCGAAAATGCACTACTTTTGACGAGTCCGACACGCACCCGTCGACATGTCAAAGAGTCCGAGCAACATAGGTCCTTACACAAGATAACCTGATGAGGAAAGGGATAACTCTATGTCCTAGATGTTTCTTATGTGGGGAAAATGCAGAAACTGTTAATCACCTATTTATACATTGTAGAGTTACAGGACAACTATGGAGACTATTTCTAAGTCTCAAAGGCATCTCTTGGTCTATGCCTGGACAGATTATAGAGACACTACGAAGTTGGGATGAAGTGGGGTTGCTAGCAAAGAACAAAAAGATGTGGAGAATCATCCCAACTTGTATTTGGTGGACAATATGGAGGGAGAGGAATTCTAGAAAATAGTATGCAACAGGTCAAGTTAAATTGTATCTTGACTCTATGTTTTTGGTGTAATCAGTTATATTCTAATGATCCTGTCTCTATTATTGATGCACTAGACTCACTATAGACATAGGATCATAAATAGTTATACACACAGTTACCAATTTCTCAAAAAAAAACTTCCTCCCAATCAGTAGATTTGCTCATGAAGGCTGCAAATGTCATTTTTCTTAAGGCCATCAAATGCTACAAATAGTTTTAGTAGCTCCATATATAAGTTGGGTAATATGGGTCCAGGCGGGTATCACTCCAACAATGGCTCAAGTATTGGCACTTTCTGCCACTTGAACATTTGAGAAGTGTCACAACTAAATACAACCATCTTAGAAGAAACCCCAGGGCGAGAGGACTATTGCTTTGTAACATTGAATAGTGACATTAAATGCTTCTCCTTTAGGGTCAAGGACGAGAATGCTCATCTCTCTGCCTTTTTTGTCCAATCCAAGGCCAATAGCTGTAGTAACCTTATTGCTGCAATTTGTAATTAAGGTGAAGACATCTTCAAAAAAAATAAAATTAAGGTGAAGATAGCTGCAACAAGTTCTTGAAGTCCTTGAGTAAAAGCAATTGCCCTCTTTTACTAGCTCCAATCTTTGAAAAAGTAAAACTAGCTGACAGGTCTAACATATACAGTACTCCTACTATCAACTTTCTTTCCTTCAAATGGTATGACTTCTCCCAAACCAAGTTCCTGTGGATTACTCTAGCTAGACTGGTTCCCCTTCTTTCCACTCTCACCTTCTTTCCGACTACCAAAGGTACTAGGGGAATCAAAAGCACTTGGCCCTTTCTAACTTCCATTTTGGTCTGATATTTTCGACTCCTCTGTGGTTTGATCCACTTGCTGACCCCATGATGATCCTCCTACAACTTATTTATCCCCAAAAAAAAAAACATTTATTTTATTCCAAGTAGTGCAAAGCCCTGTGGCATGCACACAATGTTTTGTAAGCGCTGTCGACATTTAATAAAAGTGAACAAATGAACAAATTGGTATAACGTCATATTAACAACAAAACTATTCAAATTATATTAATAGAACATAACTCGTATAAATCACTTACAATTCTCCCTCAATGAGTTTTCATATTTTGACATGTATTTCTAAGTCTCATTAGATATAGTACGAAATACTTCTTTTTCTATATAAGCTCTCTCAACTCTTACGGTACTTCCCTCAACGAGTTTTCATATTTCTATATGTAATTAAAGCACCAAATAACCATCCAAAAACTTTCTTTGACTAGTTTTCATATTTCTAAATGTACTTTTGGCACTAAATATATAACCACTCAAAAGCTCATCATTCATTCAATTCTGTAAATCAGTCTTAGCCCCCGTTTGGCCATGAGAACCAAATTTTTTTTCACTTTTTTGGAATTTTCAAAGTTGGAGTTGGAGTTGTGTTTGGCCATAACTTTTGCAATAATTATCTAGATTTTCAATTAGGAAAACATAAAATATGATTTAAAAATGAAATATAATTTAAATGAGGTTATTTTATGAAAATAAAAATTTAGGATTTTTTCAAAAAAAAAAATAAAATTTTAGAAGTAAAAAAAGTGAGATAGAAAAAAGTGAAATTCACTTTGAAGTTGTATTTGGAATTTTTATGGCCAAACACCATTTCCGCGAAAAAGTGAAATAATTTTCCGGAAAATAGTGAAAAATTCTCATGGCCAAACGCCTACTTAATCAAATTCATCGCCGAGAGGGCGATAGTTCTCTCAACTGTACCAATAACTAGTTGCAAAAGTATAAAAAATTTCACAAGAAAACACGGGGATAAGTTCCATGCTTCTTTGTCACTACTAATTTCTTGATAAGATCACCAAGTTTCTTAATATCGATAAATCTTTTATCATGATCCCGATTCCCTAACAATGAAAAGTCAATTTAGATAAATGCCAAAAAATACATGGAATTTAATTCACAAAGAAAAATAATGGTTGTCTTAAAAAATTAAACTAGAAATTAAGAAGATGAGAGTGAAAAATAGTACGAGAACTTACAAAAAAATAGCGCATGCCCTCCAAGAATGAGTAACTTTTTTCCCAAGTTAGAGTTTTAAGTAGCTTGGATAATCTTGTTTTGGATTGATTCAAGTAATTTGCTGTCTAAGTCATTATGCAAATGGTTTCTTGGTTGGCACTTGGCTGGTGTGCTTGGCCCACCGTCTCTTCAAGATTGCTAGTTGTTGAACTAGAAATTCATCTTCGTTGATCACATATATATGCAAATGCGGAGTGCACTAGGGTCAGAAGTTAAGTCCAATCTGTATAATGCCACCTTGCCCTCTCCAGAACCTTGAAGGGCCATATAACTTGAACTTCAATTTTTTCCGGATCATTTATATTTTCTTGATGTCTGTCTGTAAATTCTCATTCAGTTTTGTGGCATATCTGCTTTGAATTACATTCTTTCTCTTTTCTTTAGATTGTGTTTCAATAGTTGCTGCATTTGTTGCCTCTTGGTTAAGAAATCCTTTGCTGCCGGTACATTAGCTTCTAATGAGGGTCCAATTGATATCTTGGGAGGTGAGTACTCATTCCATGTTTCAAATGGTGCACAATTCAAACAGTTACGGAAGTTTGAATTTTACCACTTCAGCTAAACCAAGCCATTGCTTCCACTGTTTGGGCCTATGAGCTGTCACAGATCTCAGATGGGTATCAGTAAATCTATTCACTCTCTAAGTCTGTCCATCTGCTGAGGGTGATAAGCTAACCTAACATAATTCTGTGTTCCCATTAACTTGAAATAATAATTCCTGCCAGCAGTTACTCAAAAATATACTGTCTCTATCAGAAAGGATGGTTTCAGGAGTTCAATTTAGCTTCTGTACCCCTTTGTCATCCTGTCTACTACCACAAAATGGACCTCTATAAAGTCCGCACAAATATGCTATACTTCCAAGCCTGGTGAATGGGTAAGAGTTATAGAAGCCCTAGATAGGATATGTTTTTGTTCTTGCTTCTCTGATACACTTCACAACCGCTACATTGGATTTCACATTTTCCTTTAGGTTATTTCAGGAAATGTTCCTATATGTGCCTACTTGATGTGGGTGCTCACTTACTGGTGAGTCATGCTTGAGTATTTGCTGCCTTAATTCTCCCGTATTCCAACATACAGTTTTTTTTTTGTATTAATTCCAAATCCAAAGAGGCCATAATTATAAGCTACATCTAGATTTAGTTAGCAAAAAAATCTAAGAGACTCTAGAAACTGTAATTTAGTCCCTGTATCTTCTATATACTTTTCGTAACACCAAAAATGCAAAAGTTGAATACAATTATGCTTTTATCTTCTGGACGGGGTTGCTTTTGTTGTCAAAGCATCTTGAGTTCCTTTCCTTCCGGAATGTCCACCATATGCAGCCTGATATCATTTTCCAGACCTTGTTTTGAGCTTTAGTTCCTCCTTATCTGCTCCAACTAGCTAGCATATTCGGTGTGTTAGTTGGCATTGCCCAACTCAACCCAATATTAGCTAGAAAGATGTCCACGGTTGAGAAGTCATCTTACCGTGGAAAAAAAGATGACTATTTGTTTCTGCATATTCTCAACATAAAAGGCAGATAGAGAGCATAGGTGTATTCCCCTTCTTTGCAGCCTTTCTTGTGTCAAACAAGACTTTTAAACTACCAACCAAACAAAAGAGGCGACCTTGTAAGGTATGTTTGTCTTCCACAGTTGTCTCCAAGGCCAGTGTATCTGTGTATTTTTGTTATTAATTCCTCATGTGGTATGCTGACTTTGCTGAAAAGACTCATGTTCTGTCTCTTAACCAACATATTTTATCCTGTTCAGTTGAAACTCCACTGAAGAGATTAAGATTGTTGAAAAAGTCAATGAATCTGTCCAGCTCCCAATCATTTAAATGTCTTCTCAAGCTAAGGTTCCATCCTTGGTTGTTCCATACCTCATTTGTTTTGGCCCTTTGCTGCTGATTCAATGTATGTACATCTGAATATAGATGCTTGAGGGAGCCAATACCTAGCCAATTATGAATTATCTTCCCAGAAAGAAATTCTTTGCCCATTCTCTACCTTAAAATTGTTGTTAATGCTGAAAATCTTTCATAGATTTCTGATGGTCCTCCAAACAGTGAACCCTATAAACAGTGTTGACAGTTTTGGTTTTCCATGCATCATCCTCTCCATATTTTTCTTTGATCACCTTCTTCCACAATGCCTGATCTTCATTTGAGCATCTCCAGAGCCATTTCATGAGCAGATTTTGATTTTGCTTTCTGAAGTTTTTTGTGCCCAGCCCTCCTTGGTTTTTTACTTAGTGTCAGTATTTTCCATTTGACAAGTTGTACACCTTTCTTCTCTTTGTTGCCTCGCCATAGGAAGTTCCTTCTCAGTGCATCCAACCTCTTCTCAACCTGTGGTGGTATGGGGAAGAGAGACATCATGTAGGTGGGGAGAGCATCTAGAACACGTTTTATGGGTATTAACCTGCCACCCAGAGATAGATCCTGGCTCTTCCATCTAGTGAGTTTTTTCTCACATTTTTCTAATGCCTCGTTCCAGGTCTCTATAGATTTGCTATGTGCCCCTGTGTCATGCCAAGATAGGTTGTAGGTAGAGTGTCCACTTCTCCTAGAATATCCACACAAAGCTGAAATTGCTGTGGCTCATTTACCGGAAATGTTAGGCTCTTTCTCCGGTTTACATGTAGACCTGATACCCCCTCAAAGATTGTTAAGATAATTCTTAAAATCTTCATTTGATCAACATCTGCATCACAAAGGATAATTGCATCATCTGCATCACAAAGGATAATTGCATCATCTGCATATAGTAGATCAGTAATTTCCATGTTGTCCCCTTGTTTGCTGCTAACCTTAAAGCCTCTGAGCTATTTATTCCTTTGTGCTGTGATCAACATGTTGTTCAGACCCTACATTACAATCAGAAAGAGGAAGGGAGAAAGGGGATCTCCTTGCCTTAATCCTCTATTTGAAGTAAAAAATCCCTCGGGAGATCCATTGATCAGGACTGAGAATTTGACTGAGAATTTGATTGTATTGATGCAAAATTGAATCCATTTCACCCATTTATTACCAAAAGCCATTCTCTTCAGCATATTCAGTAGGAAGCTCCAATTTAGATGATCAAAAGCTTTTTCTGTGTCCAACTTACATAGGATTCCAGCTTTACCATCTTTTATTCTAGTCTCTAAAAACTCTGGGTGTTTTGTATTGTATCGAACCCCCCCACATGGTAGCGATCCAACTAAAGATTTTGATTCCAGTGGGGACAGCTATGATCATG
Source organism: Jaltomata sinuosa (assembly GCA_003996215.1). NCBI lineage: Eukaryota > Viridiplantae > Streptophyta > Magnoliopsida > Solanales > Solanaceae > Jaltomata > Jaltomata sinuosa. Next base: position 358,560 of record QJPP01002099.1, on the reverse strand, counting down.
GTAGCTGCGGTGAATTAGGCACGAGTATCAACGTCTAAGCCCACCGTAAACATATGATGAGCCCAAACAAGAAATCCAAGAACACCTATACTGATCATGGCATAAACCATGCCTAGATACCCGAAAACCGGTTTTCCCGAAAAAGTCGAAACGATATGACTTATGATACCGGATCCAGGCAGAATGGGAATATACACCTTTGCAATTAGAGAAGCATCCATGATCTGTCAACCTTTGATGAAAGCCATTTGGTGAGAATCCACTAGCTTGTGTATTACTGTCTTAAGCCTTTCTGTCAGTAGCTTGGAGAAGATCTTGTATACACTATGTCTCAAACTGATTGGCCTATGAGACTAGGATTATCAAAGAGGAAATAATAAAATTCTATGAGCGCCTTTATTCAGAAAGAACTTGGAGGTCAGAATTTAATCAAATTGCAGGTCCTGTGATAACTGAACAAGAAAAGGAATGGATGCGGAGGCCTTTTGAAGAACAAGAGGTGTTTGACAATATAAAGCTTTGTGTTGTTGACAAAGCTCCAGGACAAGATGGTTTCAATATGGGTTTCTATATTCACTGTTGGGATGTAATCAAAGGAGACATTATGCTGGCAAAATTCACAATTTCCACCATCAATAGTTTTCTGAAAAGAGTTCCAGTGTCACCTATATAGCCATGATCCCTAAGAGAAGTGATGCAAAGGAACTCCTCCGACCACTAAAAGATCAATGTCCTGTGGGCATTTGCTGTTCTCTGAATTTTTTTTTTGTATTCTTGTCTCCATGATTCAACCATTGTACTCTAGATCTCAGTCTCCAATTTACTTCCTCGCTGGTAGCCAGCTCTTCAAATTTAGTATTCAGATTGGCCTATAGTGGTATTTCATCACTGTTTAGGCTTCTCTGTTGTTGTATCCTATCCAGATCTGCAATCTGGTTAAGAATGTTGGTTTTTTTCATTCTCTGATTGCCATTGGTGGTCAAATTCCATTCCTTGAGCTTTAACTTCAGTGCTTTCAGTTCCATTGCTAGTATGAAGTCTGGTCTGCCTACCACTGCAAAGGAACCCCACCAAATCTTCACCTGATCTTTGAAGCCATCAACTCTTAACCACCAATTCTCGTACTTGAAGTAAGACTTTGAGCTATCCCAATTTCCACATCTTAGAGATACTAGCCAGTGATCTGAGATGATCTTAAGCAGTATTGACTGATAAATATTTGCAAATTCCTCATCCCATTTATGGGTGTAGAGGAATCTATCTATTTTGGAGGAGTCTTGAGTGCCACCCCTAGCCCAAGTGTAAGCTCCACCATTTAGGGGAGGGTCCACCGATTCTGTATCTTCAATAAACTTGGAGAAATCCTTCATACTTCTAGACAAATAGTCTTTTTTCCAGATATGAACCTAGTTGTGTTGATATCTCCACAAACTACCCAAAGATCTTCACAAAGACCTCTGACTCCACCAATCTCTTCCCATAATTCTAATCTTTCTTTCCTGGAGTTAGGGCCATAGACTCCAGTCAAACACCACTCAAAATCTGATTAATTGCCTTGAACCTGCAGGATATTGAATATACCCCAGTGCAGATGAGCTCTCCCTTCCATATTCTGTTGTACCACATGATTAGGATTCCCCCTCTAGTGCCACTTGCTTGCAAACTCTCAAATTTAACCCATCGTTAGCCCAATCTCTTTAACAAAAGGTGTTAAATCTCCAACCTTTGTCTCTTGCAAACAATAAATGTCAGATCCCCATTTTTATTCTCTCCTTGGTACTGCATATTGTAAGCTAGACATGTTACTGCTCTGAGGCTGTGGTGTGAGCTATAAGTAATTAGGTCTGTAGTTTGTTGATCCATCATAGCGGTGTTGAACTTTTGAATCCATGTAGGTACAGTACTTATGGCCTGTAACCTTCCTTTAGTCTCTTTGTGCATAGCTATTTCTCTTTGATAGTGGATCAACAACTCTATTTTTATCCCCCTTTTGTATTGGATCTCATAATCCAAAACAAGTAGCTTAGTGAGCTCTTTTTGTTAAATAAGCAGTAATGACCTTCTGTTCCACCCAATACTTCGGGTATGGTGATCCGCTCTTATAATGCAGATAGTGCCTCAACTTGTCTACAACATTCAGTTGTGTCCTAAAATCTCTCTCATATCTGGATTTTCTCTGGTGGCTAGTTGCTTGAGCTTATTCAGAAATGCTATTGGCCTTCTCCTAATACAGCCCCTATACTGGATTGGCATGCATTAGTTTCCACCATGAAAACCTTATTAAAGTCAGGTACTGCCAGGCCCAGAACAGGTGCATTAGTCATCGGCTGTCCAGTTTAATTGGATGTGGATTGTTTATTCTGTTTTTAATTCTTTTTGTTCTCCATTTTAGTTGCTTCTCACATCCGCTTTTAGTGATATCTTCCCAGGCCTCTCTTTTTATCAGAAGCTGTTTTTTAGTGGGTTGGGGCAATATGGGCATACGTGATGTTTTAAATTGATTCATTACTTTGCAGTAACTTAACATCATTTGGCTTCTCTCCTCCTGAGGAGGGAGGGTTCACAGTGGCATATTGATTCTTTCACTCCCGCTCTTTTTTTCCTTCTCATTTTTCCCTTGCTATAAAATTTGTAAAACTCTTTATCTTATTTTAGATGGTTATTTCTTCTGGTTTCAGATGGACGAGGTGCTGGCTTCAGTTGCAGATACATTAAAGAATTTTGCTGTCATATACCTGGTGGACATCACAGAGGTCCCTGATTTTAACACGATGTATGAGTTGTACGATCCATCTACTATCATGTTCTTCTTCAGGAACAAGCACATCATGATTGATCTTGGCACAGGAAACAATAACAAGATCAACTGGGCACTCAAAGATAAACAAGAGTTCATTGATATTGTTGAGACAGTGTACCGTGGTGCACGAAAGGGACGTGGTCTAGTTATTGCACCAAAAGATTACTCTACCAAGTATCGTTACTGAGTGTGTTGATATTGTTGTATTTTGGTTGTGGAATATGCGACTGAAGTGTAAAATACGGTTGCTAAAGTGATTTCCATTAGACTGACTCAGTTGCTGTGAGTGTACAATAACTTTCCATTAGTTGCAAGTGGAAAGACTTCCAACTCGTCTTAAAACAATGTTATGATCAATTATATGGACCTTTCTGTTATTGTAGTTTCGGCTTCAGCATGTGCTAGATGGCAAAAGTGAAGATTTAACTATTCAGGTAGGCTATTATTCTCTCTACAATTTACTGATTTCAATTAATTCTGCTAATGCTGCTACGCGATATTATATAGAGAATAAGCATATCCCATCCCCAGTTCCTATAATAGGATGGTTGGATCAGGACATTCATTAATGGAAGGGCGGAACCTTATATTGGTTGGCTTTTAATTTAGTGTGAGCGCATTCTATGTCATCCCTAAGGGGTCGTTTGGTTCTGACAAGTTATGCTGAGATTAGTCATTTTGGTATCATATTTTATTGACGGTTTGTTTGGTTTGTTGTAATAAAAAATAACATGCATGACATAATTTCTAAGAAGTGTGTTAACAAAAATACCGTTCACCTTATTTAGTAGAAGAAAAAATGATTTGAGGGACCTTGGGGGTATTTTTGTCATTTTCATTATTTTATCCAGGAGTAGCTAATCTTGGTACTATTATTTCACTATCTAGTAGGTATAAAATAGTCTTGACTTTAGGGTTTAAGTTATACCAGGAGTAACCAAACAAGGGATAAGGTGGTGGACAGAGTTACCTGCTACCTGTTGCTGGTGGGAGGTGGCAGGTATTCCGTGGATTTAGTCGAGGCCAGCGAAAGCTGGCCCGAACACCACGGTCATCAAAAAAAAATAAAAAATTCACGACTTTTATGCTTGTACGATATACCAAATATTTCCTTGGGGGTCGTTTGGTTTGAAGACAAGTTATGTTGTGATTAGTTATGTTGAGATTTAGTTATACTGAGATTAATTATCCTGAGATTTGTTATCCTAGTATTATTTCTTATTGGCTGTCTAATTTGTTTCATTAAAAATATCATACCTTGCATAATTTCTAAGAAAAAGTTTGTTTACAAAAATACCGTTTACCTTATTTAGTAGAAAAAAGGTTTGAGGGACTTTAAGGGTAGTTTTGTTATTTGTATTGTTTTATCTTGGAATAACTAATTCCTATACTATTATATCACCATTCCGTAGAGATAACTTACCACAGTTCGCTTTTACTAATTAATAATTTCGTAAGACTTATTTCAAGATTAGTAACCAAAACAGGGGATAAGGCCGCATCAAAAAATTTTCTCAGCATTATGTAGCATACTAGGGATTGTTTGGTAGGGTGTATAAGAATAGTGTCGAATATGGTGCATTAGTAATGCTAGGCATTAGTACTGGTATTGGTTATGTTTGCATTAGTTATACTAAGATTATCTTTTATGCAATGTTTGATTTGGTGTATTAAAAATAACATGTATGGAATAATTTCTATAAAAAGAATATTTGTTTACAAAAATATCTTCCACAAATACGGTGAAAAGGGGGTAGAAAAGATTTTGAGGAATAATTATGTCTTTAATCATGCTAATGCATGCATTAAAACCCCTAACTTTGCTAATACCCAGTGACGAATTCAGGATTTTTACTCAGGGGTTCGAAAAATGAAAATATAAACGTGCGAATAAGCCAACAAAATACAATTTGAAGGGATGCAATAATATATAGATACCCATTTATTAGGTTTTAACTTTCTAAGGATGAACAAGAAAAAGAACGAAGTGATTTTGGGATTTGGGTTTTAATTTCTTTTTTTCTTTTTTAAATAATTGCTGTAATACCACGTCGTTCTATTCTGAAAATTAAATTAAACATAAAAAAATAACTGAAGCTAAATGTAAAAAATAGAATAGTTAGCGAGAATTGAACATGGGACGCAGGGGTTCATTTGGATGCCCCAAAACCCATGTGCTACCTTTCTCTTTTAGCTTAGGAGGTTCAAAAAGTAGTATATGTACTTAATACAGAAAATCTACCCTAATTTTTTTTCGAGGAGGTTCGAGTGAACCCCTTCCCGCCTCCCTAGACCCGCCCCTGCTAATATCATGGTTTTTCACGTTTTAGTTATACATAGCATACTACCAAATAGAGTGTGCATTAGTTATACATAGATTGAAAAAAGTGTAACAAACAAGGTACTAATAATACACAAAGTTTAAAAAAAGGAAAAGAAAAATAATACACGAGTAAATAAATACTTACATTATTGAAAGACATCTTAGTGTTTTACCTCGTAAATATGTAAAGTGGAACACTATGGCAATCTCATAGGTGAAACTTCGTTTTCCCATAAGCAGACTTTGAGGCCCTTAGGAGTTGGGACAAGAACTGATTAGGCCATATAATAACTTTAAGAACTGATTAGACCATATAATAACCATAAAATTGTGTTACAAGATTTATATGCCTTGCACTTAACTTCCTTTTCACAATTTTCTGTCATTCCTAAACAAACTATTAAGAGACCCCGTGAGTTCCACTAGAGCCATACCAATCATATACCATGTAACACCTGCCAGAATGACCTTGAGCCATGAGCTGTTGACAACGTCTAATGCGAGAGAACCACCAATATGATCGTTGAGTCTAACAGTCGCTTCTTCTCCAAGTTTTATCCAAACTATAATTGCTGCTGCTGTTGCTGTTGTGAATGGCACTCCCCGGAGCCAGGGATTGCCTTGATATTTCTCCTTGGGTGAGAAAAATTCATCATAGAATTCCACCGGTGCTTTGGGGGAGGAAACTTCATCTACCAAACTAGTGTCTGTTACTTCCAGAAGTGCAGGAGTTGATGGGGACCAATACTCATCGTTGCTCCTTTGATTAACTGTTGCTTTTTTGACTTGTTTCATAGCTGCTACAACATCTCTGAGCTTCTTAACATCGGGTTCAATTAGCCTTCTCCTAACTGGTACCAAGGCTTGGACGGCTTCTGCAGCTCCTCCAAATCCAGTTGGTGATTGCCAGTAGAACCAATTTGACATTGCTCGAATTGCTTGAAATGCTGACATGCGTGCCTCTTTTTGCACATCTGAGGCCTGAAATATAGTAACATGAGTTGTATGTCAAACGGAAGTTTCCGACTAAATTGTTTTGTTCGTATCAAAAGAACAATTGCGCTCATAACAGGATTACCTTAGGATTGGTTTTGGAAGCTTTGTTCAAGGCATCTTGATATCTGCTCTGGAATTTGTCTAGATCATCAAATATATTGGAGGTGCGAGCACCAACTGTATTACCAGCACCAATTCTAACATTGCCTCGTGGCTTCTTCGACATTAGGAATTCAAGTGCAGCCAAATTTGACCTCTCAACAACTCTTTGAAAATTTCACATGTCAGAAAAAAAATAGAAGAAACAAGTCTCAAGTTAAATATTATTATCAAACAACAGTTATGTTACAAGTTCTTACGAGATGCAATCCACTGGACATGCATCTATAGCTTCTTGAATTTTGGCTTCTTTATCAGCCCATTGAGCAACAACTCTGGCTCTTCCATACATACATTCAACAGCAAATGTCTTTTCAGCAAACAAAGCACATTTTAAGCAGCCTACACACTTTACTTCATCAACAAACACAGCTCTTTCTTCATTCTCTTCACCACACCATGCCGAATACAAAGGTTTTCCTGTGTACCCCCTTAAGTCTGCTATTTTTGTCAGTTCCTGCATCACCAATATGATTACAACAAAAAGAGCAACATATCAACTGATTTTTTGGTTTCTAACCGCTTAAGCTCTCTTCTTATAGATCAAGCTTTAGGATAATACAAGTTAACAGGGAGAATGAGGGAAAGAGTACATGAATTTTTTTATTGCACTCCTAAATAAGATATAATCAACCTAAGAATTATCAAGGTGGAATCAAACGCTGAATCCGGGATTTAGAGTCAATAGGATCTTATTATATGCATACATTTTAAAAGAGTCTTTTGCGCTTATGTATGCATAGTTCCTCTAAAAGTTAACCCGTCAAATGTTGGACAAATTATGAAGATATCTTCCGATGGGACGTCTATCTCATTCCTCCCAGGTTCCTCTACATAAGTGATCGAATAAGAATGATTCATGTTACAACAAAACTAGGGCAAGTATATGATATGTACTGACCTTATCATAAGCCATACGTGCAATAGGATCAGAAAGAAGAGCATAAGCTTCATTGAGTATAATAGCCATGTCGTGACCGGATGGTCCGGCAATATCCGGGTGGCATCGCTTCTGAAGCATCCTATAGGCCAGCTTAATCTGTGCCTGGTTAGATGAACCCTCAACTCCAAGAAGATCGTACAGGTCAAAATCAGTGATTGAACATGTATGAGCTCTGCATATGAGAGAAGTATTTTTGTTATGGGATTTCCATGAATTTGCAAGAGGACCTCTTGGATTTGCAAGTTTGTTTATACTTTTTGTGGGAATGGTTTGTATGGGCAGAGTAGAAGAATGCATTTTTCCACAGGATGGGAGAGAGGAAAAAGTGGTAAAAAAAGTAAGGCCTTCCTCCTTTTGGCTTGGGGCAGATATTTTTTGGGTGCAAGATATTTCCATATTTCACATCACAAGAGAGTTTGACAAGTTTAAATTTGCTTCCAAAGTGACAAAACTCTATAGTCACACTATCAATTTGTTTGGCACCACATAAATCTATTAATTGAATAAAACTTTTAGACATGAAAAAGTTTTTACTCAATCAAACTAATAATAAACAAAATAAAACGAGAGTATCTTATTTAAATATTTTCATTTTTACTTCAAAAACAACTTACTCACTTCTTGTGAGACTAACCAATCACTCATCTCTTGTTCCTAATATGAAAGTTCTGTCGCTTCAGTAGATGTTGAACTGAAGAAAATATTCTTAACAGTAATGTGATAAACTGTCAAATTAAAATTTTGTAAAACTTTATTATTGAAGAAGACTGTGGGTTAACTAGCACATAATCATGCAATTAAGCAAATAGAGAAAAAAATAATATAAGAATTTAATGAGGTTCGACTTAGCTGAATTCATGTTCTGATAATTAACTAATATAACATAAGAACCAGGTCTTTAGCAGGTCTCTTAAAGGAACTAGTTATATTGTTAACAAGGTTGAAGAAATATTATGTAAATATTAAAAGAACCAGGTCCTTAACAGATGACGGAGACGACTAGTGATTAGCGGTTGGGAAACAGATTTCAATCGCAAAAAGGATTCCTTTTGGAATTGAGTTTATGGCTAAATGCATGGATCAAGAAAACAAATACAAACATGGAAACATTACCACATTTTCAAAAAGTTCAAATAGGATTGAATTTCTTGACTAAATTCCGATGATGATTTTGGAGCAAGAAGACAAGAGAACATTGATCATCATCTCTCCTATATAAAGCTCCACATTGATGCTATTGTACTTATGCTATTCACACATATTGGGATATATTCCTTGCAAATAGTTTTCGTTGTGCGAAGTGTCTTGTGAGAGTCAAACTGTCAACAAAGAAAGCATGGTCCTGAGAAGCTACTGCTTAAGTTCTTCAGTTGCTAGGTTGATTTTTGTGTTCGTGAATTATGACCTATATACTTTACTAGAAGTTTTTGTAATAGGGATTTGTTGATCGAATTGTAAAGACTTTCAAACCTAGGGTAGATACTTGAAAAGGGCAGTTACAACTAGGTGAATTGTAAGGGAAAAAGTACTAAAGACTAGTCTCTTTGGTTATAGAGTTGTAATCTAAAATTGCTTGATGTTGTTAAGATTCAAATGGTATTTTGATTGAACCATTAGATCCGTATCGTGATTTCAAAACCATAGCAAAAAGAATCGTTAAATTTCGAATTCGTATGAGAATCGTCAAATGAGCATATTCCTCCAGAAGCATCAAGCATCCTATGTGAGTATTAGAAAGGAACAAAATTATTAATTAAAAAATTGTTCAACATAAATAGGTGTTACGATGTTCTTTAAAAAAATTAGGAAAGTGTTTGGTTAATGGGAACGGAAACATGACCTGATGTACTACATTAGCTTATTTTGAGATGAGAATGGTCAAATAGAACAAAAATAAAAGATACATAAAGGTGTGTACTTGATAAAAACAGGAATAACAAATATGCTCTTGGCTACTCCAGTCTCATATGTAAAACATTATTGTACAAGCAAAAAGTTTTAGCACATAATTGATTTGAGAGTTATTGAACAAGTAGATATAATATACTATAAACAAAAATGGGAAAGAGGAAAACTAGGAGTCATAATATTTGTGGGTTTTGCTATTCTCGAAAAAGAACTTTGAGACCAAAACAAGTACTTAATTTTTCTTAAAAGATGTCAAACACCTCAACTCTCTAAACAAGTACTTTTAAAATAAAAGAAATAATTTAGCTTTTCAGAAACTTGGCCAAATAAGCTATTACTATGTCATGCTTTTGGTATTGTATAAAACTAGCAAAAGCATTTGGACTTTAAAAAACACTAGCAAAAACATTTGATAAGTATATGACTAAACAAACAATCAATCATATCAGTTGATGAAGCTAATTCTGAAGTACCTTCACTCTAGTTTTGGCACATATTCAGAATTGAATCCAGAGAACTTCTGAAGTACCATTTTCACCACCAAGATCTTGCAGTAAGGACCACATTTAATAAGAAGTCTTTAAGCCACTGATTCTTGTTCCTTTTATATTTCACTACTTCGTTAAATTTGTATAAACTATAGTAGAGATTTCTCAAACAGTATCATAACTTAGACAATCAAGCTCATAAACTCAAAATTTCCTGCTGTGATAAAGCTTTTCTGGGGAAGTGGTTATCATTTAGTCTCAAAGTGTGATATCTTATTTACAAGATCACAATGATCATACACATTCTAAAATCCATCAGAACCATACTAATAGGTAGTAAAGCAATAAATAGAATTAAAGAAATGATAAGAGACACAAATAAAGAAGAAAATTATGATAAAATAAGTTGCTAAAATCACTCCAACAACTCACTAAAAAACTAAAAAGGTAACCGAAAATATACAAGATTTGATCATAAGACTACAAACGAATTCATGAATCTGAACATGCATGAAAGATTAAAAGAATCTATGAGTGCCCAAGCAGCATGATTTCAAACACAATCTAACTCGAGAGAAGTTGATAGTGATAGGAAGAATATGTGCAACACAATCATGGGGCTCCAGCAACTTTCCTAGTGCAGTACAACCCCATCACGACCCAAAATTGATCCATGATGGCGCGTACTATAATCCCCAGTAAGCAATACAAACCCAAGATAAATACTAAAAATAAAGACTAGCCATAAATAATAGAAAAAATGAAAATGAGATAGGGCCACAAGTGTGTGTGTGTATATATATATGTGTGTGTGTGTATATACACACATACATACAGTCCCTAAGGGAACAAGAAATATAATATATATATAACAAACCAACCCCGGACCCGGTGTCACCGGTACAAGAGCCTCTAAAGTATGGGAATAAGGCTGTACAAATATACAATTGTTTATTAAAATACAAAATAAAGACAGCAAGTCCAAAAGAAAAAATAGTAAATCTCCGGATGCTACGAGCTCACCACGATATGAACAACAATAATCCACGAACGAGTGGAGGATCAACGAGGATGACTCGTACTAGGTACTGCATTAGAAAAATATGCAGAAGTGTAGTATGAGTACCAAAATACGAGGTACTCAGTAGGAATCATAGGCCGACTGAGCTCAGAAGATAGAGTATAATATAAAGAACATGAAAGTAAAATATAAGCCAGAATCTAACCTAGAAGTCTCATATTTAACAGGATAAAGTGAGGATAATAATAGTAATAATACACACAATATAGATACACAAGAAGAATATCATGCGGTATGGGATGATGCAATGCAATATGTGGCCAATGCAGAATAGTAAAACTCAAAATGATCCCTTGGACCGTCGGAGTTCATCAACATATGCAATAAAGTAAAACCCAGAGTAATCTCACGGGCCACCGGAGCTCATCAACATATGTAATAAAATAAATCTGACAAAAGGTTCAGAAAATGTCCCTCGAACCGAGTATAAAAAGTGATACCATCTTTCCAACTCAAAAATCAGTGAAAAATCAATGCAATTCCTTCTATAACTTGAAAATCATAGTAAAAATGGGAAATCTCTTTTCAAACTTAAAAGCTAGTATTTTCCTCAAAGCATGGCGGGATCCATGCTTGTGTATCTATTAATGTATGCGTGTCATCACAAGAAAATACATACATATATAGCAAACAGGGTAAAATCACCCTTCAGAAAAATTGCACTAACCTGGAGTCTAGCCAATCCAAAAAACTATGGCCTCGGGCGCACAATCTCAAAATATAAGGAATTAAAGCAAAAACTAGAGCGATAAAAGTGTAAACTATCGATAATAGCCTACTGATAAGTTGGTATTCTACCTACTTATTTAGCCTTTAATCTTATGCTTTTGCTAGTTTAGAGTGAATAAATGGTGCATTTGACACAAATTTCTTCTATTTTACAGGTTTCTGTGTTTTAGAAGTTATCGGCGTGAAATCAGATGAAAAAAAGTCAAATTGGAGGAATTCTGAAATTCTGGGAAACTCAGCACAATCGCGCTGCATGAGAGCCAATGGCGCTGAAGGCAGAGGACTGACTTAAGCACGATGGCGCTAGGATGGCGCGATAGTGCTGCAGAAAGTAGTGGTCAATGCCAGTCAAAGACAAGGGCGCGATCGTGCCAAAGCAATGCGATGGCGCTGACCAGTGTGAGCTCCTTGAGTGCGATAGCGCTGCATTAGCGTGATAGCGCTTCACTGTACCTGAACGTGAAAAATGGGCAGAATTGACATTTCACCCTTGTGGAAACCCCAATTGATACAAAAGACTCCTCAACCATTTTGGAACACATCTTTGGCTGGGTCTTTGATTTTTTTTTTACAACCTTTGAGCAAGTTTGGGAGTAAGGTTCATCAACCAACACCATAGGAATGAAGATTTGGATGCTTTGTATTGTAAAATCTTAATTTCCATTCTTCAACTCTTGTTCTTAATTGCTATTTTATTGGTGTATTGTTGACTTGAGATTTTGGGTTTGTATTAGTGATAATACTTGTTGGGTTATTATTTCATACACAAATTTTGTTCTTGTTTGATTATTTGGGTCTCTTGAATCTTACATTGCTTGAATTTATGGTCAATGGTTGCAAACATTGACTTAGCTTTCTGATTTGAGTTATTGCTCGAGAGAGAATTTTCCTAAATTCGGGAGTATTCAATAGTGGGTACATGGGAATCCATCTAGATTGGAGGCTAGACGAGCTAGAGATTGGACGACCTCCCCAAGTTAATTGGTTGCTTGTTTATCACATCAAATGATTTTCTAACCAAAATCATTCGAAAATATGGATGTTGATCGAGAGATAGCATTCCACACTTATGACCAAGACTACCTAAGTGTCAATCGGGTGCAAGTCTTGTGAATTTGAATTCCCAAGCCCATATCTCCCTTGTTATCCTTGCTTGGTAAAAGCAAGGTGAGAGCCATTGATCAATCTATCTTTTATTTGATTTTTCTTTATCTTTTAGTTTTAGTCTAACCCCCCCCTTTAGATATCTTTTCCCTTTTTATTAATTAAACTTCAATAAGTTGCTTTTATTCTTTATTAGCTCGATCGCGACTATATTGTTCCCTTGGGTATGACCTTGACATCCGTTGGGAATTATAAATTTTATTTTGACTACGCGATCGCCGTGACCTTCTTAATTGGAGAGCATGATTTGAGCGTTTATAAAAAATGGCACCGTTGCCGGGGAATAATTTGGCGTATTGAGTTAGTTTAGAATTTGAGTTTACTTACTCTAGTTCAATTTTGTGAACAGTTGTTTTTGTTTGTTTATTTTCATTGTGTTGAATGATGCCATGGCATCTCATAGTGAGGATGTTATGAATGAGGCAAACTTGAAGGTGGAGACGCCCAAATCCCACTTCAACCTTTGTTCGACCTTAAGTTTGATTCAATGGATGAAAGTCAAAGTAATCAAGCTTTTGGAAGACCTTGGAAGGAGGGTGGACGAAGGTCTATCCGGTTTTGAGTTTGTCATGAAAGAAAGGCAAAGTGTCCTTCCTCACTTGAAGGCCAAAAAGTGCGACATGCGGAATCAAGAGAATGGCCTTCTCATGCTAAAACCTTCACCCCGGGAGTGCCACCAGAGATTCAATTCATATTTGGGTCAAAGGTTCAAATCTTCCAAGTGGAAATCTCGATGGTGAGGTAGCCTGCGTCGCGCCACAACGTTAAATTGTGCACTTGATGAGAGGCAACCCATCATTTCAAAATTTGAAGGTTTACAATTTTTTCTTTATTAGAGTAGCTTAGTTATATATTTTTGACTAATTCATAAAGTTTCATGTCTTTTTGAAATTGTTTGGGCAGGTTGAGAAGTGGAGGCCTCATAAAAATCCAACCAAGAACCAAAAAGGGTGCCAAAATGACATGCTAAATGGGGTGTGAACGCATATCTAAGTGTGCGCATCGCACATGCAAACGCACCCCAAAATAGTAAGGCAACCGAGAAGGTCAATGTGTGCGAAATGGGTGCGTTTTGCACTTGGAAATGTGCCCGTCGCACCAGCCATCGCATTCCAAAATAGTGAACTGCTAAATAGTGGTTGGAACATGCGAAGTGGGTGCATTTCGCACCTCACAAAGTGCCCATCGCACGTTGAACCAGTGGACTGCTAAAAACTTTCAAGAAAACTGCCGCGCTGAGGCAGCGCCAGTGGCGTTGAGAAAACTTTCACAGTGCAGCGCAATCGCGCTCCTCTACCGCGATCACGCTCAAGCGTAGACCAACGCAGTAAATTAAAAGAAACAAGCTTTTAAGTTCTCCACATCCCTTACATGTTCATCAGGTAAATTCTCTCCTACTCAGTACCTCCCCAAGATGCTAAACGCCTAAATCTCAAACACAAGTAGCGGGGTTTAGTTGGAACTATGAGCACAAGTGGCCTTCTCTTCCCTCTTCTCTGTTGGTTACCAAAATCTGCCAGCAAGGTATGTCTGTCCCTTCCTCTATTTCATTGTTATTGGTATAAATTTTTGGGTTAAACAAGTGGAGTTGAGCCAAATTTTAGGGAAGTCTTGAGTACCCAAAAGCTCCCCCTTTGTTACAAAGCTTTTGAATGACCCAAAAATTGTGTTGTTGATGGATTCTATGAAATAGAGCAATAAATTGTGTTGTTGTAGTGCTTAGTGTTGAGAAATACCCCCCGAATGGATTAACTCTATGAATTGGTTGTGAAAATTTCGTAATGGAGGTTGTTGGGTTGAAGAAGATGACTGTCCAGTTGTTCAGTGCGATCGCGCTGACCCAGCGCAATCGCGCTGCCTGTGGGTTGGGTCAATGACGCGATCGCGCCCCTGTTGCGTGATAGCGCTCAAGAACCAAAATAGACTAAGCGCGATCGCGCTCTTAGAGCGCTGATGGCGCTGATCATTTGCATCTGGCACAAAAACAGCAGCTCTGTCCAGAGCTACTGCATTGCTTTCTAACCAACTTCTGCTGCTTAAAACACTGGTTTTCCATTATATTACATGTTGTGCCCACATTCTCACATTACAAATGCTTTGGATTGAAAAATATCAAAAAGCCAAGTGGATGAAATTTTGGAGGAGGAGTATGATCGCACAAAGTTCATGTCAGCGACTCGTGAGGAGCGATATGGTGCTGACTTTTCCATAAAGATGGTTATCGAAAGGGGCATTGCAATGCAAGGGGTGGAGGCAGCCTTACCTAATTTTTATGCCCGATTGCTAGAGCAAAGTAGAACTGTTTCATAGTCCCACCATGTAGGGCCAATAAAACTGTTGTTCGAAATTTTATGCCAATGCATCGATCGTAAACTTCAAGGACGCGGTGATAACTGTCCGGGGAAGAACATTCAGGTTTGGAGCCAAGGAGATCAATATATACTATGGGATCGAGGATCATAACTCTACACTTCTAGGGGAAAAGAGAGGTATAGGCAGACCTTGGATTTCTTCACAGGTCTGTCCCGTAGTGGAGCCCAAATGGGCTATGTTTGAAATGAAGATCTACTCCGATGACTTCACTGCGGAGGCAAGGATTTGTTTATCCATCATATGTAGCAGGGTGCAGCCAGTTCAGAATGAGAGTGAGGTTCCTGTATACAGGGCAATGAATGTGGTGGCGATGATTGATGAAGTTCCAGTTAATCTGGGGCGACTGATACTCTGGGAGATAAAGAACTGTATCAAGGGCAGCAGTGAGAGTTTGTTCTTCCCCTCTCTGATTACTGAGCTATGTCAGGCAGCAGGAGTTGATTTGAATGCTCCGGAAGATGCTTGGATTGATCCAAAGTTTCCTATTCATCCCTTAAAGAAGGCAAGCCGCAGAAATATGCTCAAAAAGAGAAAGGTGGATGCAGGCTCGACTTCAGGAGCCACAGAGGGTACCCATCCCTCTCCTTGTGCCACTACCTCCACTCAGGCACCTCCACCCATGCATAGACCTTTCCAGCAACTCTCCACTCAGATATCTGGAGTTCAGGCTTCCATTAGTGCATTGGCCACTAGCATTCCTTCGGGACCACTTGAGAACCAAATTGAGATATTGAATGATATGGTGAACCGACAGAAGAAGATTGAGGAGAGTCAGCAGAGTTTGGAAAAGAGGTTTGAGGAGCAGGATAAGAAAATGAAAACACTGAGTGCTAGCCTTGATGATCAAAAGAAAATAGACAAAGAAAGAGACAAGTTGCTGAAGAGGATGTGGAAGAGTATAAAGAGATTTGTGGGGGTTCAGATACCGAGGATCATGATGACCCCACGACTCACTACGTGGTGCTACAGCAAGCCCTCTCTAGCTACATCTCAGGGAGCCCCTCATACTACTTTCTCTGTATTTCATTTTGGATTTATGCACTGAGGGCATTGCAATAGATTTTAGTTGGGGGTGGCGACAATTGGGTTGTGCTTATATTGGATTTTGATACTTATTTTGTGCCTTTGCCGGGCTTATGTTGTTTAGATTGGATTTTATGCCCTTGTCGGTCTTGTTTTGGATATTGTGCCCTTGCCGTATTTGTTTGTTTTGGGATACTGTGCCCTCATCGGGTTTGTTGTTGAAATTTTGTTGGATCAGTCATTTCATTACTTCGTTATTCTTTTTTCCTAGCTTCGTTAACTTCATTTGTAGTTGGTTTGAGTGACGGTTCCCAATGATATATTGAGTGATGACATTCTTAAGGGAAATCATCGCTTTATTTGGTGTGTGGAGCCAGGGAAAGTCTGAGTACCCGTTAGGCTAGATGAAATTGCATGAATGTCGGGATGTATACATTGGTGAATTCTGAGTGCCCATATTGATTTAGATTTATGATTTGGCCCTATGATAGATTGGGTGACATCATTCTTAAGGGAAAATCGTCATCTTTTGAGATAATTGTGAATCGTGACTTGTTTGGTACTAATGAAGTTAGTCTTGCATGCAAATCAAAATGGGCATACCCCTCCAAAAAGTTTTGTGAAAAATGCATGACAAAGAGTGATTTTGTGACAACTCTTTTGATCTTTTTGTGACTCTTGACTCATTAGCATTGTTAATGGAAATGTGGCTCCTACTTGGTCTTGCTTAGGAAGTTAAAATTGATCCTTCTTGAATAATTCGCATGTTATGTGTGGTGATGTTTAGTTGAATAATTCTTGTGCATAAGTGTCGTCTAGAAATTGCCCCGAATATGATTCAAGGCAAAATTCTAGGTGTAACCAAGCTTGGGAAATGACCTTAGTCCCTTTTTGATAGCCACTTCACTCGAATGACCTCCCAATGACATCAAATCCTAGTGAACCTCTTTGAGCTTGTGACCATTCTTTGACACCTTTTTAACACCTTGACCTTTCTGGAACCTCTATCTTGGCAACCCATCCTCTCTAATTTCTTGAAAATGAAATATAGGCTAAAAGCCTAAGTTTGGGGGGGGGGGAACAAAAGATGACATAAGAAAATGCCTAAGTTTGGGGGTGCATGTGATCAAATGAGGAGAAGAAAAGAAATGCACTTCAAGTGTAAGGTAGCACCTTGATTCCAAATTGAAAATTGCTCCAAAAGATCAATCCAATGAGCAAAAATGAAAAGCAAAAATAGGTGCTACCAAGTGAAGGTGATATAAGGAATTGAATGATCATGAGTTAAAAAAGGAGAATCTTGGGTTGTGTTAGGGAGAAATAAGGTGAAGATGAAATTGAAAATGTGAGCGGTGTTCGAAATGAGAGCAAAGAGCATTAGGGAGGTGTAGTCACTTGAACCAAATGTGATCCTCACCTAAGCCTAGCCAACATCGTAACCCGCAAGTCCTTTGTGATTCCAAGCATGGCTACCCTATATTAGTGGAGATTTACATGAAGGGCAAGCCTATGGTTCGACATGTGTGCACTTGAACTTCCTTGTGAGTGTGAGTGTTTGTATTTATCCCTTGTGATTGTTTTGTATATAATGTGTTTTTGGGATGTTCGTTCTTGTGAGGGCATGCGAATTAGGATAATTGGTGACGTTTATAAACTCCAAAAAATGAGTCAAGGAGCATGTTTGGTAAGCTAGTGGTTAGAGTCACATCTTGAGGATTGGTTGTTGTCACTTAGTTTCCCCATAGTCCATTGCACCCTTGAATTGTGTTTTGAATGAAGGAGAATGCTTAGATTAAGTTTGTATGTGATTGACTAATCATTAGTACCAACCGAAGTCATGCTTGGTGCTTGAAATGGGTTCCCTTGGCTTGTGGTATGCCTCTTGAGTTAGAAATTTTAAGTTGCTTGAGGACAAGCAATAGTTCAAGTTTGGGGGTTTGATAAGTTGGTATTCTACCTACTTATTTAGCCTTTAATCTTATGCTTTTGCTAGTTTAGAGTGAATAAATAGTGCATTTGACACAAATTTCTTCTATTTTACAGGTTTCTGTGTTTAAGAAGTGATCAGCGTGAAATCGGATAAAAACAAGTCAAATTGGAGGAAATTCTGAAATTCTAGGCAACTCAGCACAATCGCGCTGCATGAGAGCCAATGGCGCTGAAGGCGGAGGACTGACTTAAGCGCGATGGTGCTAGGATGGCGCGATAGCGCTGCAGAAAGAAGTGGTCAATGCCAGTCAAAGACAAGGGCGCGATCGCGCTAAACCAATGCGATGGCGCTGACCAGTATGAGCTCCTTGAGTACGATATTGCTGCATTAGCGCGATAGTGCTTCACTGTACCTGAACGTGAAAAATAGGCAGAATTGACATTTCACCCTTGTGGAAACCCCAATTGATACAAAAGACTCCTCAGCCATTTTGGAACACATCTTTGGCTGGATCTTTGATTTTTTTACAACCTTTGAGCAAGCTTTGGAGAAAGGTTCATCAACCAACCATTCTTCAACTCTTGTTCTTAATTGCTATTTTATTGGTGTATTATTGACTTGAGATTTTGGGTTTGTATTAATGATAATACTTGTTGGGTTATTGATTTCATATACATATTTTGTTCTTGTTTGATTATTTGGGTCTCTTGAATCTTACATTGCTTGAATTTATGGTCAATAGTTGCAAGCATTGACTTAGCTTTCTGATTTAGGTTATTGCTCGAGAGAGAATTTCCCTAAATTCGGGAGGATTCAATAGTGGGTACTTGGGAATCCATCTAGATTGGAGACTAGACATAGATCTAATCGCGGAATCTCCCATTTAAGGGTCCGAGCTAGAGATAGGATGACCTCCCCAAGTTAATTGGTTGCTTGTTTATCGCATCGAATGATGTTCTAACCAAAATCATTTGGAAATGTGGATGTTGATCGAGAGATAGCAGTCCACACTTATGACCAAGACTACCTAAGTGTCAATCAGGTGCAAGTCTTGTGAATTTGAATTCCCAAGCCCATATCTCCCTTGTTATCCTTGCTTGGTGAAAGCAAGGTGAGAGCCATTAATCAATCTATCTTTTATTTGCTTTTTCTTTATCTTTTGGTTTTAGTCTAAACCCCCCTTTTTAGATATCTTTTCCCTTTTCATTAATTGAACTTCAATAAGTTTCTTTTATTCTTTATTAGCATGATCGCGACTACATTGTTCCCTTGTGTACGACCCCGACATCCGTTGGGAATTATAAATTTTGTTTTGACTACGCGATCGCCGTGACCTTCTCAATTGGAGAGCACAATTTGAGCATTTATCACCCTACTCTACCACAAAATCCTCCTCTAAACTTATACTAAGGATTCCTAATCTAGTAACACTAAGGTTATAGGCAACCTAAACTAAGGTCTAAGAAGGAATACTAGTCTAAGGTCTCGAAAATGGACAATTATTCAGAAAATCATTATAGCCTAAGTCTACCCTATAATTTAATTACCTTAACAATCATAAAACTTATAGAATATACTATCTAATCGAGCTAAGTCTAAAAAAAGAAAACCATAACCTATCTCAAAGTATAATGACAACTAGAAACCGTCACTCAGGAGCCCTCCCCTTCTACAGTGTCTCAAATCACCTCTATGTTATCAGAAATATAATCTACACGTCAATATGGAACTAACGACACCCATATCAACATTTCAAATTCAAGCTAGAAATCGGATAAAAAATTGACCCTCGGGGCCCATAGAAAAAATAAAAATAAACTTCACAATTATGTTTCCTATAGGGTCATAAACTCATGCCCAAAAGTTGGGTACAAACGGGAATCTATTCGGGGCTCAAAATAGCCCCAAAAGCTCACTTGATCAAGGGATCATTTTAAAAAATTAGGCTACAAATTTACGAGAATTAAGGATGGATATACGCAAAATACAAGTGAAACTAACAAGGGGGAGTATAAGAAACTTACCTGGATGCAATTGGAATGAAAATCCTCCAAAGAACATCTCCTAAGCTTGAAAGAGTACCCAAATTCATTTAAAAATGGAGGAAAATGAAGTTGGAAGTTATATACTGCCAGGGATCCTTCTCTGTAAATGCGGGGACCCCATCACGAATGAGAGATCGTAAACATGGACCTCTCCTTGCGAACGCAGAGAGGAAATAGGATTGGGTCTTGGCGACCCTTCTTTGTGAACGTGGTGGACTCACCATAAATTTAGGCTCGGAAACGCGGCCACCCCCCGCAAACACGAAGGGTAAAATGGTCCTGCACCAGTTATAACATTCCAAAATATATAAGCTAACATTTGCACTTAATTTGACTATGTTTTGATAAAAAGGAATGAACTTTTCTTCACGTTTTCTGAACTCGAATTTTGCGACATTTGAAAATTTGTTTTACTTGAATTGTGATGGTATTTTAAGATATTGTCTTGGGGTATTTATGTAAACTAGTATAACTATATTTATCTTATAAAAATAGTAAAATATAAGGAATATTTATCATTTGGGGTCAACCAACTTTATTTTTGGGCAACCACCTTTTTAATTGTTTACTCTAGGATACATCTCAAGTTTGTGTGTAGAATATTACACCTCATCTTGTTATTTCATTTCCTCAATCTTTAGAAAACTTTATACACTCTTCTCACCAGATTTTCCTAGCTAATCAACCATCATACCTTGTTCCTTTTGGCTGAAACGCAAGGAAACATCCTCCTTTATGGTAAGTAATCAAAACTCGATTTTGAAACTGTGTAGCTGTTAGTAATATTAGCATATCTCATTGTGTAGAGATCCATTTTGAGTGAACAAATATGTTTTGAAAATATAACACATAGCTCTACAACTCTTATGTTTATATCAAAAGCTTATTTTGCTGTTATGGGATCGGAAAAGGGGATACATTACAAGAAAAGTTCTGCTCAGTTTTTCCAATTTAGAAACCTTCTATGTACAACTTCTAGTATTTTGAGGATATCTTTTTGTATGAAATACATTTTTTGATGGTTCTTAACTCCTTTCAACCCTAAGACATGTACCTACATGTCACAACTCGAAAACTCAAGTCGTGATGACACCTACTATAACCTTTAGTAGGTAAGCCAACGCTTAGCCCGGATCTGCAAGTAACGAGCTAACACAAGAATGAACCCAAATATGGAAGAAACATAAATAAATAGCGGAAGATAAATCAAACTAGCATAAGTAAAAAGGGAGGGAATAGAATAAAATACACAAGACTCTCCCAAGATCTGGTGTCAGTTAGTACAAGTGCCACTACAACTTAGATATTTTAGATAGATACAATAAAATACGGACAGTCTCCAAAAGTACAGGAGAAGACTAGTCCAAAAGTAGAGGGAGGTGGATCAACTTCTATTGCCAAGATCTCACCTTATATCTCTGGTCAGCAATACTGCACAAGGACAACATCAACGACGATAATTCATACTAGGATCTGCATTAGTAAAAAGATGCAGAAGTGTAATATGAGTACAAAAATACGCGATACCGAGTAGGTATCATAGCCGACTGAGCTCAAATAAGACATAAGAATAACAAAAAGTGAATATAACCCAAAGGTAAGAAAGAAGGGTCAGAAGGAAATAATAGGTCATAACTAGATAGTAAAAAGAAGTACGAGTAAATAACACGAAAGACATAAAGCAATAATCTAGCTATAACCTAACCAGATCCCCGTAAGCCCGGAAGGTGCTCATAATAAGTAATGCCGACTACAATAGATTTTGATAGTAAAGATGTATAGAGGACACCATGATATGCGATGTAAAATAAATGCAACGAGATGTGACCAATGCACAAATGACCCTTAGTCATCTCACGGGCCGCCGGAGCTTATCAACAAATACCATACCATAATACCTAGAATATCCTCGCAGGCCGCCGAAGCTTATCAATACAAACCATGAAACATAATCCACATATAATCAGGAAAAAACCCAGAGTATTCTCATGGGCCATCGGAGTTTATCAATATACCAACAAATCAAAGGGAAGTAAGGTTCAGAGCCGTCTCTCGGACCAAGTGCATAAATAGTAGTATTTTTTGATGTAGAAATCAGTAAAATAGTGAGATACAATTTCTCCTCAGTAACACAAGTTTTATGGTGAAAGAAGTTATTTCCCCTTTTTAATAACTGAAAATAATGATAATAGTAGGATTCTCTTCCCGGAGCTCCAATCGTTTGAAAAAGAAGTGTGTTGGGTTTAAAAATTAACAATTAGCTTAAATCGGAGAAATCTTTCCTTAATTTAAAAACCGTTAGTTGAAAACAAGAATTTCCTTATTAATCCTGCCGAGCCATTTATTTCCCATCAAATTGTACCATAACCCAAACATATGTAAAAAGGGATGAAAATGAACCAGTTCAAATGCATGTATGGATATATGTAAATGCACACAACTACCCAATATAGGGCGTTTCACCCTTCATATTAAGATCGTACTAACCTAGAATCTAGCCAGCCCAAAACCATGGCCTTAGGCCCACAAATCCTCATACCTTAGCCAAACATATGAAAATAATGCGATAAGAATAACCAGTATGCCAAGAAAGAACTACTCTACCACGAACTATACCCCAACAAATGCTAAGGCCGCTTATTCTAATGTAAGTACTAAAGGAAACCACTATACTAACTACCAACTCCCAAGGGACCCGCCTAAGGTAAGCAACTAACCAGAGCTAAGCTAAGGCGCACAACTAATCAAACTTAATAAAGGCACGAAACATACTGACCTGGAGTCTAGCCAATCCAGCATCCACAGCCTTAGGCCCACAAGTATACAATAAATATAAACACAATACGAGCAAGAACAATGAATATAAAAACAACGGTAACACCTAATCTATCACGAACCCTCGTCTAATTCTATGCTAAGGCTCCCTAATCTAATAAACCCAACTACAAGCAACCTAAAATAAGCTAAGACTTGTTTGGACAAAGATGGTAAGGTAGGCATCGCGACTTCGTTGTCTTATTTTTTCTAGTTTAGGGAAAGCCAAGTCTTACGAGAGAGCTACAACCTGTACTAAGGATTTACTAGCCAGAATCTACTCTAAGGCCCCTAAATCACCTGTAAGGATTAATATGCCTACTCAGAACTGTAATCAAACCACAAGATCCCACTAACCATTAGCAAATCATTATACTTCTACCTTACATGAGAAAATTCTGGAAATAAGTAAACCATAACCTACCTGGAAGCCAAACACGCGTGCACAATCCATAAAACCGGAACTTATCTCCCCCGAGAAGCCTCCGAAAGCTGCCACACTATCATAACAAAACATTACTCGTCAATACAAAGCTAACAATACCCATATTGCTAATAATTTATCCGGGTCAAAATTTGGGTCGAAAGCGAGCCCATGGGCTCTATAACTCGAAATTGGAAACAAAATTCATCACGAGGTTCCCAACCTCACTAGGAACACATGCTCCAAAAATGAGCATAAAACAATAAGGAAAAAAGGTAAACAACCCCCTACAACTCAAGAATCAAAAAAGGGAAATTAAAGGAAAATGACAGAAATTAAAGAAGAGAACTCACCAAATAGAGGTTGGAAAACAATCACAAACTGAGAATGGAACCACCTCCAAGCCTTGGAATAATCAAAACTCAATTTATAGCTTTGGGAGCTCAACAAGAATGGAGAAATTCGTATTAGGGAAGATAGAAAATGAAATAGAAGGGCTGGCCAGCTTATAAGCTACCAACGCCGAGGTGCAGGGGCGGCCAGGTAGGTGCATGCACCACAGGTGCGCTCCCACGCCAATGCTATCAGCACGTAGGCGCAACACAAGTGAGCGCAGGCACGCTGTCTGCAAGGCCAGGCAAGCAAGCGCAGACGTGATGTCTGCCGAGGCTGGCAGGCATACAGGCGCGACACTCAGGCGTAGGGGCGCTAGTGCAGGCAAGACACCCAGGTGCAGGGGAACTAGTGCAGGCGCGGCCCAGGCGCATGCCGCTGTGCCATACCAGCAAGCACCAACATGCTGCAGCCAAGCCTAGACTATTTCCAACGAATAGACTTCTGAGAATGCATCCGGGGTCCCGCGAACACAAATGAGCTGAGCTATTCAACTAAAATGACATTTCAGACTCAATGAATTTGATGAAATTCTCAATGGAGGTCGATTTAATGGAAAGTGGGCCCCATGCCCAAAACCAACCTTTGACCAACTTTTCCAAAATGAAACCCAATGGTCCAATATGAGTCTGAAAGCCTCGAGACCCGAACCAAAGGTTTCTCTAGCCTTAAGTTGACATTTCAGAGCTAACAACACTGATGAAATTTCATTCCAAGGCAGTCTTCTCTGAATGTTGACCAAAGTCAACCTTCCAAGCTCAGCTGGCCTGAAAACACTGAAAGAGAGATAATTCCAAATCAAAAGCTCCCAGACCCCGGCCAAGGCTTCGACTAGATCAAAGTCCACGTTTCAAACTAATAAAACTGTCAGAATCCGATTCCGAGCGTGATTGCTTAGAATGTTGACTGAAGTCAATGATTTCCTAAGTTTAAGTTCTAAAATAGGGAAATGGTTATAACAAACTAACGAATGTCCTGGGCACCAAACTGTCAATCCTAGCAAGTCACAAATGACCTGTAGCCGCTGAGGGAAAGCTTGAAATGCGAAAACAGCACGAAAAATAAAAAATAACCTGGAGGGTCATTACAACATCCACTACTAAATGGACTTTTGTCCTCGAAAGTTAAAGAAAGGATAGCACATGAAGGCTTGGAAATGAAAAGATATTAGGTCCATAGGTCGATCTAGGCTTCTCGAGGAGCCTCATCGATCGGCCAACGGCCAACGGAGTTATCACATGAAAGCTTACTAAAACTTTAAATCCTTACCAACTGAACTAGAAAAACAACAAACTCTAACTCAAAAGCTAAACGTTCAAATAACTAAACCGAACCTCAAGAAGATCAACCAAAGAGTATCAACACAACACAAGAACTAAGAAAACCAAGGCGATCATTACACAGAACTGGTAACTAGGTTAACTCAAAACACAAAACCCACTTCCTCAAAATTCTAATCCATGAGTCCTTTGATAAAAGTAACCCTTCCGCTGATCTACTTTCCTTCTATTCATCAGATTTTTTTGACCCAGTGAAAAATGGGGTTGATGGTGTAGCTCTGCCAGGCACTGGACAGGGGTTAGCTCTGTAAATGTGAAGAGCCAAGTGTAGTGTGGTGTAGTAGTAGGCACTTCTAGGAACCTTCCCGGCTACTGGATCACTCCAGTGCTTCGGGTACTACAGACCCTCTGCCATCCAGTGCAGCAGAGCCGTTTTATGGGCCTAAGCACAGTTCTTTGAATCAAAGGTTGAATGAAATCAATTCTTTTTTAGATATAAAAATCTAAATCGGATAGGATAAAAATAACCCTTCCGCCTATCCTAAAATATCCACATTCTAACCATAAAGTCAAGCATAGGTCAAACACCCAAGCAATACTCAAAACCATCAACTAACCCATCAGAAGGCTATGAATACTACCATACTTTAACTCCAACAAAGTCATCTAAAAATTCTTTCTCAACTAAAACCAAACACTGGTCCCACTATCCTCTGAAATACATACACCTTCCCGTAGCACATCCCCTAGAACTGGAGTAGTTTTCTCTGACTGACCATCGGTCTGCAAATGGACGATTGCACAAAGATTACTCAGATACCCCAAACTCATCTGAAATAACCATTAGAAACCCCAACTGTAAAGGAAACACCAAGATTGGAAATGATGTAGACAGGCACCCCATGCTGAAGAACAATCTTTCAAAAAGAAATTCTGACCCAAACTCTCTGGACTGCACAAGGTCTGATCTGACAAAAAGTGACTAGGCTAGGTCAATCTATCCGAACAAACCTCAAGGACCCCAGAACCATGCAAGAAATATACCGAGTATGCTACGAAGCCTATATGCAACCACCAACTCTGAATTCTAGGAATTTCTCTATAGTCCCCAACCCTCGATACACAACCCGGATCTAAGAATCAACCCTACTGGACTAGTGCGCACTCTACTAGCTTGGAAGCATCTTTCCACCTGATAACTTTTGGCCCTTTATGGAAAGGGTATGAATCAACGCTGGAATCCACAAGTCTTTAAAACTTAAAGAACCCATCTCACTCTTGCCAAACTGCTAGAAGGGAAATGATCTTCTAAATCAATCTAGTCAAAGGTGCCGCAAATAGAGGGGTTCCTCCACAACCCTCCTGGAATAGCCTGCTAACTCGAGTAGACTTAGATGCCACCTAGGAATACTATATTAACTGGAACCAAAAAGGCTCTGAACACATCGCTCATCGAGTCCACAATCGCTATTGGGGCATAGGTCAAACCAAAGGACAGAGTTGGGAACTTATAGAGGGTGCAACGAGCCCTAAGGTAGTCCTTGGAATGCCCACAACCTAGATCCTTAACAGGAGATAACCCGACCTTGAACTCTATCTTTAGAAAACACCTTCGCAACCTGAATACTCATCAACTGCAAAAACTGACCCAAGGGAAGAATGTTGAAACTAGCACCGTGAAGAAAAGCAAGACAACCCAACAACCCAAGATAGCCAGGTTCTATGATAGCAATAACCAAGCCCAGAATTATCACAAAATCCACTAATTATGATGGCATGGCCTACTACACCTTGCACCCTGAGATAACTACTACCCAAAAACAACATATTCGATCCACTACTAAAAGAATTCTTCTATGGGGTAGCTACATGCAAAAACACTACAACTTCACATAGTAAGTCCGAATGAGAAATGATGTAAGCAAATATATCTAAGGAAATGTAGATCCCACATCAAACAATACCAAAAGGTCACTGATGATAACAAAATCATACCTAAGAAGAAAGCATCTGAGTGACTCCGCCTACCATAACCACCTGATCAGTACAGTTGGTAACCATATTGGAAAATCTGGGAACCACCCTTACTAACCTGTGTACCACCTCTGGCCGGTGATGCTGGAACCCGAAAGGGGTGAAACTTTCTAAATCTTAGACAAGTCCTAGCAAAGTATCCCTACTCGCTATATACATAACAACCCTTACTAGAAGTGCCCTGATAAGAAAATCCGGCTGAACCTGACTAGCCACCATGGCTCGAATACCTAGAATGCAAACCTCAAAAAGTCTAACCTAGACCCTGGCTACTCTGCCCAGTGTCACCCAAATAACTACTCTCTGAAATCTTTAATGTCGTATGAACAGGACAAAAAAATTGGAAATGTCACGGGTAACCCCTATGAGAGAAACCTCTACCTCGAAACCAAAGATCACTAAAACTACCCTGAAGGTGGGGCCTCTTACCATCGCCTCCACCGACCACATGACATATACCCTCAATAACTCGTGCATGATCAACAATCATAAAGAATGTAGCCCCTGATGCCACTAGCTGCTCTGTAGCCAAACAAAGTGGTAGGTCCAACCCTCTGACAAACTGGAGAACCCGCTCGTGCTTTGTAGGAAGAATCATAGTAGCATGCCTAGACAACTCATGGAACCGTTCCTCATACTCAAAAATTGACATAGAGCCCTGCCCTAACTTGGTGAACTGATCCCTCAACCTTTCTCTCAAGCTGCGAGGTACAAACTTCTCCAAAAAAGCCTTGGAGAATTGAGCCCAAGTCATCGCAGGTGACCTAGCTAGTCTGCAAGCAGTATAAAATTGCCACCACTATTTTGCCAAACCATCCATCTGAAATACAGTGTTATCAGCCCCGTGTGACTCCACTAACCTAAGGTTATGCAACCTCTCCTGGAAACCAATCAAGAACTCGTAAGCATCCTCCCCAGGGGAACCAAAAAACCTCAGAGGATCCAACCTGATGAACCTACCCAGCATCTTCTACTCCTCAGTCGATATAACCGGCCTAGTTGCAATAGGCTGAGCAACCAACATAATTGGCAATATCTCCAAATCCGGAGCCATAGTGGTTGGCTATTGTCCTAGTCCCTAACAAGTATATGTTGCTGCCTGGGCTGAAGTATGTGCCTCATCTCTAATCTGCGAACCACTAAGTGAACTGGGCAGAGTCCCTTACCGGGACATGCTCTCCAATAAGCTAAGAATCTTGACCAGAATGCCCTGGAGGGCCAGTGAAGCTACAAATCCTGCTGAAGGTTGGGCTATCCCCATGCCATCCAACTGAAACTGAACACCCTCAACACCTGACTCTGGCAACTGTGCTCCAACAATAGGCGTATGAGCCTCTCCCATGCCCGCTGTTGACCTCATTATAACCACATGAGAAGGGATAAAACAATTGAAGTTTAGACTTTGATTGAGTGAAGAACACACGATAATGAATCAACAAGATGGAACTTTCCTAAGAATGCCCGATAACCTCCCGCAGATAGGATACATACATCATCATACTGATCTGCGAGACTCTACTAGACACCTGCCTTTGTACCAATGATACCAGTGAATCTAGAGCTCTGATACCACTTTGTCATGACCTGAAAACTCAAGTCGTGATGGCACCTACTATAATCTATCAGTAGGTAAACCAACCCTTAGCCCAGATCTGCAAGTAATAGGCAAACACAAGAATGAACCCAAACATGGAAGAAATATAAATAAATAGCAGAAGATACAAACCATGAAACATAATCCACGTATAACCAGGAAAAAACTCAGAGTATTCTCATGGGCCGCTGAAGCTTACCAATATGCCCAAAGATCAAAAGGAAGTAAGGTTCAGAGCTGTCTCTTGGACCAAGTACATAAATAGTACTCCCTCCATCCTATTTTATGTGGCACTCTTTGACTTGGCACAGTATTTAAGAAAAAAAAGACTTTTGAAACTTATGGTCCAAAATAATTCTTGAACATTTGTGTGGTTGTAAAACATTTCATTAACGGTAAAAGGAAAATTTCAAAGTTAAATCTTTTCTAATTATAGAAAGGTGACATTCTTTTTGGGACGGACTAAAAAGGAAAGTTGCCCCATAAAATGGGATGGAGGGAGTAGTATTTTTCGATATAGAAATTAGTAAACTACAGAGATACAATTTCTCCTCAGTAACACAAGTTTTATGGTGAAAGAAGTCATTTCCCCTTTTTAATAACCAAAACAATTGATAATTGTAGGATGCTCTTCCCGGAGCTCTAATCATTTGAAAAGGAAGTATTTTGGGTTTAAAAGTTAACAATTAGCTTAAATTGGAGAAATCTTTCCTTAATTTAAAAACCATTATTTGAAAAGAAGAATTTCTTTATTAATCCTGCCGAGCCATTTATTTCCTGTCAAATTATACCATAACCCAATGTATGTAAAAAGGGATGAAAATGAACCAGTTTAAATGCATGTATGGATATATGTAAATGCACAAAGCTACGCCAAGATAGGGCATTTCACTCTTCATATCAAGATCGTACTAACCTAGAATCCAACCAGCCCAAAACCATGGCCTCATATGCATAAATCCTCATACTATAGCCAAAAATATGAAATTAAGGCGATAAGAACAACCAATACGCCAAGTAAGAACTACTCTACCACGAACAATACCCCAACGAATGCTAAGGTTGCCTATTCTAATGTAAGTACTAAAGGAA
This sequence comes from Jaltomata sinuosa, assembly GCA_003996215.1. Classification (NCBI taxonomy): domain Eukaryota; kingdom Viridiplantae; phylum Streptophyta; class Magnoliopsida; order Solanales; family Solanaceae; genus Jaltomata; species Jaltomata sinuosa. The sequence goes on along the minus strand of QJPP01002099.1, from coordinate 328,967 downwards.
ACCACTATACTAACTACCAACCCCCAACGGACCCGTCTAAGGTAAGCAACTAACCGGAGCTAAGCTAAGGTACACAACTAATCAAACTTAAGCAAGGCACGAAACATACTAACCTAGAGTCCAGCCAATTTAGCATCCACGACCTCGGGCCCACAAGTATATGATAAATAAAAACACAATACGAGCAAGAACAATAAATATAAAAACAATGGTAACACCTACTCTATCTTGAACCCTCGTCTAATTCTATTCTAAGGCTCCCTAATCTAATAAACTCAACCACAAATAGCCTAAACTAAGCTAAGACATCTAATCCTAAACCCAAGGATACTACACCGTCTACCCAAGTCTTACGGGAGAGCTACAACCTATACTAAGTAGTTGCTAGGCAGAATCTACTCTAAGACCCTTAAATCACTTATAAAGATTAATATGCCAACTCAGAACTGTATCCAAACCACAAGATCCCACCAACCATTAGAAAATTATTATACTTATATCTTACACAAGCATAGTCTAAAAATAAGTAAACCATAACCTACCTGGAAGCTGAACACGCACACACAATCCACAAGACTAGAACCTCTCTCCCCTAAGAAACCTCCAAAATATGACACACTATCATAACAATACTCTACTTGTAAATACAAAGCTAACGGTACCCATATTGCTAATAATTTAGTCAGGCCGAAATCTGGACCAAAAGCGGGCCTGTGGGACCCACAACCTAAAACTAGAAACAAAATTCATCACGAGGTTCCCAACTTTCTAGGAACACATGCACCTATAATGAGCATAAAACGAGAAGGAAAAAGGGGTAAACAACCCCCTACAAATCAAGAATCAAAAGAGGGAAATTAAAGGAAAACGACGGAAATTAAAGAAGATAACTCACCAAATAGAGGTTGGGAAATGATCACGGACCGAGAATGTAACCACCTCCAAGCCTTGGAATAATCAGAACTCACTTTGGAGCTTTGAGAGCTTAACAAGAATTTAGAAATTCTTATTGGGGAAGATATAAGTGAATTAGAAGGGCTGGCCAACTTATAAGCTGCCAATGCCCAGGCGTAGGCGCTCTGGAGCCACAATGGCCAAGTGTCGCAGGCACGCTCCCATGCCAATGCTGGCTGGCATGCAGGTGCGGCACTGGCGAGCACAAGAATTAAGGTGGGCGGGCAAGAGTAGACGCACTGTCTGCAGATGCAGCCGGGCAAGCATAGGCGAGCGCAGGCACGCAGGCACGCAGGCATGATGCCCAGGAGCAGGCACGCTAGCGCAAGCGCGACCTAGGCTGTAATGACCTTTCTAGTCATTTATGCATTTTTGCCTTTGTTGTATTATTAGAGTTTACCCGGAGCGGTCCCGAGTCATTTATGGCTTGCTGGGACTGATAGTTCAGTGCCTGGGCTATTTGTTTGGTCTTTTTAGCCGTTCCTTATTTTAGAGCTTTTAACTTTAGAAATCATTGACTTCAGTCAACATTCTTGTATATCATGCTCTGAATCAAATTCTGACAGTTCTGTTAGCTCTAGAGTATAGACTTTGATCTAAGTGGATCTTTGGTCGGGATTCGGGAGCTATTCAGCTTGGAAGTCTCTCTTATTCTGTGTTTTCAGGCCAGTTGGACTTGTTTGGTTGATTTTGGACAACATTTGGAGAAGACGGCCTCAGATGAAAATTCCATCAGCACTGTTAGCTCCAGAATGTCAAGTTTAAGCTAGAGGGACTATTGGTTCGGGTCCCGAGGCTTTTGGACTAGATTTCAGCCTTGGGTTCTATTTTGGAATTATTGGCCTACAGGTTGGTTTTGGACATGGGGTCCACTTTTTGATAAATCGACCTTCTATGATATTTTCATCGATTCTATTAGATTCAAAATGCCATTTCTAGTTGAATAGCATAGCTTATTTTTGTTTGTGGGACCTCAGATGCATTCCTGGGGACCCAAAGTGGAAAATCTACAATTAGGCATTGTTGGTTGCTGGTGTGGCACCAGGGCGCCGCCTGGGCCGCGCCTTTGCCCAGGCCAGCACCTCTACGTGCCCGCCCAACTCACCATGCCAGCACCGTGGCTCCAGTGCCAGCGCCCTTGCGCCTGCAAGCCACTGGTCACACCTGTGCCTCAACTCTTGCCTAGCCTCCTATGCGTCAGTGCCATGGCGCCTGTGCTCCTACGCTATTTTTGGGCACCCTTGCGCCTGTGCGGGTAGTGCTTAAGTGTTGGAAGCCTTGTTTTCTCCAGCATTTTCCCCTTTCTTCAAACTTCGTTACTCTATGGGTAAAAGCTCATAAACACCTCAATATCACCCCTGATCATTCCCAAATCTTAGAGGCCTGTTCGTTGTTGTTTTGTGATCGTTTGGGGGCTTCTAAATCGAATAAGCCTCTTGATAATCTCCATTTTCCTCCATTGATTCTCCTTGAAAATTCATGATTCTTGGTCTGTTTTGAGCCCTTCCTATCGTTCGTTTTTGCTCAATTTTTGGGCATGTTCTCCGGGGAACATGGGGAACACCGTGATGTTTTCATTTCTAGTTTTCGGTTGTGGGGACCACAGTCCCGCTTATGATCTGGATTTTGATCCGATTATATTTATAGCATTATGGGTATTGTTGGTTTCATTTTAATGCCTAGATTATTGTGTTGATAGTGTTTTTATGATTTAGAGCTTCTTGGAACAGTTTGGGCTTGGACATCGTCGTTCTAGCAGCTTGTCGTCGAACTACAGGTAGGTTATGATTTACTTCCTAGATTGAGTTTAGTTAGATTACATATATTTATATGTTATTGGAACGTTAGGTTGGATTATAGGTAGAATTAGGCTTAAATCTTGTGACTTGTATTAAATTGGCCATTTCGGATATTAGATTAGAAATATTATTGTTATCCTTAGTCAAAGAGATCGTAGTATCGTTGTGGCTAGCATAGAATCCTTAGTATACTTTTAGGAGGTATTAGCGGTAGAGTAGATGCTTGTAGTGTTTTTCATGGTTATCTTCTTGTTCTTTCAGCTTTTATTGGTCCTGTGTGTAATTATGGGCCCAAGGTCATAGCTTGGATTTGGATGGTATTTCCAGGTCAGTTCTCTTGGTTGGATGGCTTTTTGCCCTGTTTTGCCTTGTTGTGTGTGGTTTTCTCTGAATATGGATATTTCATGCTCACGCTGCATTGCATTTTATCGATACAGAAATGAAGTGGTCTCTTTTGAAGGTTTTGGTTCCAAATGAGATTTATTACGACTATGGTGAGTTTTGGACTTTAAATAAGCTATATTGGCTTTTACTACTGATTTTGGAAAGGAAGGGAAAGTTTTACTTATATGCATTTACTGATAAGCTCGATGTTCATTTCCAAAATGTCCTATTTTAAGATTTTACTTATATGCATTTAATGATAAGCTCGATGTTTATTTCTTGGCACCCAATGCTCTATTTTTGGGTTTCACTTTTATGCACTTTACTGATAAGCTCGATGTTCATTTCTAGGCGCCCGATGCTCTATTTTGGGTTTCACTTTTATGCATTAACTGATAAGCTAAATGTTCTATTCTGGCTGCTTGAGTACTAGATATCAGGTTTGACTTGTATACACTCATGTATCCCATCATCTCCCATCGCATCACATTGGCTTGAGTGCACTTAGATTTTTGGTTGGCTGGATTGATTTGGTTACTGTTGCCTTCTTATTGGTTCAATTATTTCTGTTTTTGGTTTTGTAACTAGGTTTAGGTGGATCCCTGTATTTTAGCTTACTTTCCTGTAATGTATTACTTATATATTATCTTTCTGCGCTTGGTTGGCCTATTATGCCTACTGGGTAACCATTGTTTTGGTACTCATACTACACTCTGCATCTGTTTCTATTGTAGATACTAGTGTGAATTTTTACCATTGATTGTGTAGGGACTTGTACAGCTTTTGGATCTTCGATACTGGGGTGAGCACCTAACGGTCGGGGCTTGACGACATCTCATCTTTTATCACATTACTCTTTGTACTTTTGGAGATAGTTGTATATTTTATTTTGTTACTTCTAGCTTGTATTCTATTTAGAAGCTCCTGTACTATCGATACCATGTCTTTGGGGTTGGTGTAGTTCCCTTATGTATATATATCATGGTTGTTGCTTCCGCTTTAGTCTATTTTCATATTCTGCTTCGGCTTATTTCTGCTTTTTGGGCGTATTGGTTAGGTAGTATCCCATTTCTAACCGTTTTGGGCTATGGGAATTGGTTCTCCTACTGGAGGGTTGTAGGTGTCATCATAACCTGAGAAATTGGGTCTTGATAGTTGATATCAGAGCTCTAGGTTCACCAGTGTCGTGGTACAGAAGTAAGTCTCTAATAAGAGTCTCGCAGATTGGTACGATGATATCTATATCCTATCTGTGGGAGGCTACATGGCATTGTTAGGAAAAGTTTCATCTTTTTAGCTCCTTATCGTGCGTTCCTAGCTTTGTTGACTTCTAAACACTTTGGTTGTTTCATTCCTTCTCAGATACCTAAGATGAGTATGGCTGTAGGTGGTGTCGAGGCTTCTGTGCCTATTGCTTCAGTGCTTATGTTAGCTCCAGGACTTCAGAGTGAGAGTAGGTTGCATCAGATAGGGGGTGTAGGGCTAGCCCAGCCTCCGATAGTATCTCATGCCACCCCAGTCCTTCAGGATACCGTGTCTAGGACTCAGAGTCCTCCGGTGGGAATTTCAGTACCTGATTCCTCGAGCGGTGCCTTAGTTAGGGTTGAGCTTCCAATTCTTCAATAGGGTTGTATGTCAGTATTGGAGTACGAGGCAAGGTTTCATGAGATAGTTAGGCGTACTGCTAGGACTGTGCCTTCAGTGTTTGAAAGGGCTTAGAGCTTTGTTGGAGGTTTGATTTCACCGCTCTATTTGGTGACCAAGCACTTAGTACAGTTGAGACTACCTTCCTCTAGGTAGTTGATCATGTATGGGCTATAGAGGGTTTATATTGTGAGGCTTATGGAGGTAGTGTTAAGAGGCGCCATTGTCAGGACAGTTTCTGAGGTTCTCAGACTTGAGGTAGGGGATTATCTTCTACGAATCAGTTCCATTGCTTCTTATCTATCAGACTAGTTCCAGTTGCCCCACAGGTTCCATAGGTGAGTTGTGCAGAGCATGTTGAGCCGAGTAGGCATGGTACAGGTCAATTTCTTTGAGGTTTGCATTAGGAGTGTGTAGGTAGTTGTGGCCGGTCAGGTTTAGCGAGATCCTCCCCTATGACTTTATTTAGTGGGATTTTCTTTTAGTGTGGTGAGCATGGACACTTTTCTAAGGATTTACCTACGATTGCGTATCCCAGTTAGCTTGGTAGTTATGATTATGGTGTGGTTGGTCACTTTTCTAGAGATTATCCCCGGTGAGGGACAATTGGGCCTTCAATATATATTACTCAGTCCTATGATAGACACCGTAAGTCTGATGCTCCTCTTGGTATGCCAGAAGCAGAGGTTCCCAATGTTGTTGCACTAGGTATGGCTTTTGTTACCTTTGGTTGGTGATAGCGTTGTTCGCATTGAGATTCTATCCTCTTTCATGTTTTTGCCTATGTGCCTACCTGTTTTCTTTGTTTAGTTGTTTTACTACTTGAGTTGTAGTGTATATGTGTAATTTTATTGGTAGATTATTCTATAGTAGTGGATGGGGTGTGTGGCCCCTGAGAAGTGTTTACTCAAAGTTGTAGCTCATGGGTATGTCTTGTTAGCCTCTTTTCTGGTTGTTTTTGTTCCCAATTTTAGTTGTGGTTCTGGACTTGGTTTGAGTCTTCCTTTTCTAGCGGTCCTAGATGGTTGTTGCCTAGGCTGTTATCTAACATAGGCTAGAGGTCCTTATGGTGGTTTAGTGTGATACCGGTGGGTTATGCCAGAGTTTGAGGTCCTGTCTTAAGTCGCGTGGTGTTGGTTATGCTAGTGAGCATTAGTTGGTTCTATTTTCTCAGGTGATTAGAGTTGACCCTATTTGTTTTATTAGTTTAGGAGGTTAGCAAGTGTGGGTTGCTTTTCCTTGTTTCCTTCGGTTCCTAGCCTAGTTGGGTTGTCTTTTTGGTTTATCCCCAGTTCAAGTCCGAATGAGTTTTGATCATGGTACTCTGGTTGGGTTTTGATTATTGCTTGATGGTCGAGTTCCAATTTTAGCATTGTGGCTAAGTGTTGACTATGGTATTATGGTTGAGTTTCGACTATGAAATTGTGGCTAAGTGTTGTCAGTAGATTATGGTTGAGGTTGGCATTTGGCCTAGTTTTGTTCCGTCGTATCAAGTGTTACCAACAAGAGTTTTGGGAGCTAAGGGAACAACTCTAGAGTCTTCAGAGAAAGAATTTGTGGAATTCAATGTATCCTTGAAAAGGGTATTTGTTTGGTTGCCAAGGAGGGTGATGGATCCTTGTATGTATGTATATGCATTTGGTAGCTGACTGAGGTGACTCCTTGATTGTGTGTATGTGTTCTAGTAGCTGACTGGGGTGGCGAGCGAGAGTTTGCTTGGGTTTGTGTATGGTGACGTGATTCGACCGACTATAGATTGCAGTGGCATTTCCTTCTATTGATTCGAGGTCAGATTTCATTCTAGTAAGAGATTGAGTTAGCGGGCATTTCCAGTACTACAATTGGGAGCTTGTTGCATCGATGATGGTTTCCTTGTTATATTCTTTGGGGGAACCAAGTTTCAGTAGCATCTACGGATTGGGCGACTTGTGTATTCAGGGCCTAGTTGGCTCCAATTCTATTTGCGTTCTTTGATGGTGTATTAGTCTACTCATGGGTTTGACAAATACAATGTTTGGTAAGTTGGACTTGGATTGCAGAATCATGGGATACCATGTTACATCAGATGGTTCATGAAAGTTTCTCTTTGGTTGCAGCATACTTGTACCGAAAGGCAGTGGGTGCGGGTTACTTAGCTTCTTTACTTCAGTTTTAGTGTGGTAGTTAGCCTTGGACATCCCATCATCAGCTAACCATTGGATTAGGCTGGACATTCTAGATTTCAATGGTGTTCTTGATAGTATGAGGTTCCTTCTACCTTTGTTGGATATACTCAATGGGGTAAGTTCGAGAATCAGGAGTGGTGTATGCTATATGTGATCAGGTTTTGCGGGTCATGGCTAGCAAGGCCATTTTTAGGCACTAATGATACTTTGAGGTTGATGGTCGCCATTGTGTTCCAAGGGTTTGAAAGATTGATTAGTTATTTCTACAAAGATTATCTTTTGTGCGGGACTCCAACGTTGGTTAGACTCCTCTAGTGTGGGGCAGGAGTTGTGGTATGTTTGGTACTTTCTGAGTTGGTGGTTCATGTACAGGTACAGTAGACTAAATAGTTTTGGAGCCAAATGGGTGAGTTGAAGATTTATGCAAAGTTTCGATAGCTAGATGGAGACCATGGGCATTACATATCTTTCCCTTGCCTACGGAGTGTTTGACTTGATATTTGCGGCATGGTGGACTTCTTTCTGAGTTAAGACTAGTAAGGTGACCTAAAAATCCCAATGGTGTTCGAGTAATCGGAACAATAGCGGTACTTCTAGATCTTGGAGCTGGATTGTAGGCTAATTCATGGTAAGCTTACCACACTCTTTTCAGGGTCTTGGTTTTGGTTTGGGTGTTTTGGCAGGTTGCCATGGTTCATTCACTTTCATTTGGTTTAGACTTGGCACAATTCAACGAGGTTGGTATTTGTTCGACAGTTGGGAGATTCCTTCATTGACCCAGGGTGTTCATTTATGTCCTTTCCACCCCTGGTGTGCAAGTTTCAGTTGAATTATGATAGTTGGTTCAGTTGAGTTCAGATATCGAGATTGATGCTAGCTAAAGAATTTCGTTCATTGGTTCATAGTCAATCGGGACAGGTTACTCTAGTTTTCAAAGATATGCTACGAGTTGTTATCTTGGATGGCAAAGGCTAATAGATTAGAGCTTGACCGATTATAATTAGAGTATAAAGGTGACCTCATTCGAGGTCGAGTACAGTGGGAAATATGGATCTCCGGTGGGTCAGTTGATATTTTGAGGGTGGCTCGGGTGTTTGACTTGCGTTAAGCTACATGGTTTTGGTGTAAAAGGGTTCAGGTCAGAATAAAAGGTTTTGTGGATCAGCGGGTTCATGAGTTAGAGTTATGGTTGGTGGCTTTGTGGGTGAACTTGGTTGTGGTTTCGAGGATTTGAGTTTTGTGTGTTGAACGCCTTGATTCTCTGGTTTTGATATTGTGTCGGTGCTTTTCGATTGAGATTCTAGAAGTTTGGCTTGGTTGATAAGACTTCAGAGTTTTGAAGTTAAGGGTTGGAATCTAGCTTGACTAGTGAGGAGTTAAAGCTTAGTTGCCTTTCTTTGGTTCTGTTTTGTTGGGTGCCGTCCAGTCGAGGAGGCTACTCGTGTTTTTGAGAGAGTGGTGCGGGCTTTGTATCCGCTATTCCTTAGTTTCTGTTGTTTCCTTCTTTCCTGACTTTCGGGGATGAAAGTCTTTTTAGTAGTGGATGATGTCATGACCTTCTGGTCAATTATGCATTTTTGCCTTCATTGTATTGTTAGAGCTTGCTCGTTGTGGCCCCGAGTCATTTATGGCTTGCTAAGACCGATAGTTTGGTGCCCGAGCCATTTGTTTAGTCTTTATGGCCCTTTCTTGTTTTAGAGCTTTTAACTTTAGAAATTCTTGACTTCAGTCAACATTTCTGGCTATCGTGCTCGGAATTAAATTCTGACAGTTCCGTTAGCTATGGAACATGGACATTGGTCTAGGTGGACCTTTGGTATGGATCTGAGAGCTATTCAACTTTGAAGTCTCTCTCGTTCTGTGTTTACATGCCATTTGGGCTTGTTTGGCTGACTTTGGTCAACATTTGGAGAAGACAGCCTCAGATGAAAGTTTCATCTGTGCTGTTAGCTCAGGAGTCTTGCGTTTAGGCTCGAGGGACCATTAGTTTGGGTCCCGAGGCTACCAAATTTGATTTCGGCCCTTGGGTTCTATTTTGGAATTCTTGGCCTAAAGGTTGGTTTTGGACATGGGGCCCACTTTTTGATAAATCGACCTCCTATGGGATTTTTATCGATTCTATTGGATTCAAAATGGAGTTTCAAGTTGAATAACACAGCTTATTTTTGTTTGTGCGACCCTGGATGCATTCCTGGGGACCCAAAGTGGAAAATGTACGATTAGGCATGGTTGGTTTCTGGTGTGGCGCCCCTGCGCCCAGGGCAGTGCCCCTACATGCCCTCCCAACTCAGCATGCCACCGCCCCTGCGAGCCACTGGCCACCCCTTCGCCTCAGCGCTCGCCTAGCCTCATGCTCTCCTTCGCTATTTTTGGGCGCCCTGCGCCTGTGCGGGCAGTGTTTAAGTGTTGGCAGCCGTGTTTTCTCCATCATTTCCCCCCATCTTCAAACTTCGTTACTCCATGTCTAAAAGCTCATAAACACCTCCATATCACCCCTGATCATTCCCAAATCTTAGAGGCCTGTTCGTTGTTGTTTCGTAATCGTTTGGGGGCTTCTAAATCGGGCAAGTCTCCTGATAATATCCATTTTCCTCCATTGATTCTCCTTGAAAATTCATGATTCTTAGGCTGTTTTGAGCCCTTCCTATGGTACATTTTTGCTCAAATTTTGGGCATGTTCTCTCGGTAACATCGGAAATACCGTGATATTTTCATTTCTCATTTCAGGTCACGAGGCCCACGGGCCTACTTGTGACCCAGATTTCGACATGGTTATATTTATAGCATTATGGGTATTATTTGTTTTGTTTTAATGCCTAGATTATTGTGTTGATAGTGTTTTCATGATTTGGAGCTTCTCAGAGCATTTTGGGCTTGGCCATCGTCGTTCTAGCAGCTTGTCATCCGACGAAAGGTAGGTTATGACTTACTTCCTAGACTGAGTTTAGTTAGATTATATGTATTTATATGTTATTGGAATGTTAGGTTGGATTATAGGTAGAATTAGGCTTAAATCTTGTGACTTGTATTAAATTGGCCATTTCAGATATTAGATTAGAAATATTACTGTTATCCTTAGTCTAAGAGCTCGTAGTATCGTTGTGGATAGCGTGAATCCTTAGTATACTTTTTGGAGGTTTTAGAGGTAGAGTATATGCTTGTAGTTGTTTTCATGGTTATCTTCCTATTCTTTCGGCTTTTATTGGTCTGGTGTGTAACTGTAGGCCCGAGGCCATAGCTTGGATTTGGATAGTATTTCCAGGTCTGTTCTCTTGGGTGGATGGTATTTTGCCCTTTTTTGCCTTGTTGTGTGTGGTTTTCTCTGAATATGGATATTTCATGCTCACACTGCATTGCATTTTATCAATACAAAAAGGAAGTGGTCTCTTTTCAAGGATTTGGTTCCAAATGAGGTGTATTATGGCTACAGTGATTTTTGGACTTTAAATGAGCTATATTAGGTTTTACTACTGATTTTGGAAAGGAAGGGAAATTCTTACTTATATGCATTTACTGATAAGCTCGATGTTCATTTCCGTGTGCCTGATGTCCTATTTTCGGGTTTTACTTATATGCATTTACTGACAAGCTCGATGTTCATTTCCAAGCGCCCGATGTCCTATTTTCAGGTTTAACTTATATTTTTTTACCGATAAGCTTGATATTTATTTTTGGGCCCCCGATGCTCTATTTTAGGGTTTTACTTTTATGCACTTTACTGATAAGCTCGATGTTCATTTCCAGGCTCTTGATGCTCTATTTCGGGTTTCACCTTCATGCATTTACTGATAAGCTCGATGTTTGATTCTGGGCGCCTGAGTACTAGATATCGGGTTTGACTTTTATACACTCATGCATCCCATCATATCCTATCACATCACATTGGCTTGAGTGCACTTGGATTTTTCGTTGACTGGATTGATTTGGTTACTATTGCCTTCTTATTGGTTCAATTATTTCTATTTTTGGTTTTGTAACTAGGTTTAGGTGGATCCCTATATTTTAACTTACTTTTCTGTAATGTATTACTTATATATTATCTTTCTGCGCTCTATTGGCCTATGATGCTTACTGGGTACCCATTGTCTTGGTACTCATACTACACTCTGCATCTTTTTCTGGTGCAGATACTAGTGTGAGCTTTTGACGTTTATTGTGTAGGGACTCGTGTAAGTTTTGGATCTTTGAGACTAGGGTGAGCGCTTAACGGTCGGGTATTGACCACATCTCATATTTTGGCACATTACTCTTTGTACTTTCAGAGACAGTTGTATATTTTATTTTGATACTTCTAGTTTGTATTCTATTTAAAAGCTCCTGTACTATCGATACCAAGTCTTGGGGTTGGTGTAGTTCCTTTATGTATGTATATCATGGTTGTTGCTTTTGCTTTAGTCTATCTTTATATTTTGCTTCCGCTTATTTCTACTTTTTGGGCATATTGGTTAGGTACTATCCCATTACTAACCATTCTGGGCTATGTGAATTGGTTCGCCTACTTGGGGGTTGTAGGTGCCATCATAACCTGATAAATCGGGTCTTGACAATTGGTATTAGAGCTCTAAGTTCACCGATGTCATGGTAGAGAAGCAAGTGTCTGAGTAGAGTCTCACAGATTAGTACGATGATGTCCGTATCCTATCTGTGGGATCTTACATGGCATTGTCAGGAAAAGTTTCATCTTTTTAGCTCCTTATCGTGCGTTCCTGGTTTTGTTGACTTCTAAACACTTCGGTTGTTTCATTCCTTCTCAGATGCCTAAGATGAGGTTGACCGCAGGTGGTGTCGACGCTTCTGTGCCTGCATCTTCAGTTCTTCTATTAGCGCCAGGACTTCAGAGTGAGAGCATGTTGCATCAGATAGGGGGTGTGGGGCTAGCCCAGCCTCCAGTAGGATTTCATGCTACCCAGTGCTTTAGGATACTGTGGCTAGGACTCGGAGTCCTCCACTGGGCATTTCAGTGCCTGATTCCTCGAGTGATGCCCCAGTTAGGGTTGAGCTTTCGGTTCTTCAACAGGGTTATATGTCGGTATTGGAGTACGAGGCAAGGTTTTATGAGATGGTTAGGCGTACTACTAGGACTGTGCCTTCAGAGTTTGAAAGAGTTCAGAGCTTTATTGGACGTTTGATTTCACCACTCTGTTTGGTGACCGAGCACTTAGTTACAATTGGGACTACCTTCCTCCAGGTAGTTGATCATGTATGGGCTATAGAGGGTTTATACCGTGAGTCTTATGGAGGTAGTTCTAAGAGGCGCCATTGTCAGGACAGTTTCCGAGGTTCTCAGACTTAAGGTAGGGGATTCTCTTCTACAGATCAGTTTCATTTCTTCTTATCTAGCAGACTACTTCCAGTTGCCCCCCAAGTTCTAGAGGTGGGTTGTACAGAGAATGTTGAGTCGAGTAGGCACGGTATAGGTCAAGTTCTTTGAGGTTTGCATTAGGAGTGTGTAATACATGGTGGCCAGTTAGGTTCATTGAGATCCTCCCATCCGACTTTATTCAATGGGATTTGGTTTTAGTGTGGTGAGCATGGACACTTTTCTAGGGATTTCCCTATGATCGCGTACCCCAAATAGCCTGGTTGTTATGATTGTGGTATGGTTGGTCACTTTTCTAGAGATTGTCCCTGGCGAGGGACAGTTGGGCCTTTATCATCGACTACTCAATCCTGTGATAGACACCATAATTCTGATGCCCCTCTCAGTATGCCAGAAGTAGAGTATCCCTATGTTGTTTCATTAGGTATGACTTTTGTTACCTTCGGTTGGTGATAGAATTGTTTGCGTTGTAATTCTATCCCTTTTCATGTTTTTGCCTACCTGTTTTCCTTGTTTAATTGTTTTACTACTTGAGTTGTAGTGTATATGCGTGTAATTTTATCGATAGATTATTCTTTAGTAGTGGATGGGGTGTGGGGCCCCTGAGAAGTGTTTACCCAGAGTTGTAGCTCGTGGGTAGGTCTTTTTAGCCTCTTTTCTGGTTGTTTTTGTTCCCAGTTTTAGTTGTGGTTCTTGACTTGGTTTGAGTCTTCCTTTTCTAGCTGTCCTAGATGGTTATTTATTAAGCCATTATCTAGCGTGGGCTAGAGGTCCTTGTGTTGGTTTGGTGTGATACCGGTGGGTTGTGCCAGAGTTTGAGGTCTTATCTTAAGTCGCGTGGTGTTGGTTATGCTAGTGAGAATTAGTTGGTTTTGTTTTCTCAGGTGATTAGAGTCGACCCTCTTTGTCTGATTATCTTAGGAGGTTAGCAAGTGTGGGTTGCTTTACTTGTTTCCTTCGATTCGTAGCCTAGTTGGGTTGTCTTTTTGTTTTTCCCCAGTTCCAGTCCAAATGAGTTTTGATCGTGGTACTCTTGTTGGGTTTTGATTATGGCTTGTTGGTCGAGTTTCGACTGTAGCATTGTGGTTAAGTGTTAACTATGGTATTGTGGTTGAGTTTTGACTATGGAATTGGGGCTAAGTGTTTTCAGTAGCTTTGTGGTTGAGTTGGGCATTTGGCCTACTTTTGTTCCATCGTATCCAGTGTTACCAACAAGAGTTGTGGGAGCTAAGGGAAAAACTCCAGAGTCTTCACAGAAAGAATTTGTGGAATTCAGTGTCAAGGCTAACTACCACTGTGAACCCGAAGTAAAAAAGCTAAGTTTCCCACACCCACTGCCTTTCATTACAAGGATGCTACAACCGAAGAGAAACTTCCATGAACCATCTGATGTAACCTGCTAGCCCACGATTCTGCAGTCCAAGTCCAACTTACCAAATATTATCTCTGTCGAACCCATGAGTAGACTAATATGCCATCAAAGAATGCAAGTAGTATTGCAGCCAACTGGGCCCTGAATACACAAGTCACCCAATCCGTAGATGCTACTGAAACTTGGTTCCCCTAAAGAATATAACAAGGAAACCATCATCGATGCAACAAGCTCCCAATGGTAGTACTAGAAATGGCTGCTACCTCAATCTTTTACTAGAAAGAAATCTAACCTCGAATTAATAGAAGAAAATGCCACTGCAATATCTAGTCGGTCGAATTACGTCACCACACACAAACCCAAGCAAAATCTCCAAACTGTGAAAAAAACCAACCTCATTGAATCATGCCAAGTTTAAACCGACTGAAAGTGAATGAACTGGGGAAACCTGCCCAAACACCCAAACAAAAACCAAGACCCAACAAAGAGTGTGGTAAGACTATCACGATGTCCATAGCCTACAATCCAGCTCCAAGCTCTAGAAGTAAGAGGAAATGGATGCCAAGCATATAGTAAGGTACCAAAATGGTTGTCAGTTGCGACACAAGAATTTGGTCAGCTTCAAGGGTGGTGCTGCTAGGGACAAGGGTAGCAATCCTTTATTTCCGGAAAAGACCCGTATGCCCACAGGTTCGTTGATCTGTGGGCATACGGGTCTTTTCCAGAAATAAAAGATTGCTACCCTTGTCCCTCACAGCACCACCCTTGAAGCTGAACCAAATTCTTGTGCTGCAAGTGACAATCGTTTTGGTACCTTACTTTATGTTTGGCATCCATTTCCTCTTCTCTCATATCTTTCCAGTGATTTCATATCCGGTCAAAATCTTGGCTAATTGATCAAAGTGGGTAGCTCCAGTAGACCCATTACTCGAACACCATTTGGATTTTTAGGCCACCTTACTAGTCTTAACTCAGAAAGAATTCCACCACGCCGCAAATATCAAGTCAAACACTCTGTATGCAAGGGAAAGATGTCTAATGCCCAAGGTCGCCATCTAGCTATCGAAACTTGCATAAACCTTCAACTCACCCATTTGGCTCCAAAACTATTCGGTCTACTGTACCTGCACATGAACCACAAACTCTGAAAGTACCAAACATACCATGACTCCTGGGCTACACTGGCGGAGTCTAACCAACACTGGAGTCCCACACAAAAGACAACCTTTGTAGAAATAACTTATCAATCTTTCAAACCCTCGGAGCACAAAGACGACCACTAACCTCAAAGTATCTCCATTGACACAAGGTGTTCATACATGTCCTTTCCACCCCTGGTGTGCAAGCTTCAGTTGAATTCCGATGGTTGGTTCAGTTGGGTTCAAATATCGAGATTGACGCTAGCTAAAGCATTCCATTTGTTGGTTGATGGTCAATCGGGATAGGTTACTCCAGTTTTCAAAGATATGCTATGGGTTTTTATCTTGTATGGCAAAGGCTAATGGACTAGAGCTTGACCGGGTTAGAATTTGAGTATAAAGGTGACCTCGTTTGAGGTCGAGTACAACGGGAACTATGGATATCCGGTGGGTCAGTTGATTTTTTGAGGCTAGCTCGGGTTTTTGACTTGCGTAAAGCTTCATGCTTATAGTGCAAAAGGTTTCATGTCAGAATAAAGGGTTTTGCGGATCAGCGGGTTCATAAGTTAGAGTTGTGGTTGATGGCTTTGTCGGTGAACTTGGTTGTGGTTTCGAGGATTTGAGTTCTGTGTGTTGAATGCCTTGATTATATGGTTTTGATGTTTTGTCGGTGCTTTCCGGTTGAGATTCTAGAAGTTTGGCTTTGTTGATAAGCCTTTGGAGTTTTGAAGTTAAGGGTTGTAATCTAGCTTGGCTAGCGAGGAGTTAAGGCTTGGTTGCCTTTCTTGGGTTCCGTTCTATTTGGTGCCATCCAGTAGGAGGCTACTCAAATTTTTGAGAGAGTGGTGCGGGCTTTGTATCTACTGTTCCTTAGTCTCTACTGTTTCCTTCTTTCCTAACTTTCGAGGATGAAAGTCTTTTTAGTAGTGGATGATGTAATGGCCTTTCCGATTATTTATGCATTTTTGCCTTCATTGTATTGTTAGAGCTTGCCCATAGCGACCCCGAGTCCTTTATGGCTTGCTAGGACCAATAGTTTGGTGCCTGGGCCATTTGTGTGGTCTTTATAGCCATTCCTTGTTTTAGAGCTTTGAACTTTAGAAATCGTTGACTTCAGTCAACATTCCTGGATATCATGCTCGGAATTAAATTCCGACTATTCCGTTCGCTATGGAGCATGGACTTTGGTCTGGGTCGACCTTTGGTCGGGATCCGGGAGCTATTCAGCTTATAAGTCTCTCTCGTTCTGTTTTTTTAGACTAGTTGGGCTTCTTTGGTTTACTTTGGTCAACATTTGGAGAAGACGACCTCGAATGAAAGTTTTGTCAGCGATGTTAGCTCCGGAATATTGAGTTTAGGCTAGAGGGACCATTTGTTTGGGTCTTGAGGCTTTCAGACTTGATTTCACCCCTTGGGTTCTATTTTGGAATTGTTGGCCTAAAGGTTGGTTTTGGGCGTGAGGCCCACTTTTCGATAAATTGACCTTTGATGTTTTTTTACTGATTCTATTAGATTTGGAACGCCGTTTATTGTTGAATAGCATAGCTCATTTTTATTTGTCGGACCCCGTATGCATTCTTTGGGACCTAAAGTGAAAAATCTACCATTAGGCATTGTTGGTTGCTAGTGTGGCGCCAGGGTCCCGACTGGGCCACGCCTATGCCCAGGAAAACCCCCCGGCGAGCCCGCCCGACTCAATATGCCAATGCCCTTGCGCCTGCGTGCCACTGATCGCCCCTGTGCCTCAGCACTCACCTAGCCTCCCGTGCGCCAGCGCTGTGGCGCCTGCGCTCCTGCGATATTTTTGGGAGCCCCTGCGCCTGTGCGGGTAGTTTTTAAGTGTTGGCATCCTTGTTTTCTCCAACATTTTCCCCCATCTTCAAACTTTTTTACTCCATGGCTAAAAGCTCATAAACACCTCCATATCACCCTTGATCATTCCCAAATCTTAGAGGTCTGTTCGTTGTTGTTTTGTGATCGTTTGGGGGCTTCTAAATCGGGTAATTCTCTTGATAATCTCCATTTTTCCTCCATTGATTCTCCTTGAAAATTCATGATTCTTGGGCTGTTTTGAGCCCTTCCTATAGTCCATTTTTGCTCAATTTTTAGGCATGTTCTCCTGGGAACATGGGGAACACTGTGATGTTGTCATTTCTGGTTTTAGGTCACGGGGCCCATGGGCCTGCTTATGACTCAGATTTCGACCTGGTTATATTTATAGCAATATGGGTTTCATTGGTTTCATTTTAACTCCTAGATTATTGTGTTAATAGTGTTTTCATAATTCAGAGCTTCTCAGAGCAGTTCGAGCTTGGACATCGTTGTTCTAGCAGCTTGTCATTGGACGACAGGTAGGTTATGGTTTACTTTCTAGATGAGTTTAGTTAGATTATATAAATTTATATGTTATTGGAACATTAGGTTGGATTATAGGTAGAATTAGGTTTAAATCTTGTGACTTGTATTAAATTGGCCATTTCAGATATTAGAATAGAAATATTACTGTTATCCTTAGTCTAAGAGCTCGTAATATCGTTGTGGCTAGCATAGAATCCTTAGTATACTTTTAGGAGGTTTTAGAGGTAGAGTAGATGCTTGTAGTTGTTTTCATGGTTATCTTCCCGTTCTTTCAGCTTTTATTGGTCGTGTGTGTAACTATGGGCCCGAGGCCATCGCTTGGATTTGGATGGTATTTCCAGGTCAGTTCTCTTGGTTGGATGGTATTTTACCCTGTTTTTCCTTGTTGTGTGTGGTTTTCTCTGAATATGGATATTTCGTGCTCACGCTGCATTGAATTTTATCTATACAAAAATGAAGTGGTCTCTTTTCATGGTTTTGGTTCCAAATGAGGTTTATTACGGCTACAATGATTTTTGGACTTTAAATGAGCTACATTGGGTTTTACTACTGATTTTGGAAAGGAAGGGAAAGTTTTACTTATATGCGTTTACTGATAAGCTCGATATTTATTTTTGAGTTCCCGATGTCCTATTTTCATTTTTTACTTATATGCATTTACTGATAAGCTCGATGTTCATTTCCAATCGCCCGAATGTCATATTTTCAGGTTTTACTTATATGCATTTACTGATAAGCTCGATGTTCATTTTTGGGTGCCCGATGCTCTATTTTTGGGTTTTACTTTTATGCACTTTACTGATAAGCTCGATGTTCATTTCAAGGCACCCAATGCTCTATTTTTGGTTTCACTTTCATGCATTTACTGATAAGCTCAATATTCTATTCTGGGAGCCCGAGTACTAGATATCGGGTTTGACTTGTATACACTCATGCATCCCATCATCTCCTATCGCATCACATTGGCTTGAGTGCACTTGGATTTTTGGTTGACTGGATTGATTTGGTTACTATTGCTTTCTTACTGGTTAAATTATTTCTATTTTCGGTTTTGTAAGTAGGTTTAGGTGGATTCCTATATTTTAGCTTACTTTCCTATATTGTATTACTTATATATTATCTTTCTACTCTCGGTTGGCCTATTATGCCTACTAGGTACCCATTGTCTTGATCTTACACTCTGCATCTCTTTCTGGTGTAGATACTAGTGTGAGCTTTTGCCGTTGATTGTGTGCGGACTTGTGCAACTTTTGGATCTTCGAGACTAGGGTGAGCGCCTAACGGTAGGGGCTTGACCATAGATCATCTTTTGGAACATTACTCTTTGTACATTCGGAGAGAGTTGCATATTTTATTTTGTTACTTCTAGCTTGTATTCTATTTAAAAGCTCCTGTACTATCGATACCAAGTCTTGGGGTTGGTGTAGTTCTTTTATGTATGTATATCATGGTTGTTGCTTCCACTTTAGTCTATCTTCATATTCTGCTTTGGCTTATTTATGCTTTTTGGGCGTATTGGTTAGGTAGTATCCCATTACTAACTGTTCTGGGCTATGGGAATTGGTTCTCCTACTGGGGGTTGTAGATGCCATCATAACCTGATAAATCGGGTCTTGACAATTGGTATTAGAGCTCTAGGTTTACCGGTGTCATGGTACAAAAGCAAGTGTCTAAGTAGAGTCTCGCGGATCGATACGATGACATCCGTATCCTATCTGCTGGAGGCTACATGGCATTATTAGGAAAAGTTTCATCTTTTTAGTTCCTTATCACGCGTTCCTGGCTTTGTTGACTTCTAAACACTTTGGTTATTTCATTCCTTCTCAGATGCCTAAGACGAGTATGACTGCAGGTGGTGTCGAGGCTTCTATGCCTGTTTCTTCAGTGCTTCTGTTAGCGCCAGGACTTCAGAGTGAGAGAAGGTTGCATCAGATAGGGGGTGTGGGGCTAGTCCAACCTCTGCTAGAATCTCATGCTACCCCAGTCCTTCAGGATACCGTGGCAAGGACTTGGAGTCCTTTGGTGGGCGTTTCAGTACCTGATTCCTCGAGCAGTGCCTCAGTTAGGATTGAACTTCCACTTCTTCAACAGGGTTGTATGTCGATATTGGAGTACGAGGCAAGGTTTCATGAGATGGTTAGGCGTATTACTAGGACTGTGCCTTTAGAGTTTTAAAGGGTTCAGAGCTTTGTTGGAGGTTTGATTTCACTACTCCATTTGGTGACCAAGCACTTAGTTACAGTTGGGACTACCTTCCTCTAGGTAGTTGATCATGTATGGGCTATAGAGGGTTTATACCGTAAGGCTTATGGAGGTAGTGCTAAGAGGTGCCATAGTCAGGACAGTTTCCGAGGTCCTCAGACTTAAGGTAGGAGATTCTCTTCTATGGATTAGTTCCATTGCTTCTTATCTAGCAGACTAGTTCCAGTTTCCCCACAGGTTCCATAGGTGGGTTGTGCAGAGCATGTTGAGCTGAGTAGGAACATTACAAGTCAAGTTCTTCGAGGTATGCATTAGAAGTGTGTAGGCCATGGTGGATGGTCAGGTTCTTCGAGGTTTGCATTAGGAGTGTGTAGGACGTAGTGGCTGGTCAGGTTCAGCAAGATCTTCCTGTCTGACTTCATTCAGTGGGATTTGCTTTCAGTGTGGTGAGCATGGACACTTTTCTAGGGATTGCCCTACAATTGAGTACCCTATTTAGCCTGGCTGTTATGATTGTGTTGTGGTTGGTCATTTTTCTAGAGATTTGTCCCCAGTGAGGGACAATTGGGCTTCAGCATCGACTACTCAATCTTGTGATAGACACCATAAGTCTGATGCCCCTCTTGATATGCCAGAAGTAGCGATTCCTGATGTTGTTATAGTAGGTACGACTTTTGTTATCTTCGATTGGTGATAGCATTGTTCGCGTTGCGATTCTATCCTTTTTCATGTTTTTGCCTATGTGCCTTCCTATTTTCCTTGTTTAGTTGTTTTACTACTTGAGTTGTAGTGTATATGCATGTAATTTTATCGGTATATTATTCTTTAGTAGTGGATGGGGTGTGTGGCCCCCGAGAAGTGTTTACCCAGAGTTGTAGCTCGTGGGTAGGTCTTGTTAGCCTCTTCTTTGATTGTTTTTGTTCCCAGTTTTAGTTGTGATTCTGGACTTGGTTTGAGTCTTCTTTTTGTAGCAGTCCTGGATGGTTGTTGCCTAGGCTGTTATCTAGTATGGGCTAGAGGTCCTTGTGTTTGTTTGGTGTGATAGCAGTGGGTTGTGCCAGAGTTTGAGGTCCTGTCTTAAGTCGCGTGGTGTTGGTTATGCTAGTGAGCATTAGTTGGTTCTATTTTCTCAAGTGATTAAAGTTGACCCTCTTTGTTTGATTATTTTAGGAAGTTAGCAAGTGTGGGTTGCTTTCCTTGTTTCCTTCGGTTCCTAGCCTGGCTGGGTTGTCTTTTTATTTTTTCCAGTTCTAGTCAGGATGAGTTTAGATCGTGGTACTCTGGTTGGGTTTTGATTGTGGCTTGATGGTCGAGTTCCGACTCTAGCATTGTGGCTAAGTGTTGACTATGGTATTGTGGTTCAGTTTAGACTATGGAATTATGGTTAAGTGTTATCAGTAGCTTTGTGGTTGAGTTGGGCATTTGGCCTACTTTTGTTCCGTTGTATGAAGTGTTACCAACAAGAGTTTTGGGAGCTAAGGGAACAACTCCAGAGTCTTCAGAGAAAGAATATATGGAAATCAGTGTATCCTTGAAAATGTTTTTTATTTGGTTTCTAAGGAGGGTGACGGCTCCTTGTATGTATGTATATGCGTTTTGGTAGCTGACTGAGGTGACTCCTTGCTTGTGTGTATGTGTTCTAGTAGCTGACTGAGGTGGCAACTGAGAGTTTACTTGGGTTTGTGTATGGTGATGTGATTCGATCGACTACAGATTGCAGTCACATTTCCTTCTATTGATTCGAGGTCAGATTTCTTTCTAGTAAGATATCGAGGTAGCGGGCATTTCCAGTACTAACATTGGGAGCTTATTGCATCGATGATGGTTTTCTTGTTATATTCTTTGGGGGAACCAAGTTTCAGTAGCATCCATGGATTGGGCGTCTTTTGTATTCAGGGCTTAGTTGGCGCCAATTCTACTTGTGTTCTTTGATGGCGTATTAGTCTACTCATGGGTTCGACAGAGACAATATTTGGTAAGTTTGACTTGCATTGCAGAATCGTGGGCTAGTAGGTGACATCAGTTGGTTCATGAAAGTTTCTCTTCGGTTTGCAGTATCCTTGTGCCGAAAGGCAGTGGGTGCAGGAAACTTAGCTTCTATACTTTAGTTTCGGAGTGGTAGTTGGCCTTGGACATACTATCCTTGGCTAACCATTGGATTAGGCTGGACATTTCAGATTTTAGCGGTGTTCTTGATAGTACGAGGTTCCTTCTACCTTGGTTGGACAGACTCAATGGGTTAAGTTTGAGAATCAGCTTTGGTGTATGCTATACTTGATCAGGTTGTGCGGGTCGAGGCTAGCGAGGCCATTTTTGGGAACTAAAGATACTTTGAGGTTGGTGGTCGCCTTTGTGTTCTGAGGGTTTGAATGATTGATTCGTTGTTTCTGTAAAGGTTGTCTTTTGTGTGGGACTCCAACGTTGGTTAGACTCCGCTAGTGTGGGACAGGAGTCATAGTATGTTTTGTACTTTCAGAGTTAGTGGTTCATATGCGGGTATAGTAGCCCGAATGGTTTTGGAGCCAAAGGGGTTAGTTGAAGGTTTATGCAAAGTTTTGATAGCTAGATGGTGACCTTGGGCATTAGACATCTTTCCCTTGCCTATGGAGTGTTTGACTTGATATTCACAATGTGGTAGACTTTTTTCCGAGTTAAAACTAGTAAGGTGACTTTAAAATCTGAATGGAGTTTGAGTAATCGAAATAGTAGCGGTACTTCTAGAGCTTA
Organism: Jaltomata sinuosa; assembly: GCA_003996215.1. Taxonomy (NCBI): domain Eukaryota; kingdom Viridiplantae; phylum Streptophyta; class Magnoliopsida; order Solanales; family Solanaceae; genus Jaltomata; species Jaltomata sinuosa. Next base: position 306,903 of record QJPP01002099.1, on the reverse strand, counting down.
GAGTTGGATTGTAGGCTATGGACTTCGTGGTAGGCTTACCATACTCTTTACAGGGTATTGGTTTTGGTTTGGGTCTTTGGGCAGGTTGCCCTGGTTCATTCACTTTCAGTCAGTTCAGACTTGGCACGGTTCAGTGAGGTTTGTTTTTGTTCGACAGTTGAGAGATTCCTCCATTGACATAGCGTGTTCATACATATCCTTTCCACCTCAGATGTGCAAGCTTTAGTTGAATTCTGATGGTTGTTTCAGTTGGGTTCAGATATCAAGATTGACGCTAGCTAAATAATTTTGTTCATTGGTTGATGGTCAGTCGGAACAGGTTACTCCAGTTTTTGAAGATATGCTATGGATTGTTATCTTTGATGTCAAAGGCTAATGGACTAGAGCTTGACCAGGTTAGAATTTGAGTATAAAGGTGACCTTATTCGAGGTCGAGTACAGTGGGAACTATGGATATCCGATGGGTCAGTTGATGTTTCGAGGGTGGCTCGGGTGTTCGACTTGCATGAAGCTATGTGGTTTTGGTGTAAAAGGGTTCAGGTCAGAATAAAGGGTTTTGCGGATCAACGGGTTCATGAGTTAGAGTTGTGGTTGGTGGCTTTGTGGGTGAACTTAGTTGTGGTTTTGAGGATTTGAGTTCTGTGTGTTGAACCCCTTGGTTCTCTGGTTTCGATGTTGTGTCGGTGCTTTCTGGTTGATATTTTAGAAGTTCGTCTTGGTTGATAAGCCTTTGGAGTTTTGAAGTTAAGGGTTGGAATCTAGCTTGGCTAGTGAGGAGTTAAGGCTTGGTTGCCTTTATTTGGTTCCATTTTGTTGGGTGCCGTCCAGTCGAGGAGGCTACCCGGGTTTTTTAGAGAGTGATGCAGGCTTTGTATCCGTTGTTCCTTAGTCTCTGTTGTTTCCTTCTTTCCTGACTTTTGGGGATGGAAGTTTTTTTAGTAGTGGATGATATAATGACCCTTTCGGTCATTTATGCATTTTTGCCTTCATTATATTGTTAGAGCTTGCCCGTAGCGACCCTGAGTCATTTATGGTTTGCTGGGACTGATATTTCGGTGGCCGAGCCATTTATTTGGTCTTTAAGGCCATTTTAGAGCTTTTAACTTTAGAAATCATTGACTTCAGTCAACATTTCTGGCTATCGTGCTTGGAATCAAATTCCGATAGTTCCGCTAGCTACAGAGCATGGACTTTGGTCTAGGTAGACCTTTGGTCAGGATCCAGGAGCTATTCAGCTAAGAAGTGTCTCTTATTTTGTGTTTTCAGGCAGTTGGGCTTGTTTGGTTGACTTTGGTCAACATTTGGAGAACACAACCTCAGATGAAAATTTCTTTAGTGTTGTTAGCTCCGGAATGTCGAGTTTAGGCTAGAGGGACCATTGGTTTGAGTCTCGAGGCTTCTGGACTTGATTTTGGCCCTTGGGTTCTATTTTGGAATTGTTGGCCTAAAGGTTGATTTTGGGCATGGTGCCCACTTTTTGATAAATCGATCTCTGAGAGGATTTTCGTCAATTCCATCGGATCCGGAACGCCATTTCTAGTTGAATAGCTCAGCTCATTTTTGTTTGCGGGACCCCGAATGCAATCATGGGGACCCAAAGTGGAAAATCTGCCATTAGGCATTGTTGGTTGCTGGTGTGGCGCCAAAGCACCGCCTGGGCCGCGTCTGCGCCCAAGCCAGCGCCCCTGCGTACCCGTCCGACTCAGCATGCCAGCATCGTGGCGCCAGCGCCCTTGCGCCTGCACACCACTAGCCGCCCCTGTGCCTCAGCGCCCTCCTAGCCTCTTGCGCGCCTGCACTCATGCGTAGTTTTTGGGCGCCCCTGCGCTTGTGCGGGCAGTTTTTAAGTGTTGGCAACCTTGTTTTCTCCAACATTTCCCCCCATCTTCAATGTTTGTTACTCCATGGCTAATAGCTCGTAAAACACCTCCATATCACCCCTGATCATTCCCAAATCTTAGAGGTCTGCTCGTTGTTGTTTCATGATCATTTGGGGGCTTCTAAATCGGGTAAGTCTCTTGATAATCTCCATTTTTCCTCCATTGATTCTCCTTGAAAATTCATGATTCTTGGCCTATTTTGAGCCCTTCCTATGGTCTATTTTCGCTCATTTTTTGGGCATGTTCTCCTGGGAACATGGGGAACACTGTGGTGTTTTCATTTTTGATTTTGGGTTGCGGAGCCCACAGGCCCACTTGTGACCCAAATTTTGATCCGGTTATGATTATAGCATTATGGGTATCAATAATTTCATTTTAATACCTAGATTATTGTGTTGATAGTGTTTTCATGATTCGGAGCTTCTCGGAGCAGTTCGGGCTTGGACATCGTCGTTCTAGCATCTTATCGTCGGACGACAGGTAGGTTATGGTTTACTTCCTAGACTGAGTTTTGTTAGATTATATATATTTATATGATATTGGAACGTTAGGTTGGATTATAGGTAGAATTAAGCTTAAATCTTGTGACTTGTATTAAATTGGCCATTTCAGATATTAGATTAGAAATATTACTGTTATCCTTAGTCTGAGAGCTCGTAGTATCGTTGAGGTTAGCGTAGAATCCTTAGTATGATTTTAGGAGGTTTTAGAGGTAGAGTAGATGCCTATAGTTGTTTTATGGTTATCTTCCCGTTCTTTCGACTTTTATTGGTCGTGTGTGTAACTGTAGGCCTGAGGCCATAGCTTGGATTTTGACAGTGTTTCCAGGTCAGTTCTCTTGGTTGGATAGTGTTTTTACCTGTTTTGCCTTGTTGTGTGTTGTTTTCTCTGAATATGGATATTTTGTGCTCACGCTATATTGCATTTTATCGATACAGAAAAGAAGTGGTCTCTTTTCAAGGTTTTGGTTCCAAATGAGGTTTATTATGACTGCGGTGATTTTCGGACTTTAAATGAGCTATATTGGGTCTTCCTATTGATTTTTGAAAGGAGGGGAAAGTTTTACTTATATGCATTTACTGATAAGATCGATGTTCATTTCTGGGCGCCCGATGTCCTATTTTTGGGTTTTACTTATATGCATTTACTGACAAGCTCGATGTTCATTTCTGGGTGCTTGATGTCCTATTTTTGAGTTTTACTTATATGCATTTACTAACAAGCTCGATGTTCATTTCTGGGCGCCCGATGTCCTATTTTTGGGTTTTACTCATATGCATTTACTGATAAGCTCGATGTTCATTTCGAGCGCCTGATGCTCTATTTTTGGGTTTTACTTTTATGCACTTTACTGATAAGCTTGATGTTCATTTCCGGGTGCTCGATGCTTTATTTCGGGTTTCACCTTCATGCATTTACTGATAAGCTTGATGTTCTATTCTGCGTGCCTGAGTACTAGATACCGAGTTTGACTTGTATACACTCATGCATCCCATCATCTCCCATCACATCGCATTGGCTTGAGTGCACCTAGATTTTTGGTTGACTGGATTGATTTGGTTACTGTTGCCTTCTTATTGGTTCAATTATTTCTATTAGAGATGGATCAACTAAAATAAAAGTTGATTTTGGCAGAAGAAAAAGAGAACGACCTAAAATATTTGTTGTATGATTTGTTATTGGTGTTGGCTTTTTGGAACGGTATAATAGGGATGTAGTGAGACTGAATAAATAGATATATGGTTTCTTAAATCAATCATGGGTGCAATTTATAAATAATATATAATTACTTCTATAATATTTACCATCGACCTCTATAAACTATGACAACAAATGAATTGGTAATACAATGCAATATATAATAGTAAACATCAACTTCAAGTTGATAGTTCCCAATGATAGCAGTCTATAAATAATTAAGAGGACCTTCTATAATAAAAGTCATCAACTATATCAGCTATAAGACAATGCTGTAACACAACACAATTCCATCAGTAAAGATTTTCACATCTAGAAAACTTTCATAAAGAGAAAAATTATTTGTCATCATTGAGTTACCAAATATATGTTATCCAATTATCCACAAAAAACCAAACTATTAAAAAAAACATTTAATAAATTATTTGTCTCAAGTTACCAAATACATGTGATCAATTATTTTGGCTGACACCACTCTCATTGAGTTCCTCAACAATACCCATCACATCCACTTTCATTTCATCACTGTCTTCTTTTTGTGTTTTCCTCTTCTTCTTTTGATTTCTTCTCATTTTATTTCTCTTCTTCTTCTGATTTCTTCTCATTTTATTTCTCTTTTTCTCTTCTTCTATCTCCTCCTCCTCTTTTTCATTCTCTTCTTATTCATCAACTACCTTCTCTTTTTTCTCTTCTTCTTCTTCTGATTTCTTCTCACCACCTTCTTCTGATTTCTCCTCCTTTTCTTTTTCTTCATCAGCTGCCATCTTTTTTTTTTCTTCTTCTTTCTTATCTTGTTCTTCTCCTAACTTCTCCTCTTTTTTTGTTCTTCTTCTTCATCTTCTTCTTTTTCTTTCTTCTCTTGTTCTATTTTTTTATCTGCTGCTGCAAGGTCAATCATTATGATTGTGAGTTTTTTGAGTTTACTTGACGTCGGATACAAGGGGGACTGTTAACATGCACTGTATTATTTTGCAAGGATTAAAAAAGTTAATTAGGAAGAACAAAAAATAAACTAGTTTACCTACTCTTGTTGCTTCTTCTTGTTCTTCTCAATTCTCCTCAACCTCTCCTTTCTAACATAAGAAGCAATATCCAATACAGTTTTCTCAAGCAAAGAAACACGCTCACGCAGATCTCTATCATAAGAAGTGCCCAGTATGATTTCTTGTCCACTAGAACCAACATAATCACAAGCACGTGTTGTACTTGGGACATGATTATGACCACCCAAATATTTGTCGTTGTCCACAACTTCTACTGAAGAAGTGAGGACAGTTACACCTTTCAACTCCGCCTTCAAAGTATTGATGAACGTGTCCTTAACTTTGACCATGTATGGCTTAAATATTTTCATGTAGGTCTGCTTTATCTCACGAATAATAAGGGTAAGTATGAGTGCACAATCTACAAAAAATATATATATAGAAATTATACGACATTCACTAGTTTAAAAATATTATTATATAATAACAAATAAATTTTTACCTTTGTACTGTTCCCTCTATACTTAAAAGGGTTGCCTTCCATTATGTTGTCGCTCTTTAACATGTGTTGTCACTCCTCGAGGCTACTCCATAGACGCAACATGGTACTTAGTATCATAAGTGACCCCAAGCTAACCCATGGCATGGCACATCTATACAAAATCAGGTTAAGACATGCACTGTGCGATATCTAAAACAATTTTAGTATATGCAAGCGGGAAGAAACCAAAAATGTGATATATATAAAGTATAAAAAAATATAGTGTTGACTGGAATCCATACTAACGACTGCTGAATATAGTCTATGTCTGAAAGACTTCTAACTGAATAGGAGTTGCTGGGACATGCCCCCAGCTAACTCTAATAAATCTGAAACTGTAGATAAATACGGAAGATATAAGCATGTCTATCGTCCTCGAACTACTGAGGACTCACCAAATGAGTTGCTTGATGCACACCAAAAGTAGAACTAAGCGTGGTCTGGATGCTGAGTGTCTGAACCGACATCATAAAATGATGTAGCACAAAAGTATGCGTCAGTACTTTGAATATACTGAGCATGCATGATATGTATAAAGTTGGACAATATAGACCTGAACTGAAGATAGATACACTGCAACTTAACTGAAAGATGAACTGAATGCAATGACCAAGTATAAATCATAAAATAACATGCTGAACTGAAACTGAACATAAATACTGGATACAAGGTCAATGCACATGAATATGACTGTGGGAGACACTACTAACTGACATACCCCAAGTTGAGCTAACTATGGGTCCAACCTGTAACCCTCAATGGGAGGGTGTTCATACCTTGCCAAGGGTACGAACAAGTCTGACATGGATCCACTACTGATGTCCACAAGGGACACGGAGTTACAACCTAGTCTGACAACTGGCTCCTCTAAACCTACGATGGCGCTGTAGTTCTAGGACTTGGGGACTGTTACTAAAGGTCTTAGCCTAAACTGAAATCTAAGCCTTCATCCCCTCGTCCGCTCGATACTAAGTCTACTCCCACTGAATGTAAGTAATAATGTACTGAAATAAAGGATAGCTGAAATATTGATAAATTACTGAGACTGCAGCATACACAGGCTGAAGGGTATAACATTCCATTTATAAAGCATAAGTATATAACTGATCTGCCTAGCAAGCTAAATTCATGAAAATACTGGAATTTCTACAATCTAGGATTTCTGAGCATTATTCATGAAACTATACTAATTCTCCAAGAGACATATAATCAATACCATAAAAGCTGTAAGAATTGAATTACAATAATTCCCTATGATTTAGAAACCCTAGGTCTGAAACATTCATGGAGAAAACTGAAGGCTGATTGGAATCTAGGGACCTAATGGGTGAAAAGAACCCACTAGTGAAATCCCACATACCTGGTGAAGTAATCCATGGAGAAATCCTTAGATTTTTGGGGCTGAACTTGATGAAGACCTCTGCTTGTTCTTGGGAGAAAACTATCACCTCTTCTGATTCTTTTCTTTCTAAGTCCGATGAATTTAGGATAATGAAGGTTTTAGGTAGCTTTTGACTAAAAAAGTAGGCTTAGAGTAGTCAAAATGACATAGCCTAGGCATTAAATTAGGTAGAAAATGTCTGGAATGCCCTTGGAAAATAATTTGAAAAACTGTTTAAAAATTGCAACTCAGGAATCACAACTTGGTTCTATGGCTCGTGGAAAGATCCACGGGTCGTGGAACTCAGTCATGGTTTCCTGGTCCTGAAAGTCAAGCTACTGGATTGAACCCTACGAGTTGGGTTCACGACTCGTGAAACCTTCCACGGGTCATGGAACCCACTCATGGTTCATGAACTAAGATTTATGGTTCTCTGAACTTTGGTTCCACGAGTTGGGTTCACGACTTGTGGAAACTTCCATGGGTCGTGAAACCTACTCGTGGTTCCTGAGGACTTAAGGATGGGTTACTAGAATAGGTTCCATGAATAGGGTTCATGACTCATGGAAACTTCCACGGGTCGTGGAACCCAATCGTGGTTCCTGGGAGCATCTGCTAGAAAGATCCCACAGACAAGTTCTACAGTCCGTGGAAACTTTTATGGTCCATAGACTTGAGTCATGGAATGAACTTCAGAGGAGAAGTCCTCTGATATTTGTTCCACTAGTCCAGTCCACGACTCGTGGACTGTTCCATGGCTAGTGGAAGTGACTCGTGGTCCTGCTGACAGTTGAATTTTTTTTATTCTTTTGATTTTCTAAGCTAAGTCCGGGCTTGGATGTTCTGGGGTGTTACAAAATCTCCCCCTTGGGATTATTCGTCCTCGAATGAAGACTGAATAATCTGAATTTGGAGGGAAAAAGCTGCAATCCCTACCAACATAGTACTAGAAACTAATATCTAACTGGACTGAGTTCCATAAACATGCAATTATGCTGAAATGCAAGAGTAACTAATGGAACAAGATGCTGAGACTGAATTTCACAAGAGTAGATTGAGATACTGGAGAGGAACTATTTACCTCAAGCTGAAACTGAATCGTAGGGAAAGAGGTGGGGGTACTTGGACCTCATGGCTGCTTCTACTTCCCAAGTAGCTCCCTTTACGGACTGATTTCTCCACAAAACTTTTACTGAAGCGACTTCTTTATTTATCAACCTACGAACATAACGGTCAAGAATCTCAACTGGAACCTCCTCATAGGTGAGGCTATCCTTCATAGCCACACTCTCTAAAGGTACTATCGAAGTCGTATCACCCATTCACTTCTTCAACAGGGAAATATGGAAGACTGGATGAACTGTTGCTAGTTCTGATGGCAACTCTAACTTCTAAGACATATTACCAACCCTTTTCAGGATTCTGTAAGGACCTACATATCTGGGACTGAGCTTCTCTTTCTTGCCAAATATCATCACCCCTTTCATGGGTGACAACTTAAGGAAAACCCAATCATCGATCTCAAACTCTAAGTCTCTTATCCTCACGTCTACATAGGACTTCTGATGACTCTGAGCTATTTTTAGCCTCTCTATGATGAGATGAACCTTCTCCATAGCCTCATGAACTGAGTCTGGCCCAATCAAGGTTGCTTTACCTACTTTGAACCAACCTACTCGTGATCTGTATCTACACCCATAAAGTGCCTCATATGGGGCTATCTGAATACTGGAGTGATAACTGTTGTTGTAGGCAAACTCTATGAGAGGTAGGTGATCATCTTAACTACCTTTGAAATTGATCACACAAGCCCTCAACATGTCCTCTAAGGTCTGAATGGTACGCTCTGCCTGACCATCTATCTGCGGATGAAATGTTGTGCTGAGATTCACCTGAGTACCAAGACCTTTCTGGAAAGATCTCCAGAAATGAGATGTAAACTGAGGACCTCTATCTGATATGATAGACAAAGGAACCCCATGCAACCTGACTATCTCGCTGATATAGAGTCTGACATAATTCTCTGCTGAATCTGTAGTCTTGAGTGCCGAGAAGTGAGCTGACTTAGTGACCCTGTCCACTATCATCCAAATGGAGTCATGCTGTCTGTGAGTATGAGGTAAACCTGTAAAGAAATCCATGTTGACCACTTCCCACTTCCAAGTAGGAATGCTAATCTCTTGAGTCACACCTCTTAGTTTCTGATGTTCTACCTTGACCTGCTGACAGTTGAGACATTTAGCCACAAAATTTGTGATGTCCCTCTTCATGTCGTTCCACCAATAGACTTCCCGTAGATCATGGTACATCTTAGTGGCACTTGGATGAATGGAATATCTGGAATTATGGGCTTCCAAAAGGATCTGCTGTCTCAACTCACCCACATTAGGAACACATACGTGACTATGATAATGAAGTACACCATCTCCCCCTTGGGAGAAAACCTCAACTCTCTGCTGATGAACTACACCCTTCAGCTGAAGAAATATGGGATCACTATCCTGTTTCTCCTTAACCTCAGCTACCAATAAAGATTCTGACCCATTATGAACTATCACACCATCATCTGGCGTGTCCATAAGGCAAACTCCTAAGCGAGCAAGCCGATGAACCTCTCTGTCCAGTTCTCTCTTCTCTTTCTCAACATGAGATACGCTACCCATAGAAAGTCTACTAAAAGCATCATCCATTACATTGGCCTTACCCGGATAGTAGAGCACATTCATATCATAATCTTTGAGGAACTCAAGCCATCTCCTCTGACAAAGATTCAACTCTTTCTGGGTGAACACATACTGGAGGCTCTTGTGATCTGTAAACACATCAATATGAACACCATACATATAGTGTCTCCAAATTTTTAGGGAAAACACAATCGTTGTAAGCTCGAGGTCATGAGTCGGGTAGTTATTTTCATGGGACTTAAGCTGTCTAGAAGCATAAGCTATGACCTTACACTGCTACATCAAAACACAACCTAGGCTGACTCTGGATGCATCACAATATACCACATTACCATCTGAATCCTCTGGTAGAGTCAAAATAGGAGTTGTAGTCAACCTGGTCTTCAGTTATAAGAAACTCTTCTCACACTCATCTGACCACTGAAACTTGACCTTTTTCTGCGTCAACTTGGTCAATGAGGCGGCTATGGATGAAAATCCTTCTACGAACCTCCTGTAATAACCAGCTAAACCTAAGAAACTTCTAATGTCTATCAAAGAGGTAGGTTCTGGCCAGTCCTTTACTGCCTTAATTTTTTGAGAGTCAACTCGGATGCCATCACTAGACACCATATGACAAAGGAAAGTGACTGATTTCAACCAGAACTCACACTTACTGAACTTGGTGAATAACTGGTGGTCCTTGAGAGTCTGCAGGATGACCCTTAGATGACTTGTATGCTCCTCCTCATTTTGAGAATAAACAAGGATATCATCAATGAAGACAATGACAAACAAGTCCAAATATTGTATGAACACCCTGTTCATTAAGTCCATGAAAGCTGAAGGAGCATTGGTTAGTCCAAAAGACATAACTACAAATTCATAATGACCATACCGAGTCCTGAAGGTCGTCTTTGGGATGCCACTACCTCTGACTCTGAGCTGATGGTAGTTGGATCTGAGGTCTATCTTGGAAAAGCAACCAGTACCTTGAAGCTGGTCGAACAAGTCATCAATCCTGGGGATGGGATATTTATTCTTGATTGTGACTTTGTTCAACTGACGGTAGTTAATGCACATCCTGAGAGAACCATCATTCTTACATGACCAACAATGGAGCACCTCATGAAGAGATGCTGGGTTTGATGAAGCCCTTATCTAGAAGGTCTTTCAGATGTTCTTTCAACTCCTTAAGCTCAGTTGAAGCCATCCTGTAAGGAGGAATCAAAATAGGCTGGGTATCTGGAAGGAGATCAATTCTAAAGTTGATTTCCCTTTTGGGAGAAACTCCGAGAAGATCTTCTGGGAACACTTCTGAAAACTCATTCACCACTGGAACTAACTCAAGAGTTGGGGTCTCGGAGTTTGAATACTTAACCCGACAAGGTGATAGATATACCCCTTGGAAATTATTTTTTTGGCCTTAAGGTAGGAGATGAAATGACCTACCGGCACTGAGTTACTACCCTTCCACTCTAGGTCTGGCTCGTTAGAAAACTGAAACCGAATGATCCTAGTTCTACAATCGACTGAGGAATAACATGAATGTAACCAATCCATGCCTAGAATGATATCAAAGTCTACCATTTCTAACTCTACAAGATCTGCTGAGGTGACTTTCTGGGAAACTGTGACTGGGCAATTTCTGTATACCTCATCTAGTTATAACTGGGTTACCAATTGGAGTAGAGACTGAGAAGGGTTCTGGGAGGATTTCTAGACTGACACTGATGTTTACTGCTACATAAGGGGTGATGAAGGAGAGTGTATCCCCTGGATCTAACAATGCATAAACATCAGTATTAAAGACTCGCAACATACCCGTGACCACATCTGGAGAATCCTTCTGATCCTGTCGAGCCTGGAGAGTATACAACCTGTTATGGCACTGACCATCACTTGTACCAAACGAGGCACCCTGCTGAGTGGGGCGACAGGATGGGGCTGGTGTAGAATTAGTCTGAGTCTGTGGGCAAACATCCTTTCCCTTCTGAGAGGCTGTGGGGCAATCCCTCATCATGTGTGTAACACCCCAGAACTTTCAATCCCAGACTAAGCTCAGAAAACTAGTAGAAAATAAAAATTTGCAAAATAAATTCAAGTTTCCAGGAACCACGGTTCAAAGTACGGAGCGTAGTTTGGAACTATAGCCCATCATCTTGAACCGTAGTTCAAGATCCAGTAACCCAATAATTCTGCCCCAGGGACTACGATTAGGACTATGGACCATAGTTTGGATCCATGGCCCGTCGACTCAAACCGTAATCCCAAATCTAGTAGCTTCTCAGTTCTAGCTTCAGAAACCACGAGTCAAATGATGGTCCGTACTTCAGAAGAATGGTCCGTCCTTTGAGTCGTGGTAATCCCCAGGCTAAGTCAAGTCCCAGGAACCACGAGTCACATGATGAACCATTGTCCAGGAACACAATCCGTCCTGTTGAGTCATAGTTCCTGAGAAGAGACCCCTAACACTATTAGGCAGAACCACGACTCAGGTTGACGGTCTGTTGTTAAGGAGTACGCCCGTCAACCAAGCCGTGATCACTGGGTCGCATTTTTTGCGAAAATTCTTTTAACTTTCCCAGGGGTATTCCAAACTTTTCCTTTCCCTTTTAAGGCCTAAGCTACGTCATTTTATATAGTTTAAGCCTAATTAAGTAGTCTAAAACTAACTAAAATCCTCATTCTCCTAAAATCATCGAACTTAGACAGAAAGTAATCAAAAAAAGGCATAGTTTCTCTCAAGAACAAGCAGAGGCCTTCACCAAGTTCAGCCCCAAAAATCCAGGGACTTCTCCGTGTATTTCTTCACCAGGTATGTGGGATTACACTAGTAGGTTCCTTTTACCCATTAGGTCCCTAGATTCCAGTCACCTTCAGTTCTCTCCATGAATTTTTTAGACCTAGGGTTCCAAAGTCTTAGGGAAACTATTGTAATTAAATCCTTACAGTTTTTATGGTATTGATTTCCTGTCTCTTGGAGAATGGTTATAGTTCCATGAATAATGTCAGAAATCCTAGCTTGTAGAAATTCTAGTATTTACATGAATTTAGCTTGCTAGACAGATCAGTTATATGCTCATGATTTAGAAATTGAATGCCATATCCTTCAACTTATGTATGTTGCATTCTCAATCTTTCATCCAGTATTTTTAGCTATCCATCATTTTAGTATTCAGTTCAGCATGCTATTTCATGATTTACACTTGGTCATTGTATTCAGTTCAGTTTTCAGTTATGTTGCAGTATATCTATCTTTATGTTCAGTTCTATATTGCCCAGCTTTATATATATATCCTGCATGCTTAGTACATTCAAAGTACTGACACATACTTTTGTGCTACATCATTTTATGATGTAGGTTCAGGCGCTCATTATCCAGACCGCGCCTAGTTTGGTTCCCCAGTTCGTACTCAGCAGTTCAGTAGTGAGTCCTTATTAGTTCAAGGACAATAGACATGCTTCATTTCAGTATATACTTTCAGTTTTAGATTTGTAGAGTTAGATGGGGGCATGTCCCATCAACTCCTATTTAGTTAGATGGCTTTCAGACATAGACTAGATTCAGCAGTTGTTAGTGTTTTTTTCAGTCAGCACTAAACTATTCTCATATTATATCCATATTCAGATTTGTTGGGCTCTCTTCTTGTTTTCGAATATTAAACTGCTTTAGATTCTGCATAGTACATATCTCTATATTTTTTTCTCATAGATATGCCATGCCATGGGTTAGCTTGGGGTCATTTGTGACACTAAGCACCGTGTTGTGTCAAGGAGGGGCTTCGGGGCGTGACAAACTTGGTATCACAGCATCAAATTTAAGTGTCCTAGGGTGTCTGAAAGTCGCATCAAGTAGAGTCTTCTTCATGGCTGTGAAGCGCGCCCCACTTATGGGGGAGAAGCTATGAGACATCATTAGGAATAACTTCCCTTCTTTCTGTTCCAGTTCGTGCTATAGAGTATAAACTCTATTTAATTCTCCTTTATTCTAACTCATGCTCTTCGCATCTAAGAAAAATGCCTCCCAGAAGAGCAAACTCTAAGAATCAGCCAGCACCAGCAGCTCTGGCAAACCTACTGAATGAGCAGGTTATGCATATCAAATTCAGGGCTGCTTTTCAAGTACTTGCTCAGTCCATGACCGCTCAGGTCAATCAGCAGGCTGCGACTCTAGCTCTACCCTAGGTCAATACTGCTCTGGCCAGAATCTTGGATTTCACTCAGATGAACCCTCCAGAGTTTCATTGATCCAAGTCAGAGGAGGATCCCCAAGAGTTCTTAGAAGATATTTATAAGGTGACAGACATTATGGGTGTCACTCCAGTGGAGAGTGCAGACTTAGCTGCCTATCAGCTGAAAGGGGTGGCTTATACTTGGTACCAGCAGTGGAAGAAATCTTGTTGTGCCAATGCGGGATCAGTGACTTGGGATATTTTCAAGACTGCATTTCTAGACCGGTTCTTCCCACTAGAGCTCAAGGAAGGCAAGGTTCAGGAGTTCATCAATCTGAGGCAAGATGACATGAGAGTAAAAGACTATGTATTGAAGTTCACTCAGTTATCCAAGTACACCCCGACAATAGTAGCTGACTCTAGAGCTTGTATGATTCGTGTCCGGTGTATCTGATGATGTGGTCAAGGAATGCAAGATCGCAATGCTTATTAAAGAAATGGACTTCTCCAGGCTGGTTACTTATGCTCAACAGATTGAGGAGGAAAAGATCAAGGAAAGGGGAGGTGATGCTAAGAGGGCTAGAACAGGTGAGTATAGCCACTTTCAGCAGAGGTTAGAGGGTGGAAACCGTTCTCAATATTGCCAGAAAAATTAAGCTCCAGCTCCATATTCTGCTAGTGCCCCAGTGCCTAAGTTCAAGAAGGATAGACGAGATAGAGCATCTGGATCTAAGTCCTAAGGTACAGTTACTAGTGGGTGCACTAACCCAGTGTGCAAGAAGTAGGGTATGAACCACCAAGGTGAGTGCCTGGCAGGTAGTGGAAATTAATTTGGGTGTGGTAAGCCAGGCCATAGGATGAGAGAGTGCCCTGAAAATTCTCCGAAGGGCAGGGACACTCGTTCGCAGAATCAAGCCAGCTCTGCAGAAGCCCCAGCGAGTTGCTCTACTTAGTAGGGTACCTCATCGGGTGCAGGTGGTGTTCAGTTCCAGAATCGATTATTTGCACTTCAGGTTCAACAGGACCATGAAGATTCTCCCAATGTAGTCACGAGTAAATTATGAGTCTTTAATACTGATGTTTATGCATTGTTAGACCCAGGGGCTACACTTTCCTTTATAACTCTATATATAGCAGTAAATTTTGATGTCAGTCCAGAAACCCTCCTGGAATCCTTCTCAGTCTCTACTCTAGTTGGTGACCCAGTTATAGCTAGACGGGTATAATGGAATTTCCCAATCACAGTTTCCCAGAAAGTCACCTCAACAGATCTTGTAGAGTTAGAAATGGTAGACTTTGATATCATTCTAGGAATGGATTTGTTATATTCCTATTATGCCTTAGTCGATTGTAGGACTAGGATCATTCGGTTCTAGTTTCCTAACGAGCCAGTCTTTGAGTGGAAGGGTAGTAACTCAGTGCGTGTAGGTCGTTTCATTTCCTACCTTAAGGCCAGGAAGATGATTTCCAAGGGTTACATCTATCATTTTGTTTGGGTTAAGCATTCAAACTCCGAGACCCCAACTTTAGGGTCAGTCCCTATGGTAAATGAGTTTCCATAAGTGTTCCCAGAAGATCTTCCTGGAGTTCCTCCCAAAAGGTAAATCGACTTCAGAATTGATCTCCTTCCAAATATCCAGCCTATTTCAATTCCTCCCTACAGAATGGCTCCAGTTGAGCTTAAGGATTTAAAAGAACAGCTGAAAAACCTGCTAGATAAGGGCTTTATCAGACCCACCATCTCTCCATGGGGTGCTCCAATGTTGTTTGTGCGTAAAAAGGATGGTTCCCTCAGAATATGCATTGACTACCGTTAGTTGAAAAAGGTCACAATCAAGAATAAGTACCCCATCCCCAGGATTGATGACTTGTTCGACCAGCTGCAGGGCGCTAGTTACTTTTCTAAGATAGACCTCAGATCTGGCTATCATCAGCTCAGAGTCAGAAATAGTGACATCCCGAAGACAGCCTTCAGAACTCAGTATGGTCACTATGAATTTGTTGTTATGTCTTTTGGACTAAACAATGCTCCTACAGCTTTCATGGACTTAATGAACAGGGTGTTCAAGCAGTATTTGGCCTTGTTCATCATTGTCTTCATTGATGATATCCTTGTTTATTTTTGAAATGAGGAGGAGCATGCGACTCATTTGAGGGTTGTTGTCCAGATCCTCAAGGATCACCAGCTATTCGCTAAGTTTAGCAAGTGTGAATTCTGGTTATAGTCTGTCGCTTTCCTTGGTCACGTGGTATCCAGAGAAGGGATCCGTGTTAATTCTCAGAAAATTAAGGCAGTAAAGGACTGTCCAAGACCCACCTCTCCGACATACATCAGGAGTTTCTTGGGTTTGGCTTGTTATTACAGGATATTCGTAGAAGGATTTTCATCCATAGCTGCCCCATTAACCAAGTTGACTCATAAAAAGAACAAGTTTCAGTGGTCAAATGAGTGTGAGAAAAGCTTCTTGGAACTAAAAACCAGGTTGACTACAGCTCCTGTCTTGACTCTAACAGAGGGTTCAAATGGCTATGTGGTTTATTGTGATGCATCCAGAGTAGGCTTGGGTTGTGTTTTGATGCAGCAGGGTAAGGTCATAGCTTATGCTTCCAGACAACTTACGACCCATGAGAAGAACTACCCGACTCATGACCTTGAGCTTGCAACAGTTGTGTTTGCCCTAAAGATTTGGAGACACTATCTGTATGGTGTTCATGTTGATGCGTTCACAGATCAAAAAAGCCTCCAGTATGTGTTCACCCAGAAAGAGTTGAATCTTTATCAGAGGAGATGGCTTGAGTTCCTCAAAGATTATGATATGAATGTGCTCTACCATCCGGGTAAGGCCAATGTAGTGGCTGATGCTCTCAGTAGGCTATCTATGGGTAGCGTATCTCATGTTGAGGGAGAGAAGAGAGAACTGGTCAGAGATATTCATCGGCTTGCTCGCCTAGGAGTTTGCCTTATGGATATGACAAATGGTGGTGTGATAGTTCAGAATGGGTCAGAATCTTCACTGGTAGCTGATGTTAAGGAGAAACAGGATAGTGATCCCATACTACTTTAGCTGAAGGGTGCAGTTCATCAACAGAGAGTGGAGGTCTTCTACCAAGGGGGAGATGGTGTACTCCATTATCAGGGTCATTTATGTGTTCCTAAGGTGGGTGAGTTGAGACAGCAGATCCTTTCAGAAGCCCATAATTCCAGATATTCCATTCATCCAAGTGCCACTAAGATGTACCATGATCTACGGGAAGTCTATTGGTGGAACGGTATAAAGATAGACATCACAGATTTTGTGGCTAAGTGCCCCAACTGTCAGCAGGTAAAGGTAGAACATCAAAAACCAGGAGGTGTGACTCAAGAGATTAGCATTCTTACTTGGAAGTAGGAAGTGGTTAACATAGATTTCATAATGGGTCTACCCCATACTCGCATGCAGCATGATTCTATTTGGGTAATAGTGGATAAAGTCACTAAGTCAGCTCACTTATTAGCAATCAAGACTACAGATTTAGCGGAGGATTATGCCAGGCTCTACATCAGCGAGATAGTCAGGTTTCATGGGGTTTCCTTTTCTATCATTTCAGATAGAGGTCCTCAGTTTACATCCTATTTTTGGAGATCTTTCCAGAAAGGTCTTGGTACTCAGGTGAACCTCAGTACAACATTTCATCCGCAGATGGATGGTCAGGCTGAGCGTACTATTCCTACCTTGGAGAACATGTTGATACCTTGTGTGATCGATTTTAAGGGTAGTTGGGATGATCACCTACCTCTCATAGAGTTTGCCTACAATAACAACTTCCATTCCAGCATTCAGATGGCCCCATATGAGGCCCTCTATGGGCATAGATGTAGGTCACCTGTTGGTTGGTTTGAAGTAGGTAAAGAAGCTTTGATTGGACCAGATAAAGTGCATGAGGCTAAGGAGAAAGTTCAACTTATTAGAGAGAGGCTAAAAATAGCTCAGAGTCATCAGGAGTCTTATGCAGATGTGAGGAGAAGCGACTTAGAGTTCGAGATCGATGATTGGGTTTTCCTTAAGGTGTCACCCATGAAAGGGGTAATGAGATTTGGCAAGAAAGGGAAGCTCAGTCCCATATATGTAGGTCCTTACAGAATCCTGAAAAGGGTTGGTAATGTGGCTTACGAGTTAGAATTGCCATCAGAACTAGCAACAGTTCATCCAGTCTTCCAAATTTCTCTAATGGAGAAGTGTATGGGTGATCCAACTTTGATAGTACCCTTAGAGAGTGTGGCTGTGAAGGATAGCCTCACTTATGAGGAGGTTCCAATTGAAATTCTTGACTGTCAGGTTTGTAGGTTGAGATATAAGGAAGTCACTTTAGTTAAAGTTTTATGGAGGAATCAGTACGTAGAGGGAGCTACTTGGGAAGCAGAAGCAGCCATGATGTCCAAGTACCCCCACCTCTTTCCCTCCAATTCAGTTTCAGCCTCAGGTAATTAGTTCCTCTCTAGTCTCTCAGTTTACTCTTGTGTAATTCAGTCTCAGTACTATTGTTCCATCAGTTATCCTTGCATTTCAGCATACTTGCATGTTCATGGAACTTAGTTCAGTTAGATATCAATTCTAGTACTCAGTTGGTAGGGACTCAGCTCTTTCCCTCCAAACTCAGCTTGTTTAGTCTCCATTCGAGGACGAATGATCCTAAGAGGGAGATATTGTAACACCCCAAAACTTTCAAGCCCAGACTAAGCACAAAAAACAAGTAGAAAATAAAAATTTGCAGAAAAATTCAAGCTTCCAAGAACCACGGTTCAAAGTATGGACCGTCGTTTGGAAATACGGCCCATCAAATTGAACCGTAGTTCAAGATCCAGTAGCCCAGCAATTCTGCCCCAGGGACTATGGTTAGGACTATGGATCATAGTTTGGAACCACGGTTCGTCGTCTCAAACCGTAATCCCAAGTACAGTAGCCTCTCAGTTCTAGCTTCAAAACCACGAGTCAAACGATGGTCCGTACTTCAGAAGAACGGTCCATCCTTTGAGTCGTGGAAATCCCCAGGCTAAGTCAAGTCCCAGGAACCACGAGTCACATGACGAACCGTCATCCAGGAACACTGTCCATCCGGTTGAGTCATAGTTCCTGAGACCAGAGACCCCTAACACTGTTAGGCAGAACGACGACTCAGGTTGATGGTCCATCGTCCAAGAGTACGCCCGTCAACCAAGACGTGGTCACTGGGTCGCATTTTCTGCAAAAATTCTTTTAACTTTCCCAGAGGTATTTCGGACTTTTCCTTTCCTTTTTAAGGCCTAAGCTACGTTGTTTTATGTCCTCTAAGCCTAATTAAATAGTCTAAAACTAACTAAAACCCTCATTCTCCTAAAATCATCGGACTTAGACATAAAGGAATCAAAAAGAGGCGTAGTTTCTCTCAAGAACAAGCAGAGGCCTTCACCAAGTTCAGCCCCAAAAATACAAGGACTTCTCCATGGATTTCTTCACCAGTTATGTGGGATTTTACTATTGGGTTCCTTTTACCCATTAGGTACCTAGATTCCAGTCACCTTCAGTTCTCTCCATGAATGTTTTAGACCTAGGGTTCCAAAGTCTTAGGGAAACTATTGTAATTAAATCCTTACAATTTTTATAGTATTGATTTCCTGTCTCTTGGAGAATGGTTATAGTTCCATGAATAATGTCAGAAATCCTAGCTTGTAGAAATTCCAGTATTTTCATGAATTTAGTTTGCTAAACATATCAGTTATATGCTCATGCTTTAGAAATTGAATGCCATATCCTTCAACTTATGTATGTTGCATTCTCAGTCTTTCATCCTATATTTTGAGCTATCCATCATTTTAGTACATTGTTGTTCATATGCAGTTGGGAGTAAACTTAGCACCGAGTGAACTAAGGGATGAAGTCTCACCCGTCAGTTTTAGGCTGAGGCCTTTAGCAGCAATCCCTAAGTTCCAGAACTACAATGCCACCGCAGGTTCTAAAGGGGTCACCCATCAAATTAGGCTTAACACCCTTGTCCCTTGCGGACATTAATAGTGGATCCACGTCAGACTTGTTCGTACCCTTGGCAAGGTATGAATACCCTTCCATCCAGGGTTACAGGTTGGACCCATAGTTAGCTCAACTTGGGGTATGTCGGTTAGTAGTATCTCCCACAGTCAGATTCATGTGCATTGGCCTTGTATCCACTATCTATGTTTAGTATTCAGTTCAATATGCTATTTCACGATTTATAATTGGTCATTGCATTCAGTTCTGTTTTCAGTTATATTGCAGTATATCTATCTTCATGTTCAGTTTTATATTGTCCATCTTTGTATATATATCCTGCTTGCTCAGTACATTCAAAGTACTGAAACATACTTTTGTGCTACATCATTTTATGATGTAGGTTCAGGCACTCAGTATCCATACCACGCCTAGTTTGGTTCCCCTATTTGTACTCAGCAGTTCAGTGGTGAGTCCTCATTAGTTCGAGGACAATAGACATGCTTCATTTCAGTATTTACTTTTAGTTTTAGATTTGTAGAGTTAGCTGGTGGCATATCCCAGCAACTCCTATTCAGTTAGATGGCTTTTAGACATAGGCTAGATTCAGCAGTTGTTAGTGTTCTGTTTAGTCAGCACTAAACTATTCTCATATTATATCCATATTCAGATTTGTTGGGCTCTCTTCTTGTTTTCAGATATTAAAGTGCTTTAGCTTTCGCACAATATATATCTCTATATTGGGTTTTCGTAGATATGCCATGCCATGGGTTAGCTTGGGGTCACTTGTGACACTAAGCACCGTGTTGCTTCAAAGGGGTAGCTTCGGGGCATGACAATGTGGCCGGACTTACCATATCAAAAGCAATTTCCACTACCTGCCAAGCACTCACCTTGGTGGTTTCTACCACACTTCTTACATACTGGGTTAGTGCGCCCACTAGTCACCGTACCTTTGGACTTGGAGGTGGACGCTCTATCCCGCCTATCCTTCTTGAACTTAGGCACTGGGGCACTGGCAGTAGATAAAACTGGAGCTGAATTCTTCTGGCGATATTGAGAGTGGTTGCCACCCTTTGACCTCTGCTGAAAGTGGCTGTAATCACCTGTCCTAGCCCTCTTAGTATCACCTCCCCTTTCATTCATCTTTTCCTCCTCAATTTGCCAAGCATAAGTTACCAGCCTAGCGAAATCCATTTCCTTAGTGAGCATTGCGGTCTTGCATTCCTTGACCACGTCATCAGACACACCAGACACGAACTTGCTCATACGAGCTCTAGAGTCAGCTACTATTATCAGGGCATACTTGGATAACTGAGTGAACTTTAGAGCATAATCCTTTACGCTCATGTAATTCTGCTTTAGGTTGATGAACTCCTGAACCTTGGCTTCCGTGAGCTCTAGTGGGAAGAACTGGTCCAGCAAAGTAGTCTTGAAAAGATCCCAAGTCACTGGTCCTGCATTGGCACAATGAGATTCCTTCCATTGCTGGTACCAAGTATAAGCCACCCCTTTCAGCTGATAGGTAGCCAGGTCTGCACTCTCTACTTGAGTGACACCCATAATGTCTGTCACCTTCTGAATATCCTCTAAGAACTCTTAGGGTCCTCTTCTGACTTGGACCCATAAAACTCTGGGGGGTTCATCCGAGTGAAGTCCCAGATTCTGGCTGCAGCAGTATTTACCTGAGGCAGAGCTGGAGCTGCAGCTTGCTGATTGACCTGGGTGGTCATTGCCTAGGCAAGTACTTTAAAAGCAGCCATGAATTCGGCATGTGTAACCTACTCGTTCAATGGGTCTGTTGGAGATGCTGGTGCTGGCTGATTCCTAGTGTTAGCTCTTCTGGGAGGCATTTTTCTGAAATGCGAAGAGCATGAGTTAGAATAGAGGAGAATTAAATAGAGTTTATACTCTATAGCACGAACTGGAAAAGAAAGAATGGAAGTTATTCCTAATGACGTTTAAAGAGGACTCTACTTTACGCAGCTTTCAGACACCCTAGGACACTTAAATCTGATGCTCTTATAGCAAGTTTATCACTCCCCGAGGCTACCCCCTAGATGCAACACGGTGCTTAGTGTCGACAGTTTTTCCTAAGCTAACACATTGTATGGCATATCTATACAAAATCAGGTTAATACATGCACTATGCGGAAGCTAAAACAGTTTTAATATATGAGGGTAGGAAGAACCCAAAAATCTGAAAATACATAAAGTATATAAAAATATAGTGTTGAATGGAATCCACACTAACGACTGCTGAATCTAGTCTATGTCTGAAAGCCTTCTAACTGAATAGGAGTTGCTGGGACATGCCCCCATCTAACTCTAATAAATCTGAAACTATAGATAAATGCGGAAGATACAAGCATGTCTATCATCCTTGAACTACTGAGGACTCACCAACTGAGCTGCTGGATGCGGATCGAAAGTCGAACTAAGCGCGGTCTGGATGCTGAGTGCCTGAACCTACATCATAAAATGATGTAGCACAAAAGTATGCGTCAGTACTTTGAATGTACTGAGCATGCAGGATATGTACAAAGCTTGACAATATAGAACTGAAAATGAAGATAGATACACTACAACATAACTGAAAGCTGAACTGAATGCAATGACCAAGTATAAATCATGAAATAACATGTTGAACTGAATACTGAACGTAAATGTTGGATACAAGGTCAATGTATATGAATCTGACTGTGGGAGACACTACTAACCGACATACCCCAAGTTGAGCTAATTATGGGGCTAACCTATAACCCTAGATGGGAGGGTGTTCATACCTTGCCAAGGGTACAAACAAGTTTGACGTGGATCCACTACTGATGTACACAAAGGACATGGAGTTACAACCTAGTATGACAGTTGGATCCTCTAAACCTACGATGGTGCCGTACTTCTGGGACTTGGGGACTGTTACTAAAGGTCTTAGCCTAAACAGACAGCTAAGCCTTCATCCCCTCGTCCGCTCGGTACTAAGTCTACTGCCACTAAATATAAGTAATAATATACTGAAAAATAGGATAGCTCAAATACTGATAAATGACTAAGACTGCAGCATACACAGGCTGAAGGGTATAACATCCAATTTCTGAAGCTTAAGTGTATAACTGATCTGCCTAGCAAGTTAAATTCATGAAAATACTGGAATTTCTACAAGCTAGGATTTGTGAGCATTATTCATGAAACTATATTAATTCTCCAAGAGACATATAATCAATACCATAAAAGCTGTAAGAATTAAATTACAATAATTCCCTAAGATTTAGGAACCCTAGGTCTGAAACATTTATGGAAAAAACTGTAGACTGACTGGAATCTAGGGATCTAATGGGGGAAAAGAACCCACTAGGGAAATCCCACATACCTGGTGAAGAAATCCACGGAGAAATCCTTGGATTTTTGGGGTTGAACTTGATGAAGACCTCTGCTTGTTCTTGCGAGAAAACTATCGCCTCTTTTTATTCTTTTCTTTCTAAGTCCGATGAATTTAGGATAATAAAGGTTTTAGGTAGCTTTTGACTAAAAAAGTAGGATTAGAGTAGTCAAAACAACGTAGCCTAGGCATTAAATTAGGAAGGACATGTCTGGAATTCCCCTGGAAAATAATTTGAAAAATTGCTTAAAAATCATGACTCAGGGATCACGACTTGGTTCTACGGCTCGTGGAAAGATCCACAGGTCGTGGAACTCAGTCGTGGTTTCCTAGTCCTGAAAGTCAGGCTACTAGATTGAACCCTACGAGTTAGGTTCATGACTCGTGGAACTTTCAACGGGTTATGGAACCCACTCGTGGTTCCTGAACTGAGATTTCTGGTTCTCTGAACTTTGGTTCCATGAGTTGGGTTCACGACTCATAGAAGCTTCCACGGGTCGTGAAACCTACTCGTGGTTCCTGAGGACATAAGGATGGGTTACTGGAACAGGTTCCACGAATAAGGTTCATGACTCGTGCAAACTTCCATGGGTCGTGGAACCCAATCATGGTTCCTGGGAGCATCTGCTACAAGGATCCCACGAACAAGTTCTATGGTCCGTGGAAACTTCTACAGTCCGTAGAATTGAGTTGTGGAATGAACTTCAGAGGATTAGTCCTCTGATATTTGTTCCACGAGTCCAGTCCATGACTCGTGGACTATTCCACGGCTCTTGGAAGTGACTCGTGGTCCTACTTGATGTGACGTCATTTTACGTCACTTTCGACTCCTTTTTACTAAGAACAATCGTACGTTTTCAAGCAACCGTTGTTGTTTTTGATGTTTTTATGTTGTATTTGTAGGAAATGGAAACAAACACGGAAACGGACAGAAATACGTGAAAAAGAACATTCTGGATAAGAGTGACGGTTCAGGTGACGGTCCGTCAAGGGTGTGACGGTCCGTCACCCAAACCATCACACCAAGGCAGCAGCCAAGGCAGCACCACTGCCTAAGGGTGATGGTCCAGGCGACGGTCCATCAACCCTGTGAAGGTCCGTCACCCTGGCCGTCACACTTAGGCAGTCCGCGAATCGGAATCCGAGCGTTTTTGGGAAAGGTTTCCTAGACTCCTATAAATACCCTATGTTAGGTTTATTTTAGATGCCACCTTTTCAATTAGTTTTTACACGTTTAAATAATTTTAGGAGTTTTTGAGTGAGTTTTGAGAGAGGAAACGCGCTACACACGGTTTCCTTCTCCTAAATCTTGTTCTTGATTCGTTCGTTGAGTTCTTGGTTTCTTGTTCTTGGATTAACTGAGGATTATTTTCATCATATTGTAAGAATCTTCTTTCCTTTATTATGAATTCCTTCTTTTCTTCTTCGAGCATGAATAACTAAAACTCCCGCAACTAGGGTTGTGGGAGCCATGGCTAAAGTAGCGATATAGATTCCGGGGAGCGACGGGTTCAATTTACATGTAGTCACGTTGTTAATCATACGTTATGTCACGTTTTCTAGTGGTTGCAAACATTAGAACATGCCTAGGTTTAATTTGCTTGAGTAAAGAGATTAAAACCGGGAAACTTGATTAACGACAAGGATTTGAGACTACCAACTCTCGTCTTAATGATTAATGCCGTAACTGGATTAATCTACTTGATGTTAGGATTGAAATCTAAAAAGCACATCTTTTCGAGGTCGAGAGAATAGAAAAGGAAATTTGTTTATTTGGTCGAGAGACGTTTAGACGATACAAATGACGCAATCACATCGTGACACGCATATAGAAAGAACCCGGTTAAGCCTAGAATCGACATTGTTGCCAACGCCATGGTAAACACTTCCCTAGTTCGTTCTCCTATCTTGATTTAAACCCACACGTTTAGTACTTGTTTTGTTTACACTTTGTGCACACAAACCCCCCCTTTTTGTTATTTACCGGAAACTATTGACGAATAGTCATATATTCACTAAAGACTTTAATCATCACCATATTCTCTGTGGGATTCGACCCTAACCTTGTTGGGTTCTTTACTTGACTACGACCGCTTACGCTTCGTTAATTTGAGGTGTAGTTTGGGCGTTATCAAAAAGTGGCACCGTTGCCGGGGAATACGGTTTTTGATTAAGTCTAGTGTGTTTATTTGACTCTTAGTCATAATTTCCTGCTTTACGTTTATTTGTTGTTTTTGTTTTTGATAGGGTACAGATTTGTGCATGCCAAGTACCCGAAGCTCGGGTGAATCAATAGTACCTTACGACCCCGAGTTTGCGAGAACATTAAGGCAGAATATGGCCACACAAAACGAGGCAGCAAGGATCGCTGCAGAGCTGCAGGCCCAACAAAATCTGAATGCTGGTGGTTTGCTGGATGATGTCGCACGGAATGATGAGGATCTCGATCTAGATGGAGCTGGCGCTACGGGCGCCATTGTTGTTCCACCGCTACCGCCCGGAGCAAAGTTCAATATCACTAGCACGATGATTCAGTTGCTGAATTTGAGAGGTGTATTCCGTGGTGCCGCTGGTGATGATCCAAACCAGCACTTAATGAATTTCGTGGGGATCTGCAAATCATTTGAGCTGCAAGGCGTGAGTCAGACATCGATCAGGCTCAGGTTGTTTCCATTGTCTCTGTCTGATGAGGCAGCATTGTGGTTGACTGAGCTGACCCCCGACTCTATCGCAACGTGGGGAGAGTTGAGAGGAGCTTTCCTAGAAAGGTTCTTTCCTCCCTCTCGGATGATACAGTTGAGGGACGAGATTAGCAACTTCAGGCAGCAACCGTACGAAGCACTGCACGAGACTTGGTTGCGATTCAAAAAGAAGATAACCCAATGCCCGAACCATCAGTTGACCGATAACTTCTTGATGCAAACGTTCTACCGGGCACTGAATTCGGCTACCAAGCCGACGTTAGACAACGCAGCAGGTGGTGCATTCATGGGTCTCACCTTTGTTGAGGCCACAACTACTTTAGACAGGCTCACCAGAACCAACAGGGCCTGGCATACACGAGATTCAGAGGTTGCAGCTAGCACCTATACCATTGGTATGTCAGCAAAGCAGCATAGGAAAGAGGAGGAGCATGACCAAGACATGGCGCATCTGAAAATGCAGTTGGACCTACTGACCAAGCACTTGTTCTCAGGAGGTATGGAGAAGGTACAAGCTGTGGGTTCCCAAGGTACAGAGACTGAGGAGGCAAATTACTTGGGGGGTTTCCAGGCCAATGGCCAGGGAAACCAAGGTCGGAGTTATCAGCGAGACAACCACTATGAGAAAAGTGGCTACAAAGATCGCGACCAAGGAAACTGGAGGAACAACACCGATAGAGGTGGGTTGTATATACCACCTGGGAATCGGGATAAAACTGGTAGCGAGGCTGAGACGTCCAAACTTGAGAACATGATGGCGAAGATGCTGCTGAAGGTGGAATCGACTGACTCTGGGGTAAAGTCAATGCGGAATGAGTTATCAATATTGAGTCAGGTAGTGGAGTCACACTCAACCGCGATCAAGCAACTAGAGCAGCAAGTGGGTCACATCTCGGCATCTCTAAACCCAAGGAAGACGGGTACCTTGCCGAGCGACACCACTCATCCGAGGAATGACGCAAGCTGTATGGCGATCATGACCAGAAGCGGTAGAACGTTACCGGAATCACATCCGGTAGTTCAGACTCAATGTGATGTTGCGGATGATGAAGAGGCGGTAGAGGAGGAAACTCCAAAGCCCGCGGAGAAACGCAAGGAAGCTGAAAAGCTTCCAACTATGATGCCTCGACCACCACCTCCATTCCCACAGCGTTTCAAGAAGAAAGCTGACGATGGTAAGTTCTTGAACTTCATGACCATGCTGAAGCAAATTTCAATAAACATACCATTGGTGGAAGCACTGGAATAAATGCCCGGTTATGCCAAGTTCATGAAGGACTTGATTACAAAGAAGAGGTTGGTAAGTTATGAACTGGAAGACAACCTCCACCACTGTAGCGCTATTTCTTCTAGGTCGTTGGTCGAAAAGAAGGAAGATCCAGGTGCGTTCACTGTTCCCTGTACTGTTGGGAAGCTCAACTTCGGGAAAGCCTTGTGTGATCTGGGTGCTAGCATCAACTTGATGCCGCTAGCTGTCTATAAACAACTGGGTTTGGGAGCTCCTAAACCCACGTCCATAAGAGTAATGATGGCTGACCGTTCGGTAAAGCAACCTGTGGGAATATTATCTGATGTGCTGGTCAAGATTGGTAAGCTTATATTCCCGGCCGACTTTGTGATCTTGGATTGCGAAGTGGATTTCAAAGTTCCCATAATCTTGGGACGACCATTGCTAGCCACAGCAAGAGCCTTGGTTGACATGGAGAAAAACGAACTGACCTTCAGGCTGAACAATGAAATGGTCAAGTTCGATGTGTCCAGAGTAATGAAGCAACCAAGTGACATGAGGGTGGTCGCGGTCATAAATGCTATTGAGGAAGTTCCTGCGGATGCACAACTTGAGGAGAAGGGTTTGGTCGAGACTCTAGCTGTGGTGAGAAGTATGATGCGAGAGCATAAGCATGTAGAGGAAGGCGGTGAAAATAAATTAAGAAAATGAAAACACCGCAAGAGAATCTGCAAAGAAAGAGCGAAGAAGTTGTCGCGACTAGCGATGGAGCCCAAAGAGGAAGCTGGAACGCCACACTCCATCGAGTTTTCCTGTTTTGGAGACCCTGGCGGTCTCCAACATCATTCCAAATTCTGAGTCCGCTGGACTTCACAGGTATTCCTTTGTTCTCACAGTTTTTAATTTTCATATGTATGCATTGGGGACAATGCATGAGTCTAAGTTGAGGGTGTGGGGAAACCTGTGAGTCACCACCGAGGGTTTTTGTTGCCGAGTTCTTTTCCCTCCGGTGTGCTATCTAGTAGAACCGGCATGTTTAGGTTGTTTAGTTTAAATTTTTTTTTAGTGTCTATAGCAAAGCATACGATTTCTTATCAAAGTAGCGCCCCTTTAAAAATTTTCTGGTTTTGAGCTTATGTTGAAACGATTGACTGTCTGGATCCTTGTGTGTCATTGTGTGATTATGAGTAGAATGAGTATGCTTAAGCTGAGCGGTTGTTTGATAGTTGGTAGCGATATAGTTTCTTGGTGCCAAGAGCGTGTGAGATTATTGGCATAAATTCTTACTCTGTGCATGCATCTAGAACTTGCCCGGTCTATTTTGTTAAGTTTGAAGTTTGGTTGCTTAGGAAAGGATCACAGGCCCTTTTTGCGTGCAGTCCACTTAACCTAAAAGACCGTCCAAATATGAATGATGCTTTGATCCCTGTTTGAGCCATAATTGACCTTGTTCTTTCAATAACCTGTCACCGTCCCTGTTTAACTTTGAATCCCTATTTTGGCCCTGGTCCTCCCTTGGACATCGTGCACCTCAACTCAGGCAATTAGCCTAAGTTGAGGGTGGCTACTATAGAGGTAAACCCTGTTTTGGCCCTGGTCCTCCCTAGGACATCATGCACCTCAACGCAGGCAATCAGCCTAAGTTGAGGGTGGCTACTACAGAGGTGAATGATAAGAAAAAGAGGATGGAGATGATTTGTTGTGAATAGAATGAAAAGTCCGGGTGTGTGCCTGAGAAAAGAAAAATAAAAAGAAGTGAAAAAGATCAAAAAAGTAATAAAAAGAATTGTCAAAATATAGAGGCCGCACCTGTAGCTAGAGAGAAGAAAATAAAGAGGTGAATAAGGATGGACAAAGTAACATTATGTGGTAAGAAGATGTCGGTAGTTCCAAGGAGGGCTTAGTCACTAACCCCTAAATGTATCACACCTGCACCCGAAGCCTCAT
Source organism: Jaltomata sinuosa (assembly GCA_003996215.1). Taxonomy (NCBI): domain Eukaryota; kingdom Viridiplantae; phylum Streptophyta; class Magnoliopsida; order Solanales; family Solanaceae; genus Jaltomata; species Jaltomata sinuosa. The sequence goes on along the minus strand of QJPP01002099.1, from coordinate 278,345 downwards.
TACAAGCCAATACAAGTCCTGTAGTGATCCTGAGCGGCCTTCTGAAAACTGGAAATAGAATAGTAAGGGAAAGCCTATGGTATCGCATGTGCATTGTTTGAAATCGTTTGTGAGTGTGAGCGCTTACCTAGTCCCAAATCTTGTGTGTGGGATTTCTTTGTGGTGAGGGCACCAAGAGGTCTATATTGTCTATTGATTGTTAGGATAGCTGCGGGTGTGTATGCATAATATTCTGTCATATCGGAATGACATGTTTGGATCCTTGCAAGTTAGTGTTTCATGCATTTGTGTGCTACGAGGGAGCTTGATTTAATGAACTAATGAATGACCATGAGTTGCTAGAGACACGAGTTTGTGTTCTTAGTTAAGTCATCGTATTGTTTTATGTTATGTTGCTTGAGGACAAGCGAACGTTTTAAGTTGAGGGTGTTGATGTGATGCCATTTTACGTCACTTTTGACTCCTTTTTACTAAGAACAATCATACGTTTTCAAGCAACCGTTGTTGTTTTTGATGTTTTTATGTTGTATTTGTAGGAAATGGAAACAAACACGGAAACGGACGGAAATACGCGAAAAAGAACATTCTGGATAATAGTGACGGTTCAGGTGACGGTCCGTCAAGGGTGTGACGGTCCGTCACCCAAACCGTCACACCAAGGCAGCAGCCAAGGCAGCACCACTGCCTAAGGGTGACGGTCCAGGCGACGGTCCGTCAACCCTGTGACGGTCCATCACCCTGGCCGTCACACTTAGGCAGTCCGCGACGCGAAATCCGAGCGTTTTTGGGAAAGGTTTCCTATACTCCTATAAATACCCTATGTTAGGTTTATTTTAGATACCACCTTTTCAATTAGTTTTTACACGTTACTAAATAATTTTAGGAGTTTTTGAGCGAGTTTTGAGAGAGGAAACGCGCTACACACGGTTTCCTTCTCCTAAATCTTGTTCTTGATTCGTTCGTTGAGTTCTTGGTTTCTTGTTCTTGGATTAATTGAGGATTATTTTCATCATATTGTAAGAATCTTCTTTCCTTTATTATGAATTTCTTCTTTTCTTCTTCGAGCATGAGTAACTAAAACTCCCGCAACTAGGGTTGTGGGAGCCATGGCTAAAGTAGCGATATAGATTCCGGGTAGCGACGGGTTTAATTTACATGTAGTCATGTTGTTAATCATACTTTATGTCACGTTTTCTAGTGGTTGCAAACATTAGAACATGCCTAGGTTTAATTTGCTTGAGTAAAGAGATTAAAACCGGGAAACTTGATTAACGACAAGGATTCGAGACTACCAACTCTCGTCTTAATGATTAATGCTGTAACTAGATTAATCTACTTGATGTTAGGATTGAAATCTAAAAAGCACATCTTTTTGAGGTCGAGAGAATAGAAAAGGAAATTTGTTTATTTGGTCGAGAGACGTTTAGACGATACAAATGACGCAATAACATCGTGACACGCATATAGAAAGAACCCGGTTAAGCCTAGAATCGACATTGTTGCCAACGCCATGGTAAACACTTCCCTAGTTCGTTCTCCTATCTTGATTTAAACCCACACGTTTAGTACTTGTTTTGTTTACACTTTGTGCACACAAACCCCCCTTTTTGTTATTTACCGGAAACTATTGACGAATAGTCATATATTCACTAAAGACTTTAATCGTCACCATATTCTCTGTGGGATTCGACCCCAACCTTGTTGGGTTCTTTACTTGACTACGACCGCTTACGCTTCGTTAATTTGAGGTGTAGTTTGGGCGTTATCACTACTGACAGTTGAATTATTTTTATTTCTTCTGGTTTTCTAAGCTTAGTCCCGGCTTGGAAGTTCTGGGGTGTTACATGTGACATCTAAGTACACGAGGAATGAGCAAAGAAGAATTCAGTGACTTTCTGGAATACTTTCCAAGATGTGGAAAAGTCTCATATATCTAAGCATGCAATCAATAGAAGAATAAATAAATTTATATAGTCTATGTATTACTACATAAATCGGTAAGAGTCTGTAATAAATCGATAATATGGTAGATAATATTACAAGGAATTCCCAGGGAAAGCCGTATAAAGTGTACGATGCATTATTCTTCTTATTAAAAGTTTTTTCTGCTTGTTCAATATAATCTTCTTATTCAAATAGCTCAACATTATCCCAAACGACTCTTTCCCCCATGGATAACTCTCAAAGAAATCTAAATCAGCCGCCATCTTGATGTGGTTTGAACCCACCTCCTTCGATGGATCCTTTGCCAGCAGCATCGAGTGCATGAACCAAATTAAAGCGCACTTCAACTTTTAATCCTTATTCAACCGATTACATTTGATCAAGCTTATCAATCTTGGAGCAGTTATGTTCTTGTTCTTGGTCACCTTGAAATAAAAACTTTCACCATTTTTGAGGACTTTGCTCATTTTTGATTCACGGGGGTATGCTGAACAATTTAGCCCCGTAATCCAATATGCTAAGCCCTATACACCAAAAGTCAAAAGGGGAAATCCCTTGATCAGGTCTTGAATGATATCGAAGGTAAGGAGACCCCCCTAATGAAAAAAGGGATATACTTTCCTGGAATAAAAAAGCCTGAAGGTGACTTAACTACTTTTTGTTTAATGTTTCTAGCCTTCCAGGCGACCGCGCGTTCCACCACTTCTCCGTTCATTTCCAATACTGATCGTGAAAAACAAAGTCATTACATAAGTAATGAATGAGCTAATTTCTTATTAGAAGCCTATTTGACTAGACAGGTCTCCATGGCCAAGTACTTATTACTTCTTGGGTTGTAATTGCTATCTTATTAGGTTCAGCCACTATAGCTATTCAGAACCCACAAACCATTTCGATCGAGGGTCAGAATTTCTTCGAATATGTTCTTGAATTTTCCTGATATTATGCATGGATCAGGTATACCATGAACTTATGAATTGATCTGTTTTTTTCTACCTTTACAGCTCGCTCTGTAAGTTCTTATCATTCACACAGAACCAAATCTCATGCAACTTTTTATTATTCTTGACACGTCGCAACAACATATAATAGACCATCTGTCCATTGAATTTAAAATGCTCTGGCAAATGTTCAAGTGTCCAAAATAGGTTTGCTTAAAATCATCATAGAGTTTTTGCTCAACTAGAGTTTTTCTAAATTCCCGATAAACTGCCATCCTTGTTCTTATAGAAATCTTTGCTGGAAAAGAACCTAAATCGTCCATCTACGTAGTTAGGTCATACAAATCAACAGAGATATCTCTTGCAAAAATTGGCAAGGATAGGGGATCATCATCTCCATCTACACTATCATCACTTTCCCCTTCACTCTCCCCTTAGCTAGACTGAACATCCCCACTCTCCTGGGCACTACTGTCCTCATATCTCTCAATCTCGGCTATGCTTTTCATTTTTGACTCTGACTCGGCGACTATTTTTTTTCTTTTTGAAGTTTTGGAAACTTTGTCAGCTTTACGTTTCTTACTGCTACAAGCAGTAGAAGCAGTTCCTTTAATGATTTTTCTATCTTTAGCCATACTTTACAATCTACAAGCAAAAATAAATTTGTAGTGGTCAATCTATCGACCACTTGTCTATTAAGAAAAATAGAAAAGTGCTCTAATCAAATATGCAAAACAAGTAGCAGTGATTCTAGAAAGGGAGAATACAAAAGAAAGCAACAAGAACACCATTAAAGTCGACCAAAATGATGAAAAAAATTCAAAATCTATAGGCAATATAAACATAAAAATTCAAAAAAATTCTAGCCATTATCCAAAGCAAAATGCAATTAAAGATGCGGAATCAAGAACGTGAACTAAAAACATGTCAGATTTTGACTAATCTAATCAAGAACAATCAAATTTTCGCAAAAACCCAAAATTCACTACACTAAAACACAACAATAAATATAGTAAAATAGAGCTAAAATTGATCGGGGAAGAAGAATAAACTTACCTGAGCACAAGAGGATGAAGATTTTGACTTGGGGAAGAAGATTGGAGAAAATAATATATTTCAACTCCTTGAGGCACTCAAGAAAATCGGGAAGAAGAAAGGTTTAAGAGAGAGATAAAAGTTGTTGAATTATTAAATAAATTTAAAAAAGGATGTAACATTTATGTCACGACCTGATTTCTCAGGTCATGATGGCACCTACAGCCCCCCAGTAGGCAAACCAATTCATGTAGTCCGGAATGATTAGTATTGGGCTACTACCTAACTAATACGCACAGTAAACATAAATATAAGCGGAAGCAGATATATTAGAGATCAACATGGAAGCAAATAACCTGAATATATACATAAAGAAACTACACCAACTCCAAGACTTGGTATCAATAGTATAGGAGCTTCCAGTAGAATACAAGTGCTAGAGATAACAAACTAGAATATACAACTATATATGAATGTAGAAAAAGTACCACTGCCAAAAGATGAGATGTCGTCAAGGCCTGGTCATCAGGAGCTCACCCTAGTCTCGAATGTCCAAAAGTTTCACGAGTCTTCACGCAATCAACGACAAAAGCTCACACTAATATCTACACCAGAAAGATGCAGAAGTGTAGTATGAGCACCAATTGCTAAGCAATGGGTACCTAGTAGGCATTATAGGCCGACTAAGCGCATATAAAATATAAAGACAGTAATATAGCAGATAGCAAAGAAGAAGTCACAGAAGCAATGGAGAAATCACACGGAAGCTAACACGGATAGAAACCAAAGATATACAAGCATGCCATGCTAGTCATAGAAGATATATAACAGAAACACATGTGAAGGAAATAATGGTGCACCTGAATCTTTGCAACAACAATATATATAAAGAGAGAGTTTAGAAAGATGGCGGTATACCAATAACCTCAAGTAAAAAGGGAAAGAAAGAAAGCAAGTAACATACTCATGTTATAGGCAACATAATTAACGGAAGTATGCTACAAACCCAACTTCAAGATAAGAAACAGACAAAAACCAACCCCACAAATGCAACCCTAGGATGGAATAAACTAAACCACAAAGAACCGAAAGCCACTAACCAATACCACGAATAAGGATAGAATCTGATAACACACAACTGCTCAGAAGCCCGCATAAATATTGCCCCAATAAAATAAAGGACCCACTAATCCATCAACAATCAATAGTCCAAATAATCATAACCTCAACAAGTTAGAATCCACTAATCCACAAATAACCGAAGGCCATAACAAGATCTACAATACGAAAGAAGTAATATAATCTACCTACAGTCCCAACTGCCACCCATACAACCGAGGAACACAATCAAGTGAAGACAAACCCTCTGACATCATATACTACTGGAGTGTACACAGAGCAAATAAAAAACAAAGGTGGAATCCGAGTACAATATGCATGATGATGTGATATGATAGAACTGGTGTGATTGTAACCCTGTATGTACCTCCTTCGGTGTCGATAGGCCTAATAGGTAGGATCCATGGAAGGTCCTCCATGTATACCTTAACTGCACCGTATACCCCTCCTCTGGCACACTCATCACATAGCCCCTGGTCTGGATCGGCAAGGTTCGTGGAGATCCGTGACCACATACTAAATGCGAAATCTCAAAGTATAACTACTCGGGGGGTATTCGGGTCTAGATCAATAGTCAGAACCTCGTAGTATGTGCTCGAAATCAAATTGGGTCTAAATTAGCAGTAATCTCAAAACCCCATCAAAGGGTGCTAGGAGTGTATCCGGGTCTAAATTAGTAAGCAATTCTCGATAACACTTATAAAGGGTGCCCAGAGCGTATCCGAGTCTAAATCTATAGTAAAATCATGTCTAGCACTATGGCACAACTAAGCCTAGTATCAGTATGAAAACCAGTGGTGAAATCATCATAATATCCCCTTTACTCCAATGATATCCATAAAAATCATTTCCAAAGTCCTTTTATAATCATTTTATGGAAAATGGGCCGTTGGGTCCATGCAAGGTTTAGAAAATAGTTTATAGTAGGACCAAAGCAAAATAGTAGTGAAACATGCAGAAAAATCCTTTGCATGAATGATATGCTTGCAAACAAACATCATCCCAATGGCTCGCAAATAATCCTATCGGCCCTGCACATGCACAATCAGCTCTATAGCATAAATATCCAGCCTAAAGTAATATCTCGATGTCTGGGACTCACAAACATTCCCAATTAACCCACCACCTATGGTCCAAAGGCTTATACAAAGGCTACACAGGGCGGTAATGGTAATATTACAATACTACAATAAGTACAATAATCAATGTAAGAATGAATCAGACAGAAGAGACGGACAAGGTCTAGGGTACCAATCCTAGAACAACCAACCCAAGGAAACTAATTAATGCAATTATAGCCTATATAAACTAAGTCTAAAGTAGGAAGGACCGTAACCTACCTGTCGTCTAATGACTAGCTGCTAGAACAACATCGTCCAAGCTTAAACTGCTCTGAGAAGTCCAAATTCGCGAACACGCTATTAAAATAATATTATACACATCAAGATGAAGCCAATGGTACCTATAATGCTAAAAATATAGCTGAGTCAAAATTTGGATCACAAGCGGGCCTGCGAGGCCCACAACCCAAAATTAGAAACGAAAGATGCACAATGATCAAAACAATTCCATGAGTGCATGCCCAAATGTTTGGGCAGATTTAGCCAAGAATAAGGGCTCCAAAATAGCCCGCAACTAATGAGAATTAAAGATGGAATTTAGAGAATAAAACCAGAAACTAAAGTAAGGATTTACCTACCTCGATGAGATGAAGCAAGATTATGGAGTGAATCCCTTGAAACCACAAACATGTAGTCCAAAAATGAGCAACTAAAACCAATAAAACCACAAGCTTGAGAAAGGTTCAACAATGGGGGTGAAGCTATGTAGAAGAATTATTTTGGGGAAGAAGATTGATAATGCTCAAATGTACTCTCCAAGATAGATGTAATGGCGATCGTTAAGCAAAATAAAATTTATATTACCCGATGGGAGTCAGGGTCGATTCCACAGGGAATGGTATTTTAGCTATAGAGATTGCATGAAATGATTTCACAATGAGAATCGATTGTTCAAGTAACAATAAAGTAAAAAGGGGTGAGGAAGTGGGAATCCATCACGATTCAATTCCAAAAATAGAGCAATAAAGTAAATGCAAGGTGTAAACAAGAGAGAGGACGACTAGGGATGTGTCTTTGATGGGACTCGAACATGGATCAAGGTACTTGCTCAATTGCGTAAATTCCTATTAAATAACATAGGTAGCATTGGTTTTAGGCATGCTTGTTAATCTCTCGATCCCACAATCATCTATCCAATGACCTTTGTTCAAGCACCATTGTTTTAGGCATAAAACAACCAATATAGGCTAGGAGAGGTCACACTATCTCTAGCTTAGACCTTAAATGGGTGTTTCCATCGAATTGATCTATTTCTAGCCTCAATCTAAGTAGAATCCCAAGTACCCACTAGCAATTTCATATCCAAAATTATAAACCCCTTTCTCAAGCAAGAACACAATCAAGTAAGGTAAATCAATATTTGCAACCACTAATTCTATAGTTAAAACATGATGAAATCACTAGACCCATGTCATATTAGCAATTATAAACATGAATAAGCAAGATCCATACCCTAAAATCAAGTACCCATCATCAACACATCCCTAGACAAGGAGACTTAGCCACTCATGCTAAAGGAAGGAGAAATTATACCCATGTCAAAATTCAAGTTCCTTTTCATTAATTGTAGCAAGAATCCAATATCCAAGATCAAATTTACAAGTCCAAGGTTGAAGATTGAGAAAATGGATTCAAACCCTCTTTCTTGCCTTGGGAGAGATACTTGCTCAAAAACTCAAAAACTATCCAAAACTATGCATGAATTGAGTTTTAGAATATTTTCAATTCATCATACAAAGATGGACAAAATTGCTCCTCGGGAGCTGTACGACACGACATGTGGTTTGCATGTTGTGTTTTGCGCCTCGCGCATCTCTACTTTAGTGGACCAGAGACTTTTCTCATACTTTCAGCTTCGTGCAAAGTGGGGTGCGGTTTGCACCAAGCCTTGTACGTATTACACGGGCACCGCACCCCCTTAATAGATTTTTCTCTTCTTTTGAGCCTTCATACAGAGGAAGGTGCAGACTGCACCAAGGGTTGTGCATGTTGCACGAGGTCCACACCTGTGCATGTTGCACGAGGTCCACACCTCAAGGCAGAATCTTTATCTCACTTGATCACTTCACACTTTAACTCCTTTTGAGCTCCTCGGGGTCCAGTTCCTTGTTTTCTATCTTTGACCAAAATTACCTGCATTCATGTCAATAAAGGCCATAAGAAACTCTAAATCTTATCAAAACATGACAATAATTCATGATTAAAGGCTCAATGAGTCGGTAGATTACTGACTCATTAAACCCCCAAACTTAAACTATTGCTTGTCCTCAAGCAAGATACTCATAAGGTAAGGAATGAATTATGCTCTAAAACTCAATCAAGGCACAACAAATTAATCTACTCTAAAAAAAACTAAGAAAAATAATAAACAAAAATACTCAAACAAAAGGCTCAACTACTATGCTCATCTCAATTTGGACCACCACATTATCAAGGCAATTGATCATTTCAAAACCTTTTCAAAAGGACTTTATTTCTCAATCAAAATCAAGGGAACTTGTCATTCAAAACAAGATATAAGCTTCTCAAGTCATTGCATGGACCATCAAGGTTTTCGTCGAGATTCACCACACAACTTGTCTCATTCATTCCTCTCAATTGAAATAGAGACTTCATATTTCAATTCGAGTGCGTGATGCCACTCACCACAAGATACAACCCCACTCACAATGATGCAATTCATAATACAAAGGATTATAAGAGAACCAAAAAGACTCTCACTCTCTCGAGGAAGTTCAAGTGAACACATATCAAACCATAGGCTTTTCCTTCATGTAGATCGCCACTAATGTAGAGTGGCCAAGCTCAGAATCACTAAGAACTTGCGGGCTATGATCTTGGCTAGGGCTAAGGTGAGGATTGCATTTGGCTCAATTGACTTAACATCCCTAACTCTCTTTCATTTCATTTTGAACACAGCTCATATTTTTGAATTTTAACTTCACCTTATTTCTCTCCCACACAACCCAAGCTTTTCCCTTTTATTTTGATTATTCAACCTCCTTGTAACACCTACACCTGGTAGCACCAATTCTTTTCTTTTAAATTTGCTTATTGAATTTGAACTTTTGGATCAATTTTTCAATTCAACATAAGGTGCTACCTTTCACTTAAAGTGCATTCCTTTTCTTCTCCACATTAAGAATATACACCCCTAAACTTAGGCTTTTGCCAAAGTTGTCATTTCATTTTCCCCCCAAACTTAAGCTTTTAGCCTACGTTTCACTTTCAAGCCATTAGGGAGGATAGGTGCCAAGATTGAGGTTCCAAAAAGGTCAAGGTATCAAACAAGGTGCCAAAGAAAGTTCATAATCTCAAAAGGGGTTCACTAGGATTGATGTCAAGGGAAGTCATTTGGGTGAAGTGGATATTCAAAAAGAGCCTAAGATCATTTTTCAAGCTTGGTCACATCTAGAATTTCACCTTGAATCATATTTGGGGAAAATTCTAGATGACACGCATGCACAAGATTCAAGGTATAGCCTCACCATACACGACATCACCTCACAAGAGCTTTCAACATTAGTCTAAAAATCAATTGGGACAAATATCTTTTGACAAGCTATTCTGAGTTTATTACACACTCATTTGTGAATCGATCAAGCCAAACCGATAGTGTGCAAGTCATGACAAGAGAGTGCTTTCTTCAAAAATTCATTTTCCCTCTTTCTTTCCCTTTTCAAAACATTTTGCCAAGAAAATTTTTCGATGGGTCTATTTCGAGACAAGTAAAGCACTGACTCAAATTAAAATAAAACATTGGAATTTTCCCTTAAGAAAGTCTCTTCTCAATATATCATAGGGAAACACCAACCCAGTTCGACACAAAAATGAAAGAAAAAGAAAATAAAAAATAAATATTTTCTCCTTGGGAAAGAACCGTGGTATTAAGAAACCCTTCAGAGTTTATTGCTAAACTACTATTAATAAGGCGATTACCAAATTAAAGCACCCCCAAATATAGAGGGAGCATTTTCCTCAATGATATTAGTTTAGGGAAAGAGAGTACTCCCTAGGGTAACCGTGAGAGATGCACAGGGTGTGATGCAAAACGCATAGGCCATTGTACCAGCATATGGAATATTTGGTGCTAGTGTTGTGCCTGATGTGGTGTGAAGGACATGCGAGGTGCACTTTGAAGGGTGCAAACTGCACCAATTGGTCGCATGATGGGCTTATTTTTTTGGTGAAAGTGCCAGTGTTCTGGTTGGTGGTGCGAAACCAACGTGCAACGTCCACAATTGGAGATGCGAACCGCATCCCAGTTGCATGCTGAAGGTTAAGACTTGGACATTTGACTAGTGTTATATCCCCTCCATGCGAAGCATCACGCGAGGTGCACAATGTATCATGTGATCGTACGTTGTAGCGCACCACTTGTAATTTGCTCCAACACCCTTAGCTTGGTTCCTAACTTCAAATTCACCAAAAACAACACAGAATATAGAACTAAAAAGCAAAAAATACAGAAAGTAAAAGTGAATGCTTGGGTTGCCTCCCAAGAAGCGCTTGGTTCAATGTCACGGCTCGATGATGGTCCTCCCATTTAAGGCTCATCAAGGTAAATGGCTTCTAAGAGGGCGACTTCCTCCGGTATTCCAAGATACTTCACTCGCTGCCCATTGAATTTTAACGTAGAGCCTTCTTTATTCTCCAACTCTATTGGTCCATTGGTGAAAACTTGAAACACTTTGAAAGGGCCTGACTATTTGGACCTTAATTTTCCCAGGAAAGTCAAAGTCTAGAGTTGAATAGGAGCACCCAATCACCTGGAGAAAACTATTGCTTGATAATTTGCTGATCATGATAGTGTTTCATTCGGGCTTTGTAGAGTAGGCGCTTTCATAAGCCCGCATTCAGAACTCATCCATCTCATTTAGGTTCTGAACTCTAGCACGAGTGGCTTTTCCTAAATCCAAGTTTAGCTTCTTCAAAGCCCACATGGCTTTGTGTTCTAGTTCGACCAGGAGGTGACAAGCTTTGCCAAAGACCAATTGGTAGGGAGACATACCAATCGGGGTCTTGTACGCCATCCTATAAGCCCATAGTGCATTATCCAACTCCCGATACCAATCTATTTAATGAACATTTACCAATTTCAAAAGGATGGATTTGATTTCCCTGTTGGACACTTTAACCTGCCTGCTCATTTGTGGAAGGGAGGGGGTGGCTACTTGTATTTGACTCCATACTTTTCAAGTAGAGCACTAACAACTTGTTGCAAAAGTGAGATCCCCCATCACTAATGATTTCATGGGGAGTGCCAAACCGAGCAAAAATATGTTTTTTTTAGGAAAGCAATGACACTTTTTCCTTTGTATTTGGCAATTCCACAACCTCAACCCACTTGGAAACATAGTCCACAGCCACCAGAATAAAAATGTTCCCATACGAACTCACAAATAGCCTTATGAAGTCAATACCCAATATATTGAATACTCTACTTTGAGGATTGGTGTCAATGGAAGTTCATGACGTCGATATATCCCCCCTACGCATTGACATTTGTCATATTCCTTTACTAAGTCATGGGCATCTTGAAACAGACTTGGCCAATAAAACCCATATTGTAACATCTTCAAAGTAGTGCGCATACCCCCATGGTGACCACCAACGGGTGAAGAGTGGCACGCTTGAAGAATGAGCATCATCTCAATTTTGGGATGCACCTCTGAATCATTCCATCGGCACAAATCTAAAAAGGTATGGTTCATCCCAATAGAATTTTTGGACATCATGCAGGAACTTCTTTTTCTTATGCAAATTCAAATCATCCAAAAGTAAATCACTTGCTAAAAAGTTAGTGAAGTCAGCAAATCATGGTGTAAGATCGTGCGAGGCAGCCAAAATTTGCTCATCGAGGAACAAATGATTTATCTCAAGTTCCCATATGGTCCTTCCCTCTTCTTCTAATCTTGATAAGTGACCAGCCACTTGATTCTCACACCCCCTCTGATCCTTTACTTCAAAATTGAATTCTTGGAGATGTAGTACCCAATGATCTAGCCAGGGCTTGGCTTCTTTCTTACTCATCAAGTATATGATTGCACCATGGTCAGTGTACACGACAACATTGGTCCCCAAAAGATATGCTTGGAACTTTTCAAAGGCAAAAACCACGGCCAACAACTCTTGTTCGGTCACGGTGTAATTTTTTTGAGTTGTATTCAATGTTTTGCTTGTTTAATAGATCGGCTGGAAGAGTTTCTCTTTTTGCTGCCCAAGTAAATCCCCTAAAGCTACACCACTAACAACATCACACCTAAGCTCGAATGACTTTGTCCAATTCGGCACAATGATGATGGGGGTTGATGTTAACTTTTCTTTCAACTGAGGAAGGCAGTCATTCCATTACTATCAAAGTCAATCTTGGCTTCTTTTTCAAGCAACTTACACAAGGGATAAGCCAACTTCGAGAAATCCTTGATGAAGCGCCTATAGAACCCGGCATGACCTAGAAAACTCTTTATCCCTTTTATAGTCTTTGGAGGGGGTAGCTTGGATATGACTTCAATTTTGGCTTGGTCAACCTCAAGCCCCTTTTTCAATATTTTATGCCCCAAGACTATTCCCTCTTTTACCATATAATGGCATTTTTCCCAATTAAGCACCAAGTTTGTTTCCTCACATCGTTTAAGAACTTCCTGAAAATGCTTTAAACAATCACCAAACTCATCCCCAACCACCGAGAAGTAATCCATAAAGATCTCCATAGTGTCTTTAACCATATATGAGAATATTAACATCATGCACTATTGGAATGTAGCTGGGGCGTTGCACAGTCCAAATGGCATTCTTTTGAATGCAAAAGTCTCATAGGGGCATGTAAAGGTCGTCTTCTATTAATCTTCTGGGGCAATCGAGATCTGGTTGTAGCTAGAGTAACCATTAAGAAACCAATAAAAACCATGGCCAATGAATCTATCTAGCATTTGATCCATGAACGGAAGAGGAAAGTGATCCTTTTCCGTCCATGAGTTTAATTTCTGGTAATCCATGCACACCCGCCATCCCGTCATAGGTCTGAGGGCTATAATCTCATCTTTTTCAGTCGGCACGAAAGTAATACCCCCCTTCTTTGGCACACACTACACAGGGCTAAACCAGGTGCTATCAGAGATAGGGAATACCACCCCCGCATCTAACCACTTAATAATCTCCTTCTTTACCACTTTTTGCATCGACGGGTTCAGTCTTCGTTGATGCTCAATTGAAGGAGTGCTTTTCTCTTGGAGATTTATCTTGTGCATGCATATCCCCGGGAAATATGCCAATAATGTCAGCAATAGTCCACCCAAGGGCACAAATGTGTTTTTTCAACACTCTGAGCAATGCCTACACTTATTTGTCGCTCAACTTGTTGGAGATGATGACCGACAAGGTCTCATTAGCACCCAAGTATGCATACTTCAAGTGAAATGGTAACAGTTTGAGCTCTAACATAGGTGGTTCAATAATTGAAGGTTTGGAGAGAGGTGTTTGCCTATTCTTCAAGTCAAGATCGAGCTTCTTTAGAGGGTGGGAGTAGGAACCCATTCCCACTAATGCGCAATAAATCTCATCATATTCTTCTATCCCCTCACAATCATAATTTAGCAACACCGCTTCCAATGCTTCATCTACAAACCCCTCTTTTATGTGTAGGTCAATATTTTCCTCAATCTTGAAAATTGCAAAGCCATTTGAAGGTCATTCGGTTGTTTCATAGACCTAGACAAATCAAACATTGCTTCTTCCTTGTTCACGGAGAATTTGAATTCTCCTGAATCTATTTCATTTAAGGTGCACCTTGTTTATAGACTTAGTTTCCCCAAGATAATCGGTATCTCAAAACTCCTGTTGCAATCAAGAACAATGTAATCCATAGGGTACACAAACCGACCCACCTTTACCAAGATAACATAACCAACCCTCATGGGGTGCTTTATTGATCCATCCTCCATGAGAACCCTCATATTCGTGATGGCGGGTTGCCCAAGTTGTAATTTCCAAAATGTGGTCATTGATATCAGGTATACATTTGCATTTTCATTGCACACCACCTTTGTAGATCTGTGCACCCACTTCGCATCATAAATAATGCACACACCCGGCGTCACCCCATCATTAACTAAGTTGCCTGATATTATTGCACTATACTAGGGGGACATGTGAACTACCCCACAATCTTAAAAGCTATATGTTATGCACATTTCTTTTACGAACTTGGCATATTCAGGCATTTTATTGAAAGCACTACCTGACAAAATGTTAACGATAATCCTTTACACCATGGGGTCAAACTCTCCTGAGTGCTCATTCTCTTTGTCTTGCACTAGACATTGGGGGAAAGGTGGTGGACATTTAGGGAAAGGCTTGCAAATTTTAGGCACTTTGTTCTTATTATGTGTAGATTGGGACAAACTATTTCCCCAAGCCCTTTTGTTTCTAGGCTTATTCGTATTTGGCATTGAAACTTCAACAGGGTCGGTTGAGTCACTTACATCGTCACTCCCTTCACCTCTCTTGACTTGTGTAGATTCAAATTTAGAGGAGAGCTAAACTATTCTCTCTTCAAGTTGTTCGATAGCGATGGAGTGTGTATGCACAGTTTAAGCAAGACTCCCAAGATCATGTCTTGGCTCCTTGACGACTCCATCAGTAGAATCTACCTTCTCCAACACTCTCGCGAGCATACATTCAATTCTAGATCCACCATTTTGTTCGTTCCAACCGTGATTCCTATGATCATGTCTCTCCATACTTTGGGGACTACTATGGGAACCCATCTCATGGTCTGCCACAAATGCCTCTTCACTACCTTCAGTTGAACCATCTACATCTTCCACTAGCCTCACGGGTCCAACAACACCAATAATATTGACTATTTCAAACGGGTGATTTGTTGTACTCATTGCCATGAATTCAAGAAGGGTGGTGGCGATTGATAGCCCTCTATTCCTTCGCGCACCACTCTTTACCCAATACTCAATCTCTTTAGCAGAGGTCACACCCATTTCTCCCTTGGCTCCCCAAATATCCAACTCATAGTCTAATAAGGTCACATTCTCAAGTGCACATAGGTTGAGTGAGAAGTACTGGACATTGGTGCTTGAGGATTGTCGCCTTCAACCAACCACAAACAACAAACCACATAAAAATGAACAAACACTCTACAAAGTGATTACAATTCACAATCAAAAGGCTATTCATAAACTAGTTTCTCGGCAACGGTGCCATTTTCTGATAACGCGTAAATGTTAAGATATAGATAACAACAATCATTAAGCAAAACAAAATTTATATTACTTGATGGAAGTCAGGGTCGATCCCAATGGGAATGGTAGCTTAGAAATAGAGATTGCATGAAAAGATTTCACAACGAGAATTGATTGGTCAAGTAACAATAAAGTAAAAGGGGGGAGGAATTAGGAATCCGTCACAATTCAATTCCAAAAATAGAGCGATATAGTAAATGTTGTAAACAAAAGAGAGGCCGACTAGGGATGTGTCTTCGATGGGACTCAAACACGGGTCAAGGTACTTGCTCAATTGCATAAATTCCTACTAAATAACATAGGTAACATTTGTTTTAGGTATGATTATTAATCTCTCGATCCCACAATCATCTATCCAACTGCCTTTGTTCAAGAACCATTGTTTTAGGCATAAAACAACCAATATAGGCTTAGGGAGGTCACACTATCTCTAGCTTAGACCCTTAAATGGGTGTTTCCATTGAATTGAACTATTTCTAGCCTCAATTTAAGTGGAATCCCAAGTACCCACTATCAATTTCATATCTGAAATTGTAAACCCCTTTCTCAAGCAAGAACATAGTCAAGTAAGGTAAATCGATATTTGCAACCACCAATTTTATAGTTAAAATATGATGAAATTACTAGACCCATGTCATATTAGCAATTATAGACACAAATAAGCAAGACCCATACCCTTAAATCAAGTACCCATCATTAACACATCCCTAGACAAAGAGACTTAGCCACTCATGCTAAAGGATAAAGAAATTATACCCATGGGTAAATTCAAGTTCTTTCTCATTAATTGTAGCAAGAATCTAATATCCAAGATCAAATTTACAAGTCCAAGGTTGAAGATTGAGAGAATAAATTCAAACCCTCTTTCTTGCCTTGAGAGAGAAACTTGCTCAAAAACTCAAAAACTATCTAAAACTATGCAAAACTATGCAAAACTATGCATGAATTAGGTTTTAGAATGTTCCCAATTTGTCATACAAAGATGGACAAAATTGCCCTCCGGGAGTTGTGCTCATGACATGTGTTTCACATGTCATGTTGTGCGCATCACACAACTCTGCTTCAGTGGACCAGAGACTTGGCTTGTACTTGTAGCTTCGTGCGAAGTGGGGTGCGGTTCTCACCAAGCCTTGTGCGTGTCGCAACCCCTTAACAAATTTCTCTCTTTTTTTGAGCCTTTATGCGGAGGGAAGTGAGAACTACACCAAGGATTGTGCGTGTCACACGAGGTTCACACCTCAAGGAAAAATCTTCATCTCACTTGATCACTTCACACTTCAACTCCTTTTGAGCTCCTTGGGGTCCAATTCCTTGTTTTCTATCTTTGACCAAGAATACATGCATTCATGTCAATAAAGGCCATAAGAACCTCTAAATCTTATCAAAACATGGCAATAATTCATGATTAAAGGCTCAATGAGTTGGTATATTACCAACTCATCAAAGATGACTTACCAATCAAAGAGGAAAGCACGATTTAAGTGTTAATTGATGAATCCTCGAGCCAAGAACTATTTGGGAGCTAAATTTAGGAGAGGAAAATGATTTGGATTTGAGAGGAAATGGTAGAATGATCTGAAAATTTGAGGAATGAGCAATATAAATGCCTGGCCACATGCTAATACCATCGATGCTGGAGGGGTGCTATAGATCTGAAGGCTGGAAAGGCGGGCGATGTTGTTGATACTGGCCAGGCACCATCATACAGAAGGGAGGCAAGACGCGCGTGAATGGTGCCATCATCACTGTGGTTCCAAGTCCCATGTTATCAGAGCCTCAGGTTCAAGAGTCCTTGGATGTCTGAAAGCTGCATCAAGTAGAGTTCCTTTCATGTGTGTGAAGCACGCCACATATATGAGAGGGGAGCTATGAGATGTCATAGAAAACTTCACTTTTTTCATAATCATGTCGTGCAATAGAGCTTAACTCTAATGTTCCTCTAATCCTTGCCTTGAAAATTTCAGATTATGCCTCCACGACGTGCTGTGCCTCCCCGGGCCGCTAGGAATGTTGTCCCTCCAGTTTCGGCTCCTGAGGTCACGAATGAGGAGTTTCAAAATGCTATCCACCTATTAGCTCAGACTATGGCTGCCCAAGCCAATCAGCAGGCTCCTGCTCCTGTTTACCCCCACGGTGGGGCGGCGGCCTGAGTTTGAGATTTCATCCGTATGAACCCACCAGAGTTCTGGGGTTCAAAGGTGAATGAGGACCCACTTACCTTTATGGATGAGGTGAAAAAGATATTTGATATCATGCAAGTGGTTGGTGTTGATTGTGTATAGCTTGCATCCTATCAACTTAAGAATGTAGCTTATATTTGGTTCACTCAATAGAAGGAGGCTAGGGTCAGGGACGCGGTCCCCATGACTTGGGAGTGTTTTGAGAGGGCCTTCCTTGATAGGATCTTTCTATGAGAGTTGAGGCAAGCTAAGGTTGATGAGTTTGTAAACTTGAGATAGGGATCTATGACTGTTCAGGAGTACAGTTTTAAGTTCACTCAGTTGTCTAGGTATGCCCCCTCTATGGTAGCGGACCCACATGATCAGATGAGCAAGTTTATCTATAGGGTTTCAGATTTGGTGAAAAAGGAATGTAGGTCTGCTATGATATTGGGTGATATGAATATTTCCAGGCTCATGACTCATGCTCACTAGATCAAGGGAGATAGACTTAGGGAAATGGCTAGGGAGAACAAGAGGGCTAGATCCGAGGGTTCAGGTTTCAGTCATCAGAGGTCCGGAGGCAGACATCGCTTCTCATTTCAGAAGAAGTCATCAAGCCCATCACTCTTCAGCTAGTACTCCTACTCAAGCCTCCAGGACTCATCATGGTCAGACTGGTAGAGGACTTCATTTTGTTTCTCAAGGGAGTATTGCCAAGGGGTCTACTTACCCCGCCTGTGGCAAGTGTGGGAAGAGTCATGCTGGAGAGTGCTTAGCCGGATCAGGCAGTTTTTTTGGTTGTGGTCAGCCTGGGCATCATATCAGAGATTGCCCTTCAGCTAAGAAGGGACAGGGAGGTAGGACTCAGCCTACCACAACAGCTTCAGAAGGTCGACGAGCTCAGCAGGCCACAACTTCTAGTTCTGGTGGGCAGCGCCAGAACTGACTTTATGCTATGTCCTCTTGTCAGGATCAGGAGGGTTCCCCAAATGTTGTTACTAGTATGTTGAAGGTTTTCTCTTTTGATGTGTATGCTTTGTTGGATCCTAGTGCTTCCTTATCTTTTGTGACTCCTTATGTAGCATGCAAGTTCAAAGCTTGTTCTGAATTGCTTTTAGAACCCTTTTATGTTTCTACTCCTGTTGGTGAGTCGGTCCTAGCCGAAAGAATCTATCGAAATTACCCTATCTCAGTCCTTCATAGAGTCACTTCAGCAGATTTAGTAGAGTTGGAGATGACTGATTTTGATGTCATTCTTGGTATGGATTGGTTGTATGCATGTTATGCTTCTGTTGATTGCCATACTTGGGTTGTCAGTTTCAAGTTTCCAAATGAACCCTTCTTAGAATGGCAAGGTAGTCCCCTGTCCTCAAAAGCTCATTTCATATCTTATCTTATGGCTAGGAAGATGATCTCTAAAGGTTATGTGTATCATATTGTTTGGGTTATGGACACGGAGTCCGAGAACCCTCCTTTTTAGTTAGTTCCTGTTGTTAGTGAGATCCTTGAGGTATTTCCTGAGGATTTTCCCAGAGTCCCTCCTGAGCGGGAGATCAACTTTGGGATAGACCTCATTCCAGATACGTATCCTATCTATATTCCTCCCTATAGAATGGCCCCAACAGAACTTAAGGAATTGAAGGATCAGTTGAAGGATCTTCTTGATAAGGGTTTCATCAGGCCTAGTATATCCCCTTGGGGTGCCCCAGTGTTGTTTGTGCGTAAGAAGGATGGTTCTCTTTGGATGTGTATTGATTACCGGCAATTAAACAAGGTCACAATCAAGAATAAGTATCTCATTCCTAGGATTGATACTTGTTTAATCAACTTTATGGTGCTAGTTGTTTCTCTAAGATTGATCTTAGATCCGGGTATCATCAGCTTCGGGTTCGGGAGTGTGATATTTTGAAGACAACCTTCAGGACTCGGTGTGGTCATTATGAGTTTGTTGTTATGTCTTTTGCACTAACCAATGCTCCTGCAGCTTTTATGGATTTGATGAACCATGTGTTCAAGCAATATCTGGACTTATTTGTGATTGTGTTCATTGATGATATCCTTATATATTCTCGAAGTGAGGAGGATCATGCGGGTCACTTGAGGGTTGTGTTGCAGACTCTCAAGGATCGTCAGTTGTTTGCTAAGTTTAGCAAGTGTGAGTTCTGGATGCAGTCTGTGGCTTTTCTAGGTCATATTGTGATAGGAGATAGTATTCGTATGGATTCTCAAAAAATTGAAGCAGTGAAGAACTGGCCTAGACCTACTTTCCCGTCGGATATTCGGAGTTTCTTGGGTTTGGTTGGTTATTACAGAAGATTCGTAGAGGGGTTCTCTTCCATTGCTTCGCCTTTGACTCGACTGACTCAGAAGAAGGTAAAATTCCAGTGGTCTCATTCATGTGAGAAGAGTTTTCAGGATTTAAAGACTAGATTGACCACCGCTCTAGTGTTGACCCTACCCGAGGTTTGGATGAATTTGTGGTTTATTTTGATGCTTCCAGATTCGGGTTGGGTTGTGTGTTGATGAAGCGAGGTAAGGTGATTGCTTATGCTTCTAGACAACTTAAGACTCATGAGAAGAACTACCCTACTCATGACCTTGAATTGGCAGTCATGGTCTTTGCTTTGAAGATTTGGAGACATTACTTGTATGGCATTCATGTGGATGTGTTCACCGATCACAAGAGTCTCCAATATGTGTTTACTCAGAAGGAGTTGAATTTGCGACAAAGGAGGTGGCTTGATCTCCTTAAGGATTATGATATGAGTGTGTTTTACCATCTGGGTAAAGCCAATGTTGTGGCGGATGCTTTTAGTAGATTGTCCATGGGTAGTGTGGCTTTGAGAAGATGGGAAGAAAGAATTGGTGAAAGATGTTCATCGACTTGCCCGATTGGGAGTTTGACTTATGGGCTCTACTGAGGGTGGTGTTATTTATCAGAATGGTTCCAAGTCTTCCTTGGTAGCTGAAGTGAAGGAAAAATAAGACAGTGATCCGATTTTGCTTCAGCTTAAGGGTGCAGTTCATCAGCAGCGGGTTGAGGTTTTCTCCCAAGAGGGAGATGGAGTGCTTCGTTATCAGGGTCGTCTATTTGTGCCAGATATAGATGATTTGAGACATCAGATTTTGACCAAGGCTCACAGTTCTAGATATTCCATTTATCCGGGTGCCACCAAGATGTACCATGATCTACGGGAAGTCTATTGGTGGAATGGTATGAAGAACGACATAGCCGGGTTTATGGCTAAGTGACCTAACTTTCAGCAAGTAAAGGTAGAGCATCAACGACCGGGTGGCATAATTCAGGATATTGACCTTCCTACTTGGAAGTGGGAGGCGATCAATATGGACTTCATTACAGGTTTGCCTCGTACTCGAAGGCAACATGATTTGAATTGGGTGATTGTCGTCCGGATGACTAAATCATCCCATTTCTTGGCTGTCAAGACTACGGATTTAGCAGATGACTATGCCAGACTCTACATCCAGGAGATAGTTAGGTTTCATGGTGTTCCTTTTTCCATCATTTCAGATAGAGGTACTCAGTTTACTTCTCAGTTTTGGAAGTCGTTTCATAGAGGTCTTGGTACTCAGGTGAAGCTTAGCATAGTTTTTCACCCTCAGATAGATGGCCAGGAAGAGTGTACTATTCAAATTTGGAGGACATGTTGAGGGCTTGTGTGATTGATTTCAAAGGTAACTAAGATGATCACTTACCTCTTATCGAGTTTTCCTACAACAAAAACTTCCATTCTAGCATTCAGATGGCTCCTTATGAGTCCCTTTATAGTCGAAGGTGTAGATCTCTTATTGGTTGGTTCGAGGTTGGTGAGGCAGCCTTGATTGGCCCAGATTCGGTTCATGAGACTATGGATAAGGTGCAGCTTATTCAGGAAAGGTTGAATACCGCTCAGAGTCGACAGAAGTCCTATGCTGATGTGAGGAGGAGGGAGTTAGAGTTCAAGGTGAATGATTGGGTTTTTCTGAAGGTATCACCCATGAAGGGTGTGATGAGATTTTGAAAGAAATGGAAGCATAGTCCCCGATTTGTAGGCCCTTATCAGATTCTGAGGAGAGTTGGGAAGGTTCCTTATGAGTTGGACTTACCATCAGAGTTAGAAGCGGTTCATCCGGTTTTCCATGTTTCCTTGTTGAAGAAGTGTGTGGGTGATCCGACCTTGATTGTTCCCATGGAGGATGTAGGTGTGAAGGATGTTATCACTTATGAGAAGGTTTCGGTAGATATCCTTGATCGTCATATTCGTAGGTTGAGGAACAAAGAAGTCTCTTCGGTGAAAGTCCTTTAGAGGAATCAGCTTGTAGAGGGTGCTACTTGGGAAGCGGAAGAGGCCGTGAAGGCCAAATATCCTCATCTCTTCCATTCTGATTCTTCTTCAACTTGAGGTAATAGTTTCCTCCTTAGTATATTCCTCCAATCCTATTCCGTTAGTTTCTCTCATATTCCTAGCATGTATGCATGTTTCCGAAGTTCATTTATCATGTTTTCAAAGTTAAGAAGCTCAGTTTTCATGTTTCTCCTTGGTTTCCATGTTTTGATGTTTGGTTGGGATGTTTTCTTTCCAATTTCCCTTACTTGGTCTTCATTTGAGGACGAATGATCCCAAGGAGGGATATTGTAACATCCCAGAAGTCGATTCAGTTTTTTAAACTTAAAGTTGCAGAAAAATCCAACTTTCCAGGAATCACGAGCCCAACGACGATTCATGGTCTGAACCACGAGTCGTGATCCCAGACTTGAATATTTGAGTCTCTGGTTTGAAACCACGAGTAGTCTCTATAGACTGTGATTTATTCTACGAACCGTAGAATGAACTCGTGGAATTATACCTGAGGATTGACTAAGTCCCCAGGAACCACGAGTTATTTCTACAGGTCGTCGTTTGATTCATGGACCGTAAAAATAACTCGTGGAACATGTTCAGAGGTCTGGTTGGTGTGTCAGAAATGATGACTCGTTTCTATAGACTCTAATACTTTCTACGGTCCGTCATGTTGATCCGTGGTTGATCTTTTGCAGGTTCACTTTTGACTCTAGAACTATGGATGGGATCTACGAGTCGTCATTCTTTCTACGACCCATAGAATGGACCCATTGTTTAACTTCTGCAGCCTGTTGGCTTGGCCAGAAACTACGGATGGAAACCACAAACTGTGGTTTGTTCTACAGTCCGTGGAACCTATTCGTCGTCACTGAAAGTCAACCTTTTAACTTCTTTTCCTAAGTTATTTCCCAGGGGTATTTTAGTCATTCCCTACCCTTTTAACCCCTAAGTGATTTCGTTTTGACTACTTCAAGAAGGGTTTTCACCCTCATTAGCCTAAGTTCCTTCTAAGCTCTTTATTCAACTCCTAAAAAAGAAAAGTTCTTCTCCAAGCTCCAAGTTTCAAGCTCCAAGATCAAGTCTCCTAAGTCTTTCCAATTCTAGTGGGTTAGCTTCAATCAAGGTATGTGGGTATTCAACAATGGGTTCCTCTCACCCTTGTGCCCAAAACCCCCAATTCTTAATTGAAATTATGAACTTATTAAATTAGGGTTTTGATCTAAATTGGGGAAAACTTATGAAATCAGTTTCTATGCTTAAATTCATGATTTCTTATTACTTAATTATGATTTGATCATGATTCCTTTATTATATTTAAAAGGTCCAAGTATTGAAGTTAATTCCTAGCATGATTGCATTGAATTGCATGATTTTCAAGTGAAATTATACATGATTAGATATCATGACTTTATGAATCTTATGAAATTGCATGCCTAATTCTTCAAGTATGAATTTAGAAAGAAAAGTATGATTTGAATTATGGCTATGCTTTACTTCAAGAACTTATGATATGAGAATTGCATGGTACCTGATGTGTTATCATACTTTTCAAAAGTGATTGGTATTCGATTATACCTTCATGAACTTATAAGCTATATACATATTTTGGGAGTAGTACTTAGCACCGAGCGATGAGGGTTTGATTACCCAAGTATAAAACTATGTTGCCAACGTAGGTTATGATTTGCCCTATGGGCTTATGAGAGTGGATCCACATCTTAATAATGGTGTCCTATGTCTTAGAGGGCATTAGGGAAGCTTTGCCAACTAGAGTTATATAGTTGGGTATGGTGACTCGTTCCTTGGCATGGTTCAAGTCAGCTTTGCTAACTAGGGTTATATAGTTAGATTTCATGTAGCTCACATGGTCTATTATCGGTTATAAGAAACTCCCATATGAAGCTTTGATTATTTTAAACTTACGATGTCTACTTGAGATTTCATTTATGCATGAACTAAGTTTTATTCACGCTTTAAGTATGTTTTTGTTGAATTAAGCATCTCTCACATATTCGGTACATTCCATAGTACTAACGCATATCTTGCGTTGCATCCTTTGATGATGTAGATTCAGGTGTTCCTTCTCAGGTTTGTGGCTAGAGCTTTCAGGCCATATTCTATCAGCCCCTAGTTGTGTAGCTTCTTATTTTCTTACTTTGAGTTAGCTAGGTTCTTGTCCTAGCAACTCTTTATGTCATGAGTAAAGGATTTTTAGACATAGATAGTAGTCGAGTCTTCTTATGGATCTTGTATTTCTATTTGACTTTATAATCAATTTATGTTATTCTGACTTTATCTATTATGTTTCCGCTTATCTTTGTTATACTTGAGAATGCTATAGCCAAGGGTTATCTTGGGGAACTTCTGGTCCCAAGTCCCATGTTACGTCTAGGGGGTAACCTCGAGGCGTGACATAACCCTAGTTAGCAAAGCTGACTTGAACCCTGCCAAGGAACAAGTCACCATACCTAACTATATAACCCTAGTTGGCAAAGCTTTTCTAATGCCCGCTAAGCACAGGACACCATAATCAAGATGTGGATCCACTCTCATAAGCCCATAGGGCAAATCATAACCTACGCTGGCAACGTAGTTTTGGACTTGGGTAATCGAACCCTCATTGCTCGGTGCTAAATACTACTCCCAAAACATACATATAGCTCATAAGTACATGAAGGTATAATCGAATACCATATCTCATTCGAAAAGCATGAAGACACATCGGGTACCATGCAATTCTCATATCATAAGTTCTTGAAGTGAAGCATAGCCATAATTCAAATCATGCTTTTCTTTCTAAATTCATACTTGAAGAATTAGGCATGCAATTTCATAAATTTATAAAGCCATGATATCTAATCATGTCCAATTTCACTTGAAAACATGAAATTCAATGGAATCATGCTAGAAATCAACTTTAATGATTGGGCTTTTAAAGTTAATAAAGGGATCATGATCAAATCATAAATAAGTAATAAGAAACCATGAAATTAAGCATAGAAACTGATTTCATAAGTTTTTCCCCAATTTAGATCAAAGCCCTAATTCCACAAGTTCATAAATCAATTTGAGAATTTGGGAATTTTGGGCACAAGGGTGAAAAGAACCCATTGTTAAATACCCACATACCTTGATTGAAGTTAACCCACTTGAAATTGAAAAGATTAGGAGACTTGATCTTGGAGCTTGAGACTTGAGTTTGAGAGAGTTCTTTTCCTTTTTGGGAGACGAATGAGGTAATGAGAGAGGACTTAGGCTAATAGTATTAGATATCATGCTAAAAGTGGTCAAAATGATCTCACTTAGGAGTTAAAAGGGTGGGTAATGACTAAAATACCCCTAAGACTTAATTAAGAAAAAGCTGGAAAAAGTTGACCTTCAGGGACCACGGATGGGTTCCACGGACCGTAGACCAAACCACGGCTCGTGGTTCCTATTCGTCATTCCTGGCCAAAGAAATAAGCTGCAAAAGGCAGTCTACGGTTCAACAGGATAGACCAGTAGGACAATTTACGGGTCGTAGACCCAAGTCAAAAATTTTGGGAAAATATGTAATCCTCTAAATAGGTTCCACGGGTCGTCTCTAAGGTCCGTGAATCAAACAACGACCCGTAGAAACAACTCGTGGTCCTTGGGACCAAATCAGTCCTCAGGTATGATTCCATGAGTGTATTCTATGGTCCGTAGAAGGAATCACGGTCTGTAGAACTCACTCGTGGTCTCAAACCAGAGACTAAATTTTACAAGTCTGGATCCATGACTTAGAATCACGACTCGTGATTCAAATCATGAACCATGATTTAGACTCGTGGTTTCTGGAAACTTAGCATTTTCCAGAGATTCTTCCTTAGACAGAAGAATAGATTTTTGGGGTGTTACAATATCCCCTCCCTTGGGATCATTTGTCCTTGAATGAAGACTAAGCAAGGAAAACTTAGAGGAATAACAGCCCAACCAGACATCAAAACATGAAAACGGATGAACAAGCATGAAAATGTCTCTTCGACTTAAAATATAAGTGAACTGACTTTGGAAAACATACATGCATGCTAGGATCATGAAGGGAGTTGATGAAGTAGATTCAGAGGGACATAGTAAGGATGAAACTATTACCTCAAGCTGAAACTGAATCAGAAGGAAAGAGATGGGGATATTTGGCCTTCATGGCCTCTTCCGCTTCCCAAGTAGCTCCCTCTACAAGCTGGTTTCTCCAAAGAACTTTCATCGAGGAGACTTCTTTGTTTCTCAATATCTGGATCTGACGATCAAGAATCTCTACGGGAAACTCCTCATAGGTGAGACTATCCTTCACACCCACATCCTCCAAAGGAACAATCAAGGTCGGATCACCCACACACTTCTTCAACAAGGAAACATGGAAAACCGGATGAACCACTTCTAACTCTGATGGCAAATCCAACTCATAAGCAACCTTACCAACTCTCCTCAGAATCTGATAAGGACCTACAAAATGAGGACTAAGCTTTCCTTTCTTCTCGAATCTCATCACACCCTTCATGGGCGACACCTTAAGAAACACCCAATTGTCAACCTCAAACTCTAACTCCCTCCTCCTCACATCTGCATAGGATTTCTATCGACTATGAGCAGTCTTCAACCTCTCCCTGATAATATGAATTTTCTCCATGGTCTCATGCACCGAATTTGGACCAATCAAGGCTGCCTCACTAACCTCGAACCAACCAATAGGAGACCTACACCTCCGACCATAAAGGGCCTCATAAGGAGCCATCTGGATGCTAGAATGAAAATTGTTGTTGTTGTAGGCAAACTCGATAAGAGGCAAATGATCATCCTAATTACCTTTGAAATCAATCACACAGGCTCTCAACATATCCTCCAAGGTCTGAATGGTACGCTCTGCCTGGCCATCCGTCTATGGGTGAAAAAGCTTCACCTGAGTACCAAGACCTCTCTGAAACGATCTCCATAACTGGGATGTAAACTGAGTACCCCTATTAGAAATGATAGACAAAGGAACACCATGAAATCTGACTATCTCCCGAATGTAGAGTCTGGCATAATCATCCGGTGAATCTGTAGTCTTGACAGTCAAGAAGTGGGCTGATTTGGTAATCCTATCGACAATCACCCAAATTGAATCATGTTGCTTTCAAGTACGAGGTAAACCCGTAATGAAGTCCATATTGATCTCTTCTCACTTCCAAGTAGAAAGGTCAATATCCTGAATCATGCCACCCGGTCGCTGGTGCTCTACCTTCACTTGCTGACAGTTGGGACACTTAGCCACAAAACTGGTTATGTCCCTTTTCATACCATTCCACCAATAGACTTCCCGTAGATCACGGTACATCTTGGTGGCACCAGGGTGAAAAGAGTACCTTGAATTGTGAGCCTCAGTCAGAATCTACTATCTCAACCTATCTACATCTGGCACACACAAACGACCCTGATAACGAAGCACACCATCTCTCTCTTGGGAGAAAACCTCAACCCTTTGTTGATGGACTGCACCCTTTAGCTGAAGAAAAATCGGATCACTGTCTTGCTTTTCCTTTACCCAGCTACCAAGGATGACTCGAAACCATTCTGAACAATAACACCACCCTCAGTGGAGTCCATAAGTCGCACTCCCAACCGGGCAAGTCGATGAACATCTTTCACCAATTCCTTCTTCCCATCCTCAATTAAAGCCACACTACCCATGGACAATCTGCTAAATGCATCAGCCATAACATTCGCCTTAGCAGGATGGTAAAGCACACTCATATCATAGTCTTTCAGAAGCTCAAGCCACCTTCGTTGACGAAGATTCAACTCTTTCTGAGTAAACACATATTGGAGACTCTTGTGATCGATGAAAACATCCATATGAACGCCGTACAAGTAATGTCTCCAAATCTTCAAAGCAAAAACCACGGCTACCAACTCAAGATCATGAGTAGGGTAGTTCTTCTCATGAGTCTTAAGCTGTCTAGAAGCATAAGCAATTAACTTTCCTCGCTACATCAACACACAACCCAACCCAACTCTGGAAGCATCACAATACACCACAAAATCATCCAAACCCTCGGGTAGGGTCAACATTGGGGCGGTGATCAACCTAGTCTTCAACTCCTGAAAACTCTTCTCATATGAATTAGACCACTGGAATTTTACCTTTTTCTGAGTCAATCAAGTAAAAGGAGAAGCAATGGAAGAGAATACCTCTACGAACCTCCTGTGATAACCAGCCAAACCCAAGAAACTCCGAATATCTGATGGGAAAGTAGGTCTAGGCTAGTTCTTCACTGCTTCAATCTTTTGCGAATCCACACGAATACTATCTCCTGTCACAATGTGACCCAGAAAAGCCACAGACTGCATCCAGAACTCACACTTGCTAAACTTAGCAAACAACTAACTATCCTTGAGAGTTTGCAACACAACTCTCAAGTAGCCCGCATGCTCCTCCTCACTCCGAGAATAGATAACGATATCATCAATGAACACCATCACAAACATATCCAAGTACTATTTGAACACTCGGTTCATCAAATCCATAAAAGCCGTAGGAGAATTCGTTAGACTAAAAGACATCACAACAAATTCATAATGGCCATACCTAGTCCTGAAGGTTGTCTTTGGAATATCACATTCTCTAACTCGAAGCTGATGATACCCAGATCTAAGATCAATCTTAGAGAAACAACTAGCACCCTGAAGCTAATCGAACAAGTCATCAATCCTAGGAATGGGATACTTATTCTTAATTGTGACCTTGTTCAATTATCGGTAATCAATACACATCCGGAGAGAACCATCCTTCTTACGTACAAACAATGCTGGAGCACCCCAAGGAGATATACTAGGCCTGATGAAACCCTTATCAAGAAGATCCTTCAACTGATCCTTTAATTCTTTAAGTTGTGCTAGAGCCATCCTGTAGGCAAGAATAAAGATAGGATGCGTATCTGGAATAAGGTCTATCCCAAAGTCAATCTCCCACTCAGGAGGGACTCCGGGTAAATCCTCGGGAAACACCTCAGGAAACTCACTCACAATAGGAACTGACTGAAGAGAAGGGGTCTCAGACTGCGTGTCCATAACCCGAATAATGTGATACACATAACCCTTAGAGATCATCTTCCTAGCCTTAAGATATGATATGAAATGACTTTTTGAGGATGGAGGACTACCTTGCCATTCTAGGACAGGTTCATTTGGAAATCTGAAACTAACGACTCGGGTATGATAATTAACCGAGGCAAAACAAGCATACAACCAGTCCATACCAAGTATAACATCAAAGTCGGTCATCTCCAACTCTACTAGATCCGTTGAAGTGACCTTATGAAGGACTGAGATAGGGAAATTTTGATAGATTCTTTTGGCTATGAATGACTCACCAACAGGAGTAGAAACACAAAAGGGTTCTAAAAGTTGATTAGGACAAATTTCAAACTTACAAGCAACATACGGGGTCACAAAAGACAAGGAGGCACCAGGATCCAACAAAGCATACACATCTATAGAAAAGACTGTCAACATACCAGTAACCACATCGAGTGAGCTCTCCTGGTCCTGACGAGAGGATATGGCATAAAGGCAGTTCTGGCGCTGACCACCAGAACTAGAAGTTGCACCCTGCTGGGCTGGTCGACCTCCTGAAGCTGTTGTGGTAGACTTAGTCCTACCTCCATGTCCCTTCTTAGCTAAAAGGCACTCCCTAATACGATGTCCAGTCTGACCATACCCAAAACAAATGCCTGAACTGGCTAGGCACTCGCCGAGATGACTCTTTCCACACTTGCCACAAGCGGGGTAGGTAGACCCCTTGGCAACACTCCCTTGAGAAGCAGAACCAACTCCTCTACCAGTCTGATCATGATGAGGCCTGGGTAGGAGTACTAGCTAAAGAGTGAACGGGGCCTGATGATTTCTTCTAAAATGAAGAGCGATGTCCACCTCCGGACCTCTGATGACTAAAACATGAACCCTCAAATCTATCCCTCTTATTCTCCTTAGCCATCTCCTTAAGTATGTCTCCTTCGATCTGGTGAGCATAAGTCATGAGCCTTGAAATATTCAGATCACCCAACAGCATAGCGGACCTACACTCCTTCTTCACCAAATCTAAAACCCTGTAGATAAACTTGCTCATCTGGTCATGGGGTCTGCTACCATAGAGGGGGCATACCTAAACAACTGAGTAAACTTCAAACTGTACTAATGGATGGTCATAGATCCCTATCTCAAGTTCAAAAACTACTCAACCTTAGCTTGCCTCAACTCTCGTGGAAAGAACCGGTCGAGGAAAGCTCCCTCAAAACGCTCCCATGTCATAGGGACCATGTCCCTAACTCTAGCCTCCTTCCATTGCATGATCCAAATATGAGATACGTCCTTTAGATGATAGGACACAAGTTCAACACTCTCAACTCCTGCAACCTGCATCACCCTAAAGATCTTCTTCACCTCATCCACAAAGCTAAGAGGGTCCTCACCCACTTTCGAACCCCAGAACTCTGGTGGGTTCATACGGATGAAATCTCAAACTCGGGGTGCCGTTCCACCGTGAGGGTGAATGGGGATAGGATCCTACTTATTGGCTTAGGCATCCAAAGTCTAAGCCAATAGGTGGATCGCATTTCAAAACTCCGCATTCGTGACCTCGAGGTCGGAACTGGAGGGATAACATTCTGAGTGGCTCGGGGAGGCATAGCACATCGTGGAGGCATAATCTAAAATGTAACAAGAATGAATTAGAGGAGTAAAATAGTTAAATCTATCGCATGACATTGATCATGAAAGAAGTGAACTTTTTCCTAAGACATCTCATAGCTTCCCTCTCATAAGTGTGGCACGCTTTACACACATAAAAGAGATTCTACTCGATGCGGCTTCAGATACCCTAGGACCCTTGAACCTGAGGCTCTGATACCAAGTTTGTCATGCCCCGAGGCTACCCCCTAGACGTAACATGGGATCCGAAACACAAGTGCTCTAGATTAACCCTTGGTCATAGCATACTCAGATATCAATTCAAGAAACATAGCGAAAGAATACTAATTAGAGATAGACAATCGTAACTTAAATAGGAACAAGTCTGAGAAGTATCAACTCCATACAATAGAATACAAGTCTAGTTATGTCTGAAGCCTCTAAACTATCATGAGAGCTGATGGGACAAGACCCCAACTAGCTCGAGAGATCCAAAGAAAACAACATGAGAGAAATAGATCTAACACTGGCCCTCGGATAATGAGGTCTCACCACTGGAAGATTGGACTCCGACAATATCTAGCCGCGAGTGTGAGGAATTAAGCCTGAATCTGCATCATCAAAGGATGCAGCAAAAAACATGCGTCAGTACTATAGGATGTATCGAGTATGTGAGATATGCATGAGGAAGTTATCAGAGGTAAACATCATAATATGAGTAGTAAATCATGAAATAAGAGTCAAAACTCAAAGTAGATATCATAAGTTTAGGTAAGTCAAAATCTTTCATATGGGAGTTTCTTATAACCGACAATAGACCATGTGAGCTAAATGGAATCTAACTATATAACCCTAGTTAGCAAAGCTGACTTGAACCCTGCGAAGGAACAAGTCACCATACCCAACTATATAATCCTAGTTGGCAAAGTTGTCCTAATTCCCACTAAGCACAAAACACCATAATCAAGATGTGGATCCACTCTCATAAACCTATAGGGAAAATCATAACCTATGCTGGCAACGTAGTTTTAGACTTGGGTAATCGAACCCTCATCGCTCGCTGCTAAATACTACTCCCAAAACATACATATAGCTTATAAGTACATGAAGGTATAATCGAATACCAAATCTCATTTGAAAAGCATGAAGACACATCGGGTACCATGAAATTAACATATCATAAGTTCTTGAAGTGAAGCATAGCCATAATTCAAATCATGCTTTTCTTTCTAAATTCATACTTGAAGAATTAGGCATGCAATTTCTTAAATGCATAAAGCCATGATATCTAATCATGCCCAATTTCACTTGAAAACAAGTAATTCAATGAAATCATGCTAGAAATCAACTTTAATGATTGGACTTTTAAATCTAATAAAGGGATCATGATCAAATCATAAATAAGTAATCTGAAACCATGAAATTAAGCATAGAAACTGATTTCATAAGTTTTCCCCCAATTTAGATCAAAACCCTAATTCCACAAGTTCATAAATCAATTTGAGAATTTGGAGGTTTTGGGCACAAGGGTGAAAGGAACCCATTTTTGAATACCCACATACCTTGATTGAAGTTAACCCACTTGAAATTGAAAAGATTAGGAGACTTGATCTTGGAGCTTGAGACTTGAGCTTGTTGAGCTTGAGAGAGTTATTTTCCTTTTTTGGAGATGAATGAGGTAATGAGAGAGGACTTAGGCTAATAGGATTAGAAATCATGCTAAAAGTAATCAAAACAACCTCACTTAGGAGTTAAAAGGGAGGGTAATAACTAAAATACCCCTGGGACTTAATTAAGAAAAAGCTAAAAAAAGTTGACTTTCAGGGACCGCAGATGGGTTCCACGGACCGTAGACCAAACCACGGCTCGTGGTTCATATCCGTCATTCCTGGCCAAAGGAACAAGATGCAGAAGGCAGTCTACGGGTCAATGGGATGGACCCGTAGGACAATTCACGGGTCGTAGACCCAAGTCATAATTTCTGGGAAAAATATGTAATCCTCTGAATAGGTAACACGGGTCGTCTCTACGGTCCATGAATCAAACGACGACCCGTAGAAATAACTCGTGGTCCCTGGGACCAAGTCAGTCCTCAGGTATGATTCCACGAGTGCATTCTATGGTCCGTAGAAGGAATCACGGTCCGTAGAACTCACTCGTGGTCTTAAACTAGAGACTAAATTTTATAAGTCTGGATCCACGACTCATAATCACGACTCGTGGTTCAAATCATGAACCGTGATTTGGACTCGTGATTTCTGGAAACTTAGGATTTTTCAGAGATTCTTCCTTAGACAGCTGAATAGATTTCCGGGGTGTTATAATGAAATAATATACCGAGCATGTAAGGCAAACTGAAAACTAAAACTGAAGTGTATGGACTGAACAAAAAGGGTAGGAGGAACACATAATTACATTACCTTACTTTTTTACAATAATGAAGCATTTAAACATGTAGAAAATAATAACCCGATCTGGCCCCCATAAGCCTGATAGGTACAAACAACACACCATCGCTATAAGTCCTAAAGAATTTAAACAGTCGCTAAATACCCATACTGGCCCCCTTACCTGGACCCTTGTGATAATATGATCTATATTGTCTCAATGTACATGTGTCATGAATTAGTACAACTCTGAGGCTATGTGGTACCATATAAGTGTTGCCCCATAGGTACAACCTGCCCATCCCGTAGGTACGGTTTGCTCGACCGATGGTGCAGTAATGTAATGTAACTGTTGTCCCATAGGTAGAGCTTGCCCGTCCTATAGGTACGGTCTGCCCGGATTGAAAGCACTATAATATAATGTAATTTTTTCCCCGTAGGTACAGCCTGCCCATCTCGTGGGTACGGTCTACCCGGCCCGAAGGCACGGTAATAGTAACCAATTGATAGGCTCCAAAATCCTGCACTGTCAGTGTCTGCTGAGACCAAACAAGCTCATAGGTGGCAACAAGACGATAAAAATAACACAGTAACATCATATAATCACAGGTGACCTCAATACAATCATAACATACTTTTCTAGGCTGCTAGGTAAGGAATGAGTCCGGAACTAAATAACAACTAAAAATTAAAAAGTAACCGAAATGAAATACAAAACTAAAGTGGAACAAAACTATGAATAACGCACTAATTTAGTCCTCTATACGAAACTTCGTTAACAATGTTCGTTAAAATTTTGGTACCTAATTTTTTTTTTAAATGAGATTACATAACACACTAAATATGTGCGCTATGCAATCTCAATAAAATCTGCCAACTTTAAAAAATTGCTTTCAACTTACAAGTTATAATAATAAACTAATAAACAAAGTCTTTTAATAAATAAAATTTGTGTAAAATTATTTTTTTAAAAGATAAAAATTATAAGATTTAACTTATACTTACGAAAAATAATATACTCTTGTATCAATTCAAGTGTCTTACTTTATTTTAAAAAAATAATTCATTTTCTAAGACCACAAAAAATATTAAGATTTAGCTCATGCTTACGAAAAAAACTTACACACCCTCCGTATCAATTTAAGCGTCTTATTTTTTTTATAAAAGAAATAATTATAATCATTTTTAAAGACAGTTATAAAAATATAAAATTTAGCTTAAAAAGATACAATTTTTTTTTTACTTTTGTATCAATTTATGTGTTTTACTTTTTAGAAAAAATAATTATAATCATTTATTTACTAAGACAACAAAAAAATATAAGACTGACGAAAAATAATATCCCATTCGTATCAATTTAAGTGTCTTACTTTTCTTTTTAAAAAATAATTATAATAATTTTCCAAGACAAGAAAAAATTATAAGATTTAGCTTAATTGATACAAAATAATATACCCTCCGTGTCTTATTATTTTTTTAGAAAATAATTAATAATTTATGTTTAAGGCAATAATTTATGAATTTACTGCAATCTTTTAAATATTGAATGTTGGTTTTGGTGTTTAAAAAGTTAAAACACTATTTCCAAATACAAGAAAGATTATTATAATTATTTTCTAATATTAGAACATGAATAATTATAATTATTTTCTAAAAAAAAAGAAGTAAAACACTTAAATTGATACAAATGGAATGTTATTTTTCGTAAGCATAGATTAAGTCTTCCATTTTTTGTTGTCTTACAAAATAAATTATTATAATTATATTTTTTAAAAATAAGACACATAAATTGATACAAAAGTACATTATTTTTCATTATCATTTTAAGCTAAATCTTATATTTTTGTAACTATCTTTGAAAATGATTATAATGATTTTTTTTATAAAAAGAAAATTAAGACACTTACGAAGGCTGTGTAAATATTTTTCGTAAGCATAAGCTAAATCTTAATATTTTTTGTGGTCATAGAAAGTTAATTATTTTCAAAAAATAAAGTAAGACACTTAAATTGATACAAAGGGTATATTATATTTCGTAAGTATAAGTTAAATCTTGTAATTTTAATCCTTTTAAAAAATCAAATTTTATTTATTAAAAGACTTTGTTTATTAGTTTATTATTATAACTTGTAAGTTGAAAGCAATTTGTTAAAGTTGGCAGACTTTATTGAGATTGCATTGCGCACTTATTTAGTGCGTTATGTAATCTCATTTTTTTTTATAAAAATTGGGTAACGATATTTTAACGGACACTGTTAACGAAGTTTCGTATAGCGCATGAAACTAGTGTGTTATTCATAGTTTTGTTCCACTTTAGTTTTGTATTCTATTTTGGTTACTTTTTAATTTTTAGTTGTTATTTAGGTTCCAGACTCGTAAGGAATAGAGTGCTGCTGATTGTCGATATATCATATTGTGGGGAAAAACTCAATACTATAAGGCCACTAGTCGAATAACGATGCTACACATGCTATACAAACTTTAGCCTTAAAACTCATGCCAGAAAGTGAAAAGAAAGCCTTAACATACCTTTCAACTGAAGCCCCAAAGGTGTTGCTATGAATCTTAACCAACCAAATGTAATGCAACAAATGTGAGAATCAACAAGGCTGCAAGAACGAGCCATAACCAATCGATAAGGCATCAATGTCACACTCACGATCAGCCAAGTCCAAATCATAAAATGAGGCTACTAACAATAATAAACACCAGCTAAATCCAACAACAACATGCTAACCACATCTCGAAGGAGCGACGAGCTCCCTAGGCACTATTTCAAGGCGTACTTCACGTTATTCAATCCAACAACCATCTTACGTGACTTTGATAAGAATCAAACCAACCCCCAGTCCCTCCAACACCTTAAAACCATCATTACACGACAATAATAACCAAACGTAATAAGATAAAGGGACTATTCAAAGCCATGATATTCAAAACACCACTTTGTGGCTCGAAAGCTATAAAAATAATACTAGAACATGTAATTATGAAGGAGAGTCATAAAGGGAACATTTACTTGACAAAAGGAACTGAATTCCAATGCTAAACAACCTTCCTCCTTGCAGTAACAACAAACAAAGAAAAAACCAACAAGAAAATACTATAAGTCATCGGCAAGTATGACTTTTCATAAATAGAAGCTTAAAATATTATTTTAATAAATAGATAAGTGTAAGAGATCCTTACCTTACTAATACAACTCCGTAGCTACTTACCAATATCAATAATTCCCTGGAAATCTCGTTGTCCACACCCCAAGAGAGAAGCACTACACAAAACACAGAGAAAACTACGTCAAGAGGATGAGCTTAACGTGTAGAACAACTTTTGTGAAGACCTTAAGCTCTAGTTGGCAAACTTTAGGGAGTATTTTGGTCTAGAGAGAGGTTCAGATGTTTCTCAAAGCTTGGATGAAGTAATTTGGAGAGAAAATGAATTTTCAAGGCTAAAATCTCAATATATATCCATTCCACTGACTTGGGCCCACCTTGACGTACCTGCTTGTGCAGTCTTACAAATATGCAAATATATTCCTATTTTGAAGTCGTATGAATGAACGGTTTAATGTGTTGAAAACTAGACTCGTAGACCTTTAATTTAGTAGGCCGGGGCTCCACTAATTCTTTATAGATTGGGAGAAAACTCCCAAGATATTTCACCCAAAGTTTAAGAGAATTCCTTAAAGGAATTTACAATAACTTTCCCCGACTTTTATTTTGCAACTTGCTTGACTCTAAACTTAATATACAACCATTGTGCATTTAAAATACTTCATAAGAAATCCTTCATACATATTAAGAACTCGTAATCTTACACAAAAAGTACAAGTGAATTTGAAGTTCAAACGGGTGGGGTGCTACATTCTACCCCCCTTAGGGACATTCGTCCTCGAATGAAGATAATGAACATGGAATCATAAGGAATCATCATAAGAACTTATAAAATACCAAATTAATGTGCCTCAAGTACTCAAATGTGGGTCTACTATCTATTTGTTTTGAAATCATCTGAAGGAGTGAACAAGTGAAGATATCTTTACTTTGTGTCCACTTTAGCTTCCCACGCCATCTCCTGATATTACAGTTCTATCACAACACTTTCACTGAATCTATATCATTATTCTGCAATCTCCTGATCTGGCAGTCTACTATGACAACTAGGAATTCTTTATAAAATGATTCCTCTAAAATCTGTACATTTGTCGTTAATATTATATGTGTTTGATCTCTGGTACACTTCTATAACATAGAAACATGAAAGACTGGGTGTACTTCCTGTCACTCTGAATGCAACTCTAGCTGGTAAGCAACTTTG
This sequence comes from Jaltomata sinuosa, assembly GCA_003996215.1. NCBI lineage: Eukaryota > Viridiplantae > Streptophyta > Magnoliopsida > Solanales > Solanaceae > Jaltomata > Jaltomata sinuosa. The sequence goes on along the minus strand of QJPP01002099.1, from coordinate 241,034 downwards.
TACATCTGTCGCACAAAATGGTAAGGTCTAATATATCAAGGGCCAACTTGCCCTTCCTGCCAAATTGCATAACGCTCTTCATTGTCAAAACGTTCAAAAAGACTTAATTGTCAACATTGAACTTTAAGTCCCATTTCCTAACATCTTAATATGATTTCTGTCATCTCTAAGCTATCAATAATTTATCTCTGATCAGCTTAACCTTTTTTGTGGCCTATTGTACTATGTCAAGTCCAAGCAACCCTGACTCTTCAACCTCAAACCAATCAATAAGGGATCATCATTTCTACCCACATAAAGCCTCGTAGGGTGCCATATCGATACCTTAATAATAGTTATTATTATAAGAAAACTCAATAAGTGACAAGTGATCATCTAGTTCCCTCTGAAATCTAGCACACATGCTCGTAACATATCTTCGAGCTTCTAGATCTTACATTTGGCTGGGCCATTGGTCTATGAATGAAAAGTTAAACTATGATTAACCTGAGTCCTCAAACCCCTTCGGAAAGATGTCTAAAATTGTGTTGTAAACTGTGCCTCTCTATCTTAAATAACTGATTCTGGACATCATGAAGTTTGACTAGTTCTCTAATGTATAGTCTGACATACTCTTCAGCTTAGAATGTGGCCCCTGGCTTGAACAAAATAGGCCAATTTGATCAACCTATTGATAATCACCTAAATAGAATCGAACTTCCATCACAAACAAGGAAAACTTGTGAAAAAATCCATATTTATGGCCTCCCACTTTCATAATGGAATAACTATCTCCTAAGTCAGCCCACTAGGTTTTTAATGTTTTACCTATACCTGTTGAATATTTGGGCACTATGCCATGAACTTAGCTATGTCTCTCTTCATTCCAGCCACCAATAAATCTCATTAATATCATATTACATTTTTGTGGGTCCTGGGTGAATAGAGTAACAAGAATTATATGCCTCTTCAACAACATGTTATCAAAGCCCTGCAACATTGGGAACTCATAACTGATCTTTGAATCTAAGGACTCCATCTCCTGCTATATCCAAGGCTAAAGACTCTCACTGCTGAGCCTTGCCTTTGAATTGCTCTAAGCTAGGATCCTTGTATTGTCTTGCCTTCATCTCCACAACTAGAGATGATACGGGTGTTTCTTGATCTATGACCCCAGCATCATCACAGTCTAAACTCTAAGACCCAAACTAGCTAGTTGATGGAACTCTCAAAACATCTCTTGCTTCAATGATCCCTAATACAATAGATTGTCAATAGTCTTATTACTAAGGGCATCCACTATTATATTGGCTTTCCCTGTATGGTATAAGACATCCATGTCATAATCCTTAAACAATTCAAGCTATCAGCACTATCGCAGGTTTAACTCCTTCTGTCTAAAAATATACTGGAGGCCCTTATGATCTGTATAAATATCAATATTAATGACACAAAAGTAATGCCTCAAAATCTTCAGGGCATGAATAAATGCAGCAACCTCTAAATCGTGGGTCAGGTAGTTCTTATCATTCTTCTTTAATTGTCTAGAAGCATAATCAATTACCTTTTTATGTTACATCAAAAAACAAACCAGCCTAATGCTTGAAGCGTCACAATACTTTGTGTAGCCCTCTGGACCCTCTGGTAAGCTCAGAACTGGTGTTGCAGTCAATCTATATTTTATCTCTTGGACACTCCACTCGCAGGCTGTGGCCTAGTGAAACTTAGTTTCTCTCTGAGTCAGCTTTATCAAGGGCGTTGAAAGTGAAGAAAATCATTCCATAAACCTTATGTAATACCGTACTAACCCCAAAAAGCTACGAACTTCTATCATAGTCATGGGTCTAGGCTAAGTCTTCACGGCCTCAATCTTTTGTATGTCAGCCTGAATACTAATATCGGATATATAAAGGCCTAAAAAGGCCATATAATGCAACTAGAACTCAAACTTCAGGAGCTTAGAATACAACCACTGATCTCAGAGTACCTGAAGCACTTTTCAAACATGGTCTCTATGCTTGGTCTCTAAATAAGATATACCAGAATATCATCAATAAACACAATGACAACACATCTAAGAATGGCCTAAAGATACTATTCATTAGGCCATAAATACTGCTTAGGTGTTCGCCAACCCAAAAAACATCACAAGAAACTCAAAATGGCCATATCTGAGCCTGAAGGTTGTCTTTGGAATCTCACTCTCTCAAACAAGTACATGGTGGTACCCTAAATGTAAATCAATCTTTGAGAAGCATCGGGCATCTTATAGTTGGTAAAAAAACACCCATCAATCCTTGGTAGTGGATATTTATTCTTTATAGTCACCTTATTTAGTTTTTGGTAGTCTACACACTTCTGCAATGAGTCAACTTTCTTCCGTACCAATAACACTGGTGCACCCCACAGAGACACACTAGGCCTAATGAAGCCCTTATCTAATAAATCTTTCAGTTTTTTTCCTTCAATTCTGCTGGTACATTTCTATATGGGGTAATTGATATTGGTTGGGCATTTCGTAATGTGTCAGTAGAAAAAAATCAATCTTCCATTCTAGGGAATACCTTGAAGCTCATTTGGAAATGCATTTGGAAACTCATTAACCACTGGAATAAACTGAAGAGTAGGTGGTTCAGCATCAATATCTTAAACTCGGACAATATGATAAATACATCCTTTGGTTATCAATTTCTTTGCCTGAAGATAGGAAATAAACCTGCCTTTTAGCATTGCTGCATTACCCTTCCACTCCCGAACTACTTCCCCTGGAAAGTGGAATCTAACAATTTTTGCCCGACAGTCGACATTAGCATAACAACATTCCATCCAGTCCATTCCCATAATAATATCAAATTCAAGCATCTCTAACTCTATCAAGTCTACGAAGGTTTGATGGCCAACTATCTCTATTGTACAACCTCGATAAACCATTTTGGAAATAATAGAGTCTCCAATAGAGGTAGACACAATAAAAGGTTGTTGCAATAACTCTGGTACTATACACAACTTCCCAGCAATAAACGGGGTAACATATGATAATGTGGAGCCTGAATCTATCAAACCATAAAAAAGGTGTGGGCAAACACTCAATGTACCTGTCACAATATCTGGCAAAGACTATGAATCATGATGACCTATAGTGCATATGTCCAATTCTGGTCACTGCCAGAACTAGATCCACCCTCTTGGCGTCGACCTCTACCTGATAAAATATGGGAACCACGCTCTACAGGATACACTGAGGAAGATGATCCTATTGCTAATTTGTCTGTCTTTGTTGAACCTTGCTGGTCCTAATAGATGATATCTTGTATATGACCCTCTTGGCCAAAAAATAGTGCATTGTGGGGACCTGATGGCATCTCTCTTTATATTTTTATTGCATGTATCATAATATGGCACAACTGATCAAAACTGTGCTGGGACTCTTAACTTTTGTGAGCATGATGCTCGTGACCTCTCACCTGGACCTGACCACTCATGTTGATCCAGCCTTCTACCCTATGAATGCTGTAGTGGGGGCCTAGGTGGTCTCCCAGAATATCGAGGTCTCGAACCACCCTGGGCCTCTATCTAAAACACGTGTGCCTAGCCCTCTTCTACTGTCCTCTCCCGACACTCTCAATTATATACTGCTGATATGAAAGCACCTCTATGTTCTGTACAACAACATTATTTCATGTGATGTACATATTTTCATTATGTGCAGTTTGAGTACAAGCCCAATAACAATCGTAAGCCAAAGATCTCAACCCTTATAATTCAGCTCGATAGCACGATTTGAGCAAGAAAAAGGGTAACTTTCCTGAATAATGTTTGTAGCTTCATGCTTATAAAATGTGGTGCACAACAAACTTATAATCAAGACTCTACTATACACGACTTGCAGACTCCCTAGGATACGATGTTGCTCTGATACCAAGTTTGTGTCACGACCCGATTTCTCGGCCATGATGGCACCTACAACCCCCCAGTAGGCGAACCAATCCCCGTAGTCCAGAACAGTTAGTAATAGGCTACTACCTAACAAATAAGTGGAAGAACAGTTTAATAAGCAAAAGTAAGGGAACAAGATGAAGAGAATAGATAACAGGAATATATACATACACATGCGGAAGATAGATCAAACCCCAAAATCTGGGGTCATACTATAGAGCCAGAACTACATACATGGAGTGCAAACGATCCAAAATAATATATACAGATGTCTCCGAATGGTAATAGAGTACATAAAGCAAAAGATAAACTAAAGGTAAGCTCCGGTCGCCAAGAGCTCACCCTCAGTCTGAAGTAGTCCCCAAAATATCTCTGAGCACGAATCACAATGATCTAGCGGCGATGGACCACGCTAGGATCTGCACCAAAAGATGCAGGGGGTAGGGTGAGCACCAAATGCGAAGCATAAGATACCCAATAGGTATCATAGGCCGACTGGGCACATATAAGATAAATGCGTAATAACAGACAGAGTAGAAACAAGTAGTCACAGAAATCAACAAAAGGTACAGAGGAACTAGCCCAGAGGGAAGTCAATAAAACAACATGTGAGGACAGCAAGCAGAACATATACACAATAGGCACATGTGAAAGTAAGAAATAACGCACCTGGGGTCCTTGCAATAACAATATATACATAATAAGTTTACGAAATGGACGGTATACCGGTAACCACAAGTGTAAGAGGAAGAGGGAAAGAGTAATGATAGGCATTCTCGGAGACAGGAATCAAACTCAACTAATTATATCAATTCTAAAATCCAGGAACTAACAGCCTAGCAGTAACCAATTTCATACTTAACCGTAACAGGGAACAATCCCATAAGTAAATAACAAGAGTCTACGTACAATCCTCCGGCCGCCCATACAACCGAGAAACACAAATAAGTAAAAACAAACCCTCTGGCATCCCATACTACCGGAGCGTACAATCAACAAATAGCAAACAAGGGTGGAGCCTCAAACAATGAATGATATGATGCATGAAGATCTCAAGTGAAATGGTATCTCTGTATGTACCTCCTTCGGTCCCGATCAGGCCCAGCAGGTAGGTTCCATGGAAGGACACTGCCCGTATACCTCTACTCCGCCATATACCCTTCCTCTGGCACACCCAGCCCGAAGCCCCAGGCCTGGATGGCAAGGTCTATGGAGGTCCCGGACCCCATACTAAAACTCAGTATCAAGACATGTCATCCGGAAGAAAATCCGGGATCAAGATAGAGACCCATTATCGAATATGCATGCCCAGACCTTATCCAGGACTAAAATAGTGGGAAAATACCTCAATACCCCTCCAAGGGTGCTCGGGCATAACCGGGTCTAAACAATATAAAGTTATCTCAAGTGCTTGGTCCGACCGAGACTAAAATCATCTCAAGTAGTCAGAAAACTCAACTAGCACCCCGGCCCTGCCGAGTCTAGCACTAATAGTAAAACTGGTGGTAGAAATCAAAATTTAACTTTCTTTACCCCAAGAAGATCCACCAGTTAAATCAAACCATTTCCCAGTTTATTCCCATCGAAAATGGGCTGTCGGGGTCATGCAAAGTTTAGAAAACAATTCCAGTAGGCCCAAAGCCGGAACCATAGTAAAACATGGATAAAACCTCTTTATATGCATGAAAATGGTATGATCAAACATAATAGCTGCCCAGCAGCTCACAATCAACCTATCGACCCTGCACAGGCCTACAGCTACTCAGCAGCATAACCAGCCTAGAAGGATATCTCTATGTCCGGGACTCGCGGACATTCTCAATAACACACTTTCTATGTTCCAGAGTCAACAGGGCCTCAAGGACCCCAAGTGTAAATAAAACGTATCGGCAAGTACTACAAGCATCGGAGGAACAAAAGTAGGCAGACATGAATAAAGCAGTCAAGGTCTGTGGTACCAACCTAATAAACCCAACCCAAGGATGCCCATTAATACAATTTTATCCTATATATGCGGAGTCTAGGAAAATAAATCGTAACCTACCTGTCATCCGATGGCAAGCTCGACCTCTTTGAAAAAAGCTCCAAAACAAAATCAAACTCAAACTCAGGCTTCAATAACTTGACGTAGATAATCGATTTCCTTCAGTGATCAAAAGAAAGTATTAAAAATATATCTTTTGTTTTCCAATTAACCATCTTCGCCATGCTCTTGTGCACGACAAAATAGTACTCCCAATAAGTTCAATCTCATGCTCACACTCACGTAGTTGATCCAAATTTGTAGGTAAAAAAAAGAACCCATTGACTGATTGGTTGTTATAAACAACCACTCAAAAAGGAAACATTTTTCATGGAAATCATATATAAAATTCTTGTAATTCCATTCTCCAACCTTTTTGACAATGATTAAACACAAAATTATGTAAATCATGGGATAAGATGCCAACCCACCCACCTGAAAATTATTATACATATATGCAACACTCATAACATCTTCAAATGGTGGAGAAGTGATAAATATCTAATAAAGAGGTGGTTTTTGGCAAAAGAAATTATATATTCATTCAAGGCTATTAGATAATTACTAATTAATGTATCAATAAGTGGCAGCCGCACCTTGATTTTGAAAATTGTTGTACACATTCCTCCACTTCCACGTGGAGTGGAGGTGACCATATTAAAATATTCTTATCACGTTATGTATATATTCGGGTATTGCATATATTCATGGTAAAATATATATAACTTTTTGAATACATCATAATTAGTAGAAAATCATTTTCAATAAAACCTACTATATTATAATAATAATAATTTTTAACATAACGAAGGTTGCTATCTCTGTTAAAATATTACAATTTATAAAAACCTTATAAAATAAATACATACACAAATATATCATAACAAAGGTATTTTTCATAGACATTTAAAATATTTTAAAAAGGTAACAAAAATATGATTTTTTTTACCAAATTCAACTTTTAAATAAAATATTTTTAAATACGCACGATGTTAATAAAATTCTCAATTTTAGGCTCGCAAGCCTTGCTACTGTACGAAGATTAAGGTTATACGAACGCAATTTATCATCGCACGATTTTGATACTCAGCTCCTACGACACAAGGAAAGCGTAAACATGGGAATTACCAGAAGGATCATTACATCATCCACTACTAAAAGGGACTTTCATCCTCGAAAGCCAAGGACAAGGAAGTACCTGAAGGCTCAAACAACTACGGATACTGATCCCGCACTTCTCTCTCGGTCTCCCAGGTAGCCTCCTCAACTGGATGGTGCCTCCACTGAACCTTAACAACCGGGATCTCCCGAGACCTCAATCTCTTGACATCTCTGGCTAAAATAGCTACCGGCTCCTCAACAAAGGCTAAACTCTCATCCAACTGAACTGAATCCCACTGCAACACATGAGACTCGTTTGGAACATATCGGCGCAACATCGAAACATGAAAAACTGGGTGCATAGCTGAAAACATCAGAGGAAAGGCTAACTGATAGGCAACGCCACCAACCTTCTGAAGAATCTCAAACTGCCCAATGTACCTGGGGCTAAGCTTTCCCCGCCTACCAAATCTCATCACGCCCTTCATGAGCAACACACGGAGGAATACCAAGTCACCAACACTGAACTCCAGGGTACGAATTCTATGATCACCATAACTCTTTTGCCTTCTCTGAGCTGCCCGAAGTCTGTCCTGAATCACTTGGACTCGGTCTAAGGAATCTTGAAACAAATCTATACTCTGTGGCCTAGACTCTAAACCATCAAACCAACCAACCAGCGATCTACAATGCCTACCATACAAAGTCTTGAAAGGTGCCATGCCAATACTCGAATGAAAACTATTATTATACGCAAACTCGGTCAATGGCACAAACTAATCCCATGAACCTCCAAGTCAAGAACACAAGCCCGAAGCATGTCCAACAGGACCTGAATAGTCCTCTCGGACTAGCCATCTGTCTGAGGGTGGAAAGCAGTACTAAGTTGAACCTCTGTACCCAAATCTCGCTGAATAGCCCTCCAGAACTAAGAGGTGAACTGAGTGTCACAGTGTAAAATGATAGAAGCTGGGACCCCGTGCAATCGAACAATCTCACAAAGGTAGATCTGAGCTAACCTCTCTTCACCATAAGAAGTCTGAATCAGCAAGAAATATGTTGACTTAGTCAGACTATCAACAATCACCCATATGGAATCAAACCCACGAGAAGTACGAGGCAAACCGACAACAAAGTCCATAGTAATCCCTTCCCACTTCCACTCAGGAATGGGAAGTCGCTGCATCAAACCACCAGGTCTCATGTGCTAGAACTTCACCTACTGACAGTTTAAGCAACGAGATACAAACTCCGCTACATCCTGCTTCATACCACTCCACCAGTAAAGATGCCTCAAATATCTGTACATCTTGGTTGCGCCAAGATGGATGGAATACCTAGAACAATGTGCCTCCCAGAGAATCAACTGAATAAAATCACCAACCCTTAGAACAAAAGGCAGCTATAAAACCTCAGAACCCTATCTGAATCTAGAGTAGCTTGACTGGCCTTAACCTGAACAACCTGATCATGAAGGTCACACAATCGCTGATCCTCAAACTGACGGCTCTAAATCTGATCAATCAAAGTAGGATGAACCTCGACACTGGCGAGAACTCTGCTAGGATCCGACAAGTCAAGCCTAACCAAACGATTAGCCAAGGACTGGATATACAAGGCCAAGGGTCGCTCTGAAACTGAAAGAGAAGCTAGGCTACCCATACTCACCGCCTTCCGGCTCAAGGCATCCGCTACCACGTTTTCCTTGCCTAGATGATATAGAATAGTGAAGTCATAGTCCTTCAGTAGCTTGACCCATCTCCTTTGCCTCGAGTTCAGCTCTCGCTGACTCGTGATATACTGAAGACTACGGTGATCAGTGAAGATCTCACAGTGGACTCTATATAGGTAACGCCTCCAGATCTTGAGCGGAAAAACTTCTGCCGCCAACTCCAAATCATGGGTGGGGTAGTTGCACTCGTGAACCTTTAGCTGCCTCGACGCATATGCTATCACTCGACCCTGCTGCATCAATACGCAACCAAGACCAACCCCAAATGCATCACAATACACGGAGAAGCTCTGACCCTCAACCGGTAAAGTCAAAACTGGAGATGAAGTCAATAAGGCCTTAAGCCTCTGAAAGCTATTCTCGCACTGATCCGACCACTGAAATGGGATGTCCTTCCTAGTCAGCATAGTCAAGGGTGTTGCTATGGAAGAAAATCCCTGAACGAACCATTTGTAGTAACCTTCTAACCCAACAAAGTTGCGGACCTCAGTAGCAATAGTAGGTCTAGGCCAATCACAAACCGCTGAAATCTTTCCCGGATCAACCCTAATCCCATCCTTAGACACCACGTGCCCTAGGAATGCAACTGACTCAAGCCAAAACTCGAACTTTGAGAACTTGGCATAAAGCTGATGATCTCTCAAAATCTGGAGTATAATCCTCAAGTGCTGCTCATGCTCGTCTCTACTCTGCGAGTATACCAAGTTGTTATCTATGAAAACTATCACAAATGAGTCCAAATACGGGCCAAGCACCCTGTGCATCAAGTTCCTAAAGGTTGCGGAGGCATTAGTCAACCCAAAAGACATCACCAGGAACTCATAATGGCCATAACGTGTCTTAAATGTTGTCTTAGGGATGTCCTCCGCCCTAATCCTCAACTGATGGTAGCCAAACCTCAAATCAATCTTTGAAAACACGATAGAGCCCTGAAGCTGATCAAACAAGTCATCAATCCTCGACATCAGATAACTATTCTTCATTGTCACCCTATTCATCAGCCGATAATCAATACACATCCGCATCGACCCATCCTTCTTCTTTACAAACAGAACAGGAGCACCCCAAGGTGACACACTCGGTCTAATAAACCCCTTAGCTAATAGATCCTGGAGCTGCTCCTTAAGCTCCCTCAACTCAGCAGGAGACATACGGTAAGGAGAAACAGAAATGGGTCTAGTGCCCGACTCTAACTCAATAGCAAAATCAATATCTCTCAGGTGGAAGGCTTGGCAGGTCGGTAGGAAATATATCTAGGAAGTCTCTAACCACAGGAACAGACTCAGGAGATGTAGGGTCAGCACTATCATCTCGGACATATGCTAGATAAGCTAAACACCCATGGGAAATCAACTTTCTAGCTCGAAGACAAGAGATGATCCCAGAAGGTGCATGGCTAACAGAACCCTTCCACATAACCGAGGATACGCCGGGAACGGCTATGGTAACGATCTTGGCATAAAAATCCAAAACCGCATGGTGAGGGGATAACCAGTCCATGCCTAATATTACATCAAAATCTAACATATCGAGTATCATCAAATCACCCCAAGTCTCCAAATTACCAACAGATATCACATATGATCTCACAATCCGATCCACTACTAAAGACTCTCCTACTGGGGCCGAAACAGAAATAGGAACAGATAATGGCTCACTAGCTAACCCCATACAAGGCAGAAAGTAGGTAGATACATATGAACAAGTGGATCTAGGATCAAATAAAGCCATAGCAGACTGATGACACACAGAAATCGTACCTGTAATCACAACATTTGAGGCCACTGCCTCCGGTCTCCTAGGGACCGCATAGAACTGACGACGACCTCCACCTGCCCGACTGCCATCCTTACCACCTGCTCTGCTATGCGGGGCACCACCTATAGCCTGACCACCACCCCCTCTAATCGGTGGCTGAACTGTTCGCATGGACTGAGCTGCGGGCTGAATAGTATCCCTCTGGGGGCAATCTCTACAAAATAGCCAACGACACCACAATCATAGCAAGTTGAACCCCACTGGGGCAATCTCTAGCATAGTGACCACTAACACTGCAATAATAGCAGGACCCTGATGGCCTAACCTATCGAGACAAACTAGTTGAACCCGTGTGGCCATCCTGGCCTGATGCTCTAGAAGTAGTACCTCTCGAAGACTGCCCTTGCACAAGTTGAGAACTACCCGACGTCTGAAGTGAATCCTGAACTGGTCTACTAGTCTGACCCTGATGCTACTGTGGCTGATGACCCCATCCCCACTGACCCGAACCTTTACCACCCTATCGAGAACCACTAAAGCTATCCTGATAACGAGGTCTCTTATTTCTATCCCCCTGATCATGTCGGTGCAAGTCCTCCACTATATGGAAATAGTCTGTACTAGCCTAAAATGACCAACCACTAACAACTAAGATCTTTGTTGGTTGCCTAAGCTCTGTCCACAGCCCCCCAGACAAACATACGGACTCTATTAGGCTCTATAGGCATAATCATAGCCCCAAATAGATCAAGCTGGTGGAAGTGGGTCTCGTACTCAGATACGATCATAGAACCCTGGATAAGTCTGGTAAACTTCACTCGAACAAATTATCCACCAAAGAATGAACTAGAATAAGTGAGATTTCAGGAAACCATCAAGGATAAGATGCACGATATAGAGGCAATAAGAAAGTAGTATTTCCTAAGATGCCACTGTAGCCTCCCAAAGATTGAGTACGGACATCTCCGCCCTGATCTGTAGGACTCGACTAGACATTGGCTCCTATACCGATGACACTGGTGAACCTAAAGCTCTGATACCAAGCTGTCATGACTCGATTTCTCAGCCATTATGGCACCTACAACCCCCCAATAGGCGAACCAATCCCCATAGCCCAACTGCTACTACCTAACATATAATTGGAAGAACAATTTAATAAGCAAAAGTAAGGGAACAAGATGCAGAGAATAGACAACAGAAATATATACATACACATGCGGAAGCTAAATCAAACCCCAAAACTTGGTGTCATAGTATAGAGCCAGAACTACATACATGGAGTGCAACCAATCCAAAATAATATATATAGATGTCTCCGAATGGCAATGGAGTACATAAAGCAAAAGATAAACTAAAGGTAAGCTCCGATCGCCAAGAGCTCACCCTCAGTCTGAAGTAGTCCCCAAAATATCTTTGAGCATGAATCACAATGATCTAGCAGCGATGGCCCACGCTAGAATCTGCACCAAAAGATGCAGGGGTAGGGTGAGCACCAAATGCGAAGCATAAGGTACCCAGTAGGTATCATAGGCTGACTGGGCACATAAAAGATAAAAGCGTAGTAACAGACAGAGTAGAAGCAAGTAGTCATAGAAATCAACAAAAGGTACACAGGAACTATCCCAGAGGGAAGTCAACAGAACAACATGTGAGGCCAGCAAGCAGAATATATACTCCATAGGCATAAGTGAAAGTAAGAAACAACGCACCTGGGGTCCTTGCAATAACAGTATATACATAATAAGTTTACTAAATGGATGGTATACTGGTAACCTCAAGTGTAAGAGGAAGAGGGAAAGAGTAATGATAGGCATGCTCGGAGACAGGAATCAAACTCAACTAATCATATCAATTCTCAAATCCAGGAACTAACAGCCTAGCAATAACCAATTTCATACTTAATCGTAACAGGGAACAATCCCGTAAGTAAATAAAAAGAGTCTAACTACAATTCCCTGGCCGCCCATACAACCGAGGAACACAAACAAGTGAAAACAAACCCTTCGGCATCCCATACTACCGGAGAATACAATCAACAAACAGCAAACAAGGGTGGAGCCTCAAACAATGAATGATATGATGCATGAAGATCTCAAGTGAAATGGTATCTCTGTATATACCTCCTCCGGTGCCGATCAGGCCCAGCAAGTAGGTTCCATGGAAGGACACTGCCTGTATACCTCTACTCCATCGTATACCCTTCCTCCGACACACGCAGCCCGAAGCCCCAGGCCTGGATGGCAAGGTCCATGGAGGTCCCAGACCTCATACTAAAACTCAATATCAAGACATATCATCCGGAAGCAAGTCCGGAATCAAGATAGAGACCCAGTCTTGAATATGCATGCCCAGACCTTGTCCAGGACTAAAATAGTGGGAAAATACCTCAAAACCCCTCCAAGGGTGCCAGGGCGTAATCGAGTCTAAACAGTAGAAAGTCATCTCAATTGCTCGGTTCTATTGAAACTAAAATCATCTCAAGTAGTAAGAAAACTCAACTAGCACCCCGGACCTGCCGAGTCTAGAACTAATAGTTAAACTGGTGATAGAAATCAAAATTTAACTTTCTTTACCTCAAGAAGATCCACCAGTTAAATCAAACCATTTCCCATTGAAAACGGGCCCCTGGGGCCATGGAAAGTTTAAAAAACAATTCCAGTAGGCCCAAAGCCAGAACCATAGTAAAACATGGATAAAACCTCTTTATATGCATGAAAATGGTATGATCAAACACAATAGCTGCCCAGCAACTCACAATCAACCTATCGACCCTGCACAGGCCCACAGCTACTCAGCAAGCATAACTAGCCTAAAAGGATATCTCTATGTCTGGGACTTGCGAACATTCCCAATAACCCACTTTCTATGTTCAAGAGTCAACAGGGCCTCACAGGACCACAAGGGTAAATAAAACGTATCGGCAAGTACTACAAATATCAGAGGAACAAAAGTAGGCAGACATGAATAAAACAGTCAAGGTCTGTGGTACCAACCTAATAAACCCAACCCAAGGATGCCCATTAATACAATTTTATCCTATATATGAGGAGTCTAGGGAAAATAAACCGTAACCTACCTGTCGCCCGATGACAAGCTCGAACCTCTCTGAAAAAAGCTCTAAAACAAAATCAAACTCGAACTCAGGCTTGAATAACTTGACGTAGATAATAGATTTCCTTCAGTGATCAAAAGAAAGTATTAAAAATATATCTTTTGTTTTTCAATTAACCATCTTCGCCATGCTCTTGTGCACGAAAAAATAGTACTCCGAACAAGTTCAATCTCGTGCTCACACTCACGTAGTTGATCCAAATTTATAGGTAAAAAAAAGAACCCATTGACTGATTGGTTGTTATAAACAACCACTCAAAAAGGAAACATTTTTCATGGCAATCAAATATAAAATTCTTGTAATTCCATTCTCCAACCTTTTCGACAATGATTAAACACAAAATTATGTTAATCATGGGATAAGATGCTAACCCACCCACCTGAAAATTATTATACATATATGCAGCACTCATAACATCATCAAATGGTGGAGAAGTGATGAATATCTAATTAAGAGGTGGTTTTTGGCAAAAGAAATTATATATTCATTCAAGGCTATTAGATAATTACTAATTAATGTATCAATAAGTGGCAGCCGCACCTTGATTTTGAAAATTGTTGTACACATTCCTCCACTTCCATGTGGAGTGGAGGTGACCATATTAAAATATTCTTATTCCGTTATGTATATATTCGGGCATTGCATATATTCATGGTAAAATATATATAACTTTTTGAATACATAATAATTAGTAGAAAATCATTTTCAATAAAATCTACTATATTATAATAATAATAATTTTTAACATAACAAAGTTTGCTATCTCCGTTAAAATATTACAATTTATAAAAACCTTATAAAATAAATATATACACAAAAATATCATAACAAAGGTATTTTTCATAGACATTTAAAATATTTTAAAAAGGTAATAAAAATATAATTTTTTTACCAAATTCAACTTTTAAATAAAATATTTTCAAATGCGCACGATGTTAATAAAATTCTCAATTTTAGGCTCGCAAGCCTTGCTACTGTACGAAGATTAAGGTTATACGAACGCAATTTATCATCGCACTATTTTGATACTCAGTTCCTACGGCACAATAAAAGCATAAATGCGGGAATGACCAGAAGGATCATTACAGTTTGTCACGCCCCAAACTTGGGGGGTGCAAATTGCACCTAATGCTAAAACTTAGGCCAAAGCCGACCCTGCTGAACTATTTGCCAATGGTGCATAGCAGCCACACACAATCAAGAAAATAAATAAGTATATCTCGGCTTAAAAATCAGCCCGCGGTCGGCAAGGCCCCTGTCAACAGTTCTAGAATGAAAATAGCTACTCCCAACAGTTCATATAAAGCAATTAGCAGTTAGCACATAAGTCATGTTTGGGTCGTCAAGGCCGCCATGATATCTAGGAAATCATGAATGCTATGCGGGCCATCAATGCCACCATGATCTCTATATAAAAACTGAAAATATGTTTATATAATGTAAACTAGGACAATGAGCCGCTAAACTACTAACAAATTAACAACAAGGCCCAATTGGATAACAAGCGATAACTAATAAATATATAAGGCCAAAAAGGCCACCACCATAGCTATGCAACCCAACTGACTAGTCTGCAAACCTCTATGAATACAATACTTGGTGGGACAGGGCCCCAACCTACCCAAAAATTATAAATAGCAAATAGCAAACCTCTGAGACTCTGGCAACCCCTGAAAGGTAAAGAGTCAACCAACCCACTGAAAGCTCGGCTATGCTACCAGACAGGTCTATCTTGTCATCGCTCAGGACCTACAGGCATGAATGCAGTGCCCCCAGGCAATGGGGCATTAGTACAAAATAATGTACTAAGCATGTAAGGCAAATTGAAAATTGAAACTGAAGTGTATAGACTGAACAAAAAGGGTTAAAAGAACCCATAATTACAATAACTTACCTTTCTATAATAATGAAGCATTTAAACACGTAGAAAATAATAACATGACCTGGCCCCCATAAGCCCGACAGGTACAAACAGCACACCATCGCTATAAGTCCTAAAGAATTTAAATAGTTGCTAAATACCCATATTGTCCCCCATACCTAGACCCTAGTGATAATCTGATCTGAACTGTCTGAATGTACATGTGTCATGAATATGTACAACTCTGAGGCTCTGTAGTACCATATAAGTGCTTCCCCATAGGTACAACCTTCCCGTCCCATAGGTACTGTCTGCCCAGCCTGAAAGGCGCGGTAATGTAATGTAATTGTTATCCCGTAAGTACAACCTGCCCGTCCCATAGGTACAGTCTTCCCGGCCCGAAGGCATGGTAATATAATGTAACTGCTTCTCTGTAGGTACAGCCTACCTATCTTGTAGGTACGGTCTGCCCGGCCTGAAAGCACAGTAATAATAACCAGAATATAGGCTCCAAAACCCTGTAGTATCAGTGTCTGCTAAGGCCAAAACAAGCTCATAGGTGGCATCAAGACCATAAAAACAATAAGGTAATATCATTTAATCACAGGTGACCTCAATACAATCATAACATATTTTTCTAGGCTGCTAGGTAAGGAATATATTGTTGTTGATTGTCAATATATCTTGTTGTGGGGCAAAACTCAATACTATAAGGCCACTAGTCGAATATTGATGCTAAACATGCTATACAATCTTTGGCCTTAAGGGTAATGCAATAAAGTGAAAAGGAAGCCTTAACATACCTTTTAACTGAAGCCATAAAGGTGTTGCTATGAATCTTGACCAACCAAATGTAATGCAACAAATGCGAGAATCAACAAGGCTGCAAGAATGAGCTATAACTAATCGATGTCGCGCCCTATTTTTCTCGTGAAAAGCAGGCCATCGACGTGACAACTCTCTTTAGTATAAAATAATGAAGAGTCTCCACCTAACGAATTAAAGGTGCGTTAGGGCACCATTCTATACTAACTACGATTAAATTTATTTAAGGTCTGCGTCACCAAAAATCAGGTAAGGGTTCAAATTACCTCGAAAGAAAGGTGTTAGGCACCTTTTGAGGTCCATAAATGTGGGTCCCTGCCGGATTCGTTATTTATGTGGGAATAGGTGATAAACAATAAGTCGATTAATTAAGTTACATTGACTATCTGATAAGCATACAAGTTTATTTTAAGACAAGTAAACAAATTAAACATAATTTCTAAACAAGCGATAACTAATTAAACAAATTGAGCATTCACTAAAATTAACTTATTTAACATGCGAATTTAAATAACTAAGTGATTAACAAGTACACTTTTATTTTTAGAGAGTAAATAAAATAAATAATTAAACACATTGACTTATGCGTGATGTTAAACAAGTAAACAAAATAGACACACAAACCTCTTTATGCTTAATTTAACTAAGTGAAGGCTCATATTGTTGCTTAATTAACATGAATCTAGTCTAGGTGATAAACAGTTGAACATGCTCAGTTATTTATTAATTTAAACAAGCGAATAAGTGAAAACTAGGCATGCAAAACTTAATTGTTAATTAGATAATTCGAGTCTAAATAACTAGGTGATTAACATAGAAGAACCTTTATTTTTAAAATAAATAAAAGAAACTAAGTGATTAAATAGTAGATTTATTTTATTAACTATTAGAGAAAACCGGTGAGTAAAAAAAAATTAAACTTAGGTTTTACATAATTAATACGAATTTAAATACTAGGTAATTAATCACGTGAAAGTTGTTAACATTTAGATAAGCGAGTGGAGAGAATTTAAAGTAAAGAAAGACCAACTAATTATAAGTAATTAATCATTCAAATAAGTTTACACAATGAAAATTACATAATACTACAATAGAAAATCGCACACCTTGAAATAAAATATTAACTATCCCAAATAAATAACAAGTAGAATTAATTTCATAAGGATAAGTGAACTTAAGCTTTTAAAAGAACTCATAAGAATATTTAAGAGATTTAAAATGTTTATTGTTTTATAGGGGATGATGCCACGATATTGTTAATCGCACTCCTCTACCTTAACAACAGTTTTGTTTTGAGGTCGGTCTTAAAGTATAAAAAATATATATATATATTTTAAAGACGAGTGAAAATTTTGAAGTTTAATATAAACACATAAATATATTTTCGTATAAATACACATAATTCCTTTTTGAAAACTTTGGTGAATGGTACTCCTGGGGAGGCGTCGGCTTAATTAAAAATTAAGAATTAGACCTTGTAATTCCTTTTCACTTTCAGGCTAACTATAGGTTAGGAGATAGTGTTCATATAGTTTGAACTAAAAGTGTCATGTTCAACCCAAAATGTGAAAACTAGGATTAAACAGTGACGTTTAAAAACTGAAAGCAACCTTTAAAAAGTGATTTGGTGTTTAAAACATTTGAATAAAATAAAGAGAGGACAAGTAAAAATTTGAGTTTAAAAGAAAGCAAGGGAAAAGAAAACATATAGAACATATTTACCCACCCCTGGCAACCCTCTTTACTATATATTAGTGTTTACATATTACAAACTAAATGAATAGTATAAGAATAAATCAATCTAAAATCTGGACTAAACCGTCCTTAACAGATCCCGTCCCGGACAACTCTTCACCGTAAACTCAACTTCTAACAAAAAACCTGTCAAAATACATAAAACATAGAGTTCGAAGGATCTAGTGCAACCCATAAAATTATCCCTTGACATGTCAAGTTTCTGAGAATCTCAAGGATCCTAGGCAGTGCTTATGCCAAGGGATAGGGATGCATTAAGATCTCTGCATTCAACAAAGTAGCATGAAGGCAAGTCCAGACATATTCCAATGTAATTATGCAAACTAACAGACAAACAATATGAGGCAAGAGTTACCCAATTTTCCCAAGTAAGAGTAACTTTATGGCTAAGACAAAAACCGAACAACAAGAAGCAAATTTTTAGACTTAAGTTCTATAGATATATTCTCTAATGGATCATAGATTTTGACACAGAGGCATCAAAGACATACATATTTTTTCCTGCTTAGAATATTCGAATGAACATAGATAAACATAAATGGACTGAAGCACACATCCAAAAACAAGTAATCACGCATATAAATTGAAATCTACATTGATAGAAACTAACCAGTTAGCCACGAATGACAAGAAAATACTCAAAATCCGACACTTAGTAAAACAGCACGCTTATCAGCCAAGAGGAGAAGTTCTTAATATGAGAGAGTGATGAGTATCCAGTGTTATCCTAAAGTTGGAAAAACTTTTTCGTCTCTAAAAAAAAGGACAGTAGCTGCTTATATAGTAGAGAATGACTATGAGTTACCAAATAAAGCAAGAATCAATCAAGGAATCCCTTTCCTTAGATAGAGTAGTGAATAAATCAGAAAAACACTAATCCATATTCTTCCCAAAAATAAACAAGTACCAACAGCTACTAAAGGAAGTAAGCATAAGAATAGATATGATCATAAGAAATTCTTTCTTGAGCAGATCCAAATTTACCATAAATAGTCAAGTAATCCATCTTTTTAATTAGGAATAGTGCATAAATCATAAAGGTTTTCAATCAATTTAGCACAAAAATAGACAAGTTTTAGCCTAAAATAACAAAATTGGAGGCTGTCATGATTGGAAAAGGGAGTGGATCAAGTATCTGATTGAATTTTACCAAAACCAAACGAGTACTACAACTGTCACGTGCCTCAGAATAAGGGAAGAGAATCAAGGCTTAACAAATATAAATGAATACTAAGCCATCACAATTCAAATTCAAGGAGAAAGGGAACAAACAAGCTTACCAAAGATCATAATTATCCTACAAAAAGGGAGTTCAAAATCATTCAAGGTTGTCAAAATATGGTTAAACATGATTATCAGTATGAGAGATTTTAACACAGGGCAATATGCAAGCATGGAAGAACATGAATTGACAAGTATAAGTTAAGGTTTAATCACAAAATTCACACCAACATCAACTTTTACTATCGGCTAAGAAATCATGAAATTGAATATAGAGTAATCAATTGAGGGTAAAATGAGCACCAAATACCACATCGAAGACAAATTGGAAAGAATCCTTCATTGGAATAACTTTTCAATGCACATCACAAACTGAGGGAGGCTGGCGGGTATGCTTTCCACGTCTTCAAACACATCTCAGAATAACGATGAACCCAACATCGGTGCTACCTTCGTCGAAGTTTTCTGGTCGTTCATCAGAGAGGAGAAACTTTTAGGGGTTTGATGGGAGAAACAAGAAGAGGAGGGTATGTGGTTGGTTTGGAGTTTTCTGGTGGATTCGGATGGAGAAGAGGGAGAGAGGCGGTGAAGGAGTAAGAAAAGATGAGAAGGGAGATGAGGGTGGCGGCTATAATGGAGGAGAGAGGGTTGGGGTTGAGCGGTGGTGTGGAGAGAAGAGGGGAGTGGTGGTTGAGGGTGGCTGGTGGTTGGTTGGGAGCCGAAGTAGCGGGGTCTCTGTGCCGGGTTGGTCGAAGAAGATGGTGGCGGTCGGCGGCGATGAGGTGGTAATGGAGGGAGTTGAGAGAAGAGAGAATAGGGGAGTGTTGAGGCAGCTGAGGGGTGATTACTGGTGGCCAACTGACCAAAGGTGGCCGGCGGCGGTGAAGTTGAGGAGAGAATGGAAAAGAGAGAATGAGAGAGTATAGGAAGAAGAGGCGGTGGGTGTGAGGGTGTGTGAGTGAAATTGGGTTAGGGATTTTAGGGGGGGTGTTTGGTAATTAAAATGGAAATTAAAGGAAGATCAAATCAGGACCATTGATCAGATAGACGGACGGCTAGGATTAAATGTGGGAATAATGGGTCGGATTCGGGTTGTTTATGGGTTGCGAGTTAGGTTAAAAGATTGGGTCAATTGAAAATTAAATTGGGATTCAATTTAGGATAAGATTGACATCAACTGAGCAGAATTTGGCTAGAACTTAAATAAGTTTAGAGAGAAATTAAAATTGGGCTGCTATTTAATTAATAAAATACTACATATATATAATTTAGTAGATGAAATGATAATTAACGACAATTCAAACAAAGAATATTATTTAAAATTATAAATAAATTACGTATATATATTGTATGTAAAATTAATGACATATAATATTATTCAAAATTTACGCTAAAGTAGTAATAATAAGAATTAAATTGTATATTTATAAATAGTATATGAATTTAAAAAGTGTCAAGACAACGATAAAACACGTGATTTATTTAGTGAATAAAAGCAATACGCAAGAAAAATTAAGCTGTTAAAAATAAAAATAACTAGTAAAATAACAGCCCAAGAGGGGTATAGGGAGGTCAAAATTGGGTGTCAATAGCTGCCCCTTCCTTGCTTGAGAATGAAGGATGAATTATCGGGCAAGAAATATTGACTAGTAGCCAATTTTGTCCGATCGGGAGGAAAATTCCTTTGGAATCAGAAACAACAAGAGGGAGCTGCGAAAATATCATGGCCGAGACTTCGGTTTCAAGTTTCCTACATATCTCAGGTTTTACGAGAATCAGGTCGGGTGTAGTTCTAGATTTAGGGACGAACGAGATCCCTAAAAAGAATAAGGTTACGAGATTTGCATAGAATAGCATGGGTGATAAGATTAGAGTAATGTGAAAGAATTGAACATAAGTATGATTTGGCCAAGTTTGTGAAAGGATTGATAAGGGATTATATTTCGAAAGATGAAAGGGGGCATTGTCATTAATCGCTTCTTATTTTTCTTTAAGTGCCTCGATACCTGTAATTTCTGATATAACTAGATAAAATAGTTATCTCAAATATAGAGTAGTAATACATAACGACGAGAGTGAGAAAGCGTATGTTTTTGACGTTGTTGCAGTATTTTTGAGGAACCTCAAAAATTCTGCCCTAGTTTGATCTTTTAAGAGAAATATGATCATATTGATATCATATATCTGCAAAACTTAAACATGATAAATGTCCCTTTTTAGGGCGGACGAGCCCAATTGTCCATTTTAGGATGGACGAATTCAGTTACCTATTTTTAGGGTGGACGAGCTCAATAATTCATTCTCAGGGCGGACGAGCCAAATATTCATTTTTAGGACGGATGAGCCATACTGTCCATTTTTAGGTCAAATGTAACGACCGGGTCCGTCGTTATGGGTAGTCCAATTGTGCCAAGTTTTAGAGTTAGAAAACTCCGGGTTTGGGAGTTTGGAATTCTGGGCTAGGCTAGCCTCAGCCAATTTTGGAGCGAGATAGAGTCTAGGGAAATCCGGGTAAGGATTGGTTTATGTGTCTTGTTTTGAGCTAGTTTTCTACTTATACAAGACATAAAGGAGTCCGGGGGACTTTCCAGAATTGAATTTGGGTAAGTAGAACTCCCGAAATCGCGTTTGACGTGAAGGGATTATTTCAGGTCATCGGGGAAAGCAAGTGTGTTGTAAAATGGCCAAAACTGGGAGATTTCTGGACATTCTGTCCATGACAAGTGCAACAGTCCGCCGTAGAGACCTTCGCTATAGCAGTGGAAAATACCTCAATAGCGGTGGTCAAGGGCGGTCAACCTCACTTAAGACCGCTATAGCGGAAGTCGTGCGCTATAGCGGGACTTCTATAGCAGAGCAGGGACCGCTATAGTGGGCCAACAGGATTTTAATGCAGAAACAGTTCCCAAAACATTCAGTTTTTCACAACTTTGTTTTGGGAGAAGGGCTAGGCGATGCCAGGCGTTTTTCTACCTTTTTCCGTCGAAATTCTTCCCTAAGGTAAGGTTTTCGTTCCCCAACCTTTGTATTACGTTTCCTATGTGGTAGAATTGCTAGAAGGGAATTTGGGGAAAGGTTGGCATAACCTAGGAATGATGGAATTCGGGGAAGGAAAGGGGTTCCAAGCATGTACGTTCTTGGGTGTTGATAAAAGTATGTTAAAATTATCATAGGTTGTTAAATTTTCCGTTTTTATTCGTAAAAATGATAGAACTAGGTGGGAAACCCGGGAAAAGGGTGGGATGATCATGGGTGGCTGAGGGTTTGGGGATTTGGTATAATTCGGGTAATGTGCAGGCCTTGTGTGTTAATTGTATGTACTGTGTGTTATTTTTAGACCAAGAACGAGAGAGGAATCTGGAACACGAAAAAGCTCGGGTTTAATAGAGCTTGGATCATTTTGAGGTAGGTGACGGATTATGATTTTCTGTGAATGTTGTATATTCATGTACTCATGTCTAAGTGATTGTATGATTTACATTGCTTAGGAAAGTTGTGTGGAATGTCTAGGTTCCTGTTTACAGTCTGTGTTGAACAGTGTTTGCTTGTTGGTTTTACAAGTTTTGTGTGTTCATCTATTGACTGTGGTTATTGACATTCGGTTGGCTCGGGTACCACACCTGGTACGGGTATAACAAATGGTTGGCATGGGTACCACACCTGGTACGGGTATAAAAAATGGTTGGCATAGGTACCACGCCTGGTACGGGTTTACTTTATTGCATATTGCATGTTGATTTTTGTATTACATTGATTGTTATTGGTCTGTGTGTGGACCGGGTTGTTTTACTAAATGTAATACCTGATATTTGTTTCGTGAGTGGACCGTATTGTTTATTGAAAGGTGCTATTGTTTGGTGGTCCTTGAGTGGCCGAGAACTGTTGTATAACTGTTGTGTTGGTCTTGGTTTAGGCTGGGTTGATCATTACTTTTGGTAATTGTCTAGAGGGGATTCCAGGGTGGTCCCACCTAGATGGAAAGGTATGGTTATTAGTACATGTTTGTGGTATAGAACTGTAAGATATGGACTTCATGCGGGAATAAGGTAGGTGGAGACTGTAGTCTAGGACCTGTTGACTTGTTGCATGTTTTTCATATATTTACTTGAATTTGTTGTACTGTGTATATACTGTTTACTTGAAAATAGGCTGATGATCTTACTAGTACACAGTGGTGGAGTACTGATACTGCACTTGCTTTTCTTTTGGTGAGTACAAAAAATCTTCCAGCGGCTGAAATGCGACCTCATCTTTAGCACCGGAGATTCTGACTTTCAAGGGTGAGCTACTTGATTCGAGCTACCTTGGGTTATCCTTAGAGTTTCAGTCCATTTGTTTCGGACTTAAAACTATTTCATTTTATCTTTTGGGGTTGCATCCCCATATTCTAGATATTTGGTATTGATGTTTGGTATGATGAATTGCAGTTCCTAGGTGGGATTTTCCGCAGATTCATTATTATGATTAGTTTTTGATTCGTTTGATTACAAGTTTACTTTTTGCTTGCTATTATTAGGCTGTTAGTCTAGGCAAAGGTTGAACTCTATTGGTTCATTCATCCGAGGGTTGGGTGGGTGTCAATCACAATGGGTTGGGTTGTGACAAAGATGGTATCAGAGCCTAGGTTCATTTATCTCGTCGTACAAAACAGGTCTACTAGAGTCTTGCAAAATGGTGCGGAGACGTACGTACTTTTCTTCGAGAGGCTATGGGAATTTAGGAAAAACTATCTTTTCCTTGTTTTCCTTCGTGCTATAACTCGATTCCAATTGGTATCTGGTGATACAAATTGGTATCTAACCTCATTCACTTTTCTGTCCGCAGATGGTTACTACAAGGAACAATGGAGTAAGGCCAGCGGTCCCAGCGGTAGGCCCGGAAGTTCATGGCAGAGGTAGCGGAAAGGGCAGGGGAACAGCTGGAGCTCTTGCTGCACGTGAGGTAACCCCTCCCCCACCTCAGGATCATGTGGCTGTGGACGTAGAAGATGTGATTGTAGAGGATGAAGGGGCTCAAGCGGAGGCAGCACCGGTTGGGGTTGCAGGCCTTCCTACTATGACACCAGAAGCTTTTAAGCAGGTGTGGGATATCCTGAGTGGGTTGGTTGGTGCTGGAGCCATACCCGCAGCTTATGCAAATCAGGCCTTGAACACTCAGTCAGCGGTTACTACTACACCTAGGATGGACGCAGCTTTGGGCACAAATGATCTCCTCAGGCCAATGCTAGGCTCAGTGATGACAGGTAATGAGCATGAGATGCTGACTAAGTTCCTTAAGCTAAAACCTTTGACGTTTCAGGGTACAGACAAGGAGGATGCCTATGAGTTCATCCTGGATTGCCATGAGAGGTTGCACAAGTTGGGTATTGTACGTCAGCATGGGGTTGAGTTTGTCACTTTTCAGCTACAGGGTGAAGCCTAGCAGTGGTGGAGGTCTCATATTGAGTGTCGGTCTTCTATTCTACCTCCACTGACTTGGGAGCAGTTCCATGCGTTGTTTCTAGAGAAGTACGTTCCTCGTATATTAAGGGACTGGAAGAAAGATGAGTTCCTGAACTTGGAGTAGGGTAGCATGTCGGTCTAGGCTTATGAGGCTAAGTTCCATGCATTGTCTCGTTTTGCTACACAGATGTTGGGTTCCGAGGAGGAACATGTCCAGTTGTTCGTCAAGGGTTTGAATAGTGAACTGCAGGTACTGTCAGTGCACATGACTTCTTCAGGTAAGGGCTTTAATGATGTGGTGGATTATGTGAAGAATATTGAGGGAGTTAGGCAAGCGGGGAAGGTAAGGCTTTAGCCAAGAAGCCCTGGAATGAGGGAAACTATGGTAGTTCATACTCCAGAGGCCAGAATCAGCAGGCTTATCTAGCCCATATTATTCAGTCAGCTCTGCCACCTACTATAGGTGGTCGTCAGGGAGTTCAGTCTTCAGCTCCTATAGGCCAGGGAGCGTCCTATACATCAGCTAGCAGACCTACTCTTGACCGTGGTTGCTTCCATTGTAGTGAGCTGGGCCACTTTAAGAGGGAGTGTCCACATAGGCAGACAGGTAATCAAGGTTAGCAGCAGACTAGAGCAGTGATTCCGGTAGGTAGAGGCGGTAATGCTAGGGGTCGCAGACCTACTCTTGACCGTGGTTGCTTCCATTGTGGTGAGCTGGGCCACTTTAAGAGGGAGTGTCCATATAGGCAGACAGGTAATCAAGGTTAGCAGCAGACTAGAGCAGTGGTTCCAGTAGGTAGAGGTAGTAATGCTAGAGGTCGTCCACAGGATGGGAGAGCTAATTTCCAGAGAGGCCGAGGAGACCGAGGGAACGGCGGTAGGAAGGGGTGCGGTGCAGCCGGCCCGAGAAGTTTCTCGAATTGATGATCGGGCTCATTGCTATGCTTTTCCAGGGAGTACCAAGGTAGATGCCTTAGATGCAGTGATCACCAGTACTATTCTTATCTGTGATAAAATAGCTTCGGTATTATTTGACCCATGCTCTAAGTATTCTTATGTGTCTGTGAGTTTTGCTTTGGGGATGGGTTTGACTTGCGATATCCTTGATTCTCCTATCTATTTTTCTACCCTAGTTGGAGAGTTTAGGGTTGTGACTCATGTATATCGTGACTGTTCTGTTGTGTTTGTGGGGTTACATACTTGGGCAGACTTGGTAATTCTGGATATGGCTGATTTTGATATTATCTTGGGTATGACCTGGCTATCTCCTTATCATGTTGTGTTGAACTGTAACATCAAGACTGTGGCTTTAGAAATTCTGGGTAAGGATATACTAGAGTGGGAAGGTGTGTATAGGCCTAAGCCAGTTAAGATAATATCGTTTGTCCGGGCTAAGAAGCTAGTGGGGAGGGGATCTCTAGCCTTTTTGGCTCATCTCTGGGATGATAGTGTGGAGTCCCCGCCTATTGAGTTAGTTCCAGTGCTTTTTGAATTTTTAGAGGTGTTTCTAGCGAACTTGCCTGGTATGTCTCCGGAAAGGGATATATATTATTGTATTGATTTGGATCCAGGCACTCGTCCCATTTCCATTCCTTTGTATCGTATGGATCCGGCAGAGTTAAGGTAACTTAAGACTCAGCTGCAGGAACTCCTAGATAAGGGATTTATATGTCCCAGTGCTTCGCCTTGGGGTGCTCCGATTTTATTTGTAAAGAAGAAGGATGGTAGTATGCGGATGTGCATAGATTATAGACAATTGAACAAGGTGACCATCCGGAATAAGTACCCTCTACCCCGTATAGATGATTTGTTTAACCAGCTTCAGGGTGTATTGGTATTTTTGAAAATTAACTTGAGGTCGGGGTACCATCAGTTAAAGATTAGGCCGGAGGACATTATGAAAACTGCTTTTTGGACTCGGTATGGGCATTACGAGTTTTTAGTAATGTCGTTTGGTTTGACCAATGCACCAGCAGCATTCATGAGTTTGATGAATGGGGTGTTTAAGTCCTACTTGGATTCCTTCGTTATCGTGTTCATCGATGATATTTTGATCTACTCTAAGAGTAGGAAGGAGCATGCTAATCATCTTCGTATTGTGCTGGATATCTTGAGGCACCAAAAGCTTTATGCAAAGTTCACTAAGTGTCAGTTTTGGTTGACTTCTGTGGCATTCTTGGGGCATGTAGTGTCAGAAAAGGGGGTGATGGTGGATCCCCAGAAAATTGAGGCAGTCAAGAGTTGGGTTCGACCTAGCTTTGTGACCGAGGTGAGAGTTTTGTTGGGCTCGTTGGGTACTATCGGAGGTTTGTTAAGAATTTTGCTTCTATTACTACTCACCTGACCAGGCTGACACAAAAGGAGTTACCGTTCGTGTGGTCCGACAAGTGCGAGGAGAGCTTCCAAAAGCTCAAGACACTTTTGACCACAGCCCCTATTTTGTCCTTGACGGTTGAAGGTAAAGACTTTGTTGTTTACTGTGATGCTTCACATTTTGGTTTGGGTGCTGTGTTGATAAAGGATAGGAATGTGATAACTTATGCATCCAGGTAGTTGAAGGTGCATGAGAGGAATTACCCGACTCACGATTTAGAGTTGGCAGCGGTGGTTTTTGCATTGAAAATCTGGAGACACTACCTTTATGGTGTCAAGTGTGGGTATTCACGGATCATCGCATTCTGCAGCACGTTTTAACTCAGAAGGATTTGAATCTGAGGCAGAGGAGATGGATGGAGTTATTGAAGGATTATGATGTGACCATTCCATACAATCCGGGTAAGGCTAATATGGTAGCAGACGCATTAAGCTGGAAAACTGTTAGCATGGGTAGCTTGGCTTGTGTGGGGGCGCCCAAACGACCATTAGCTAAGGAAATTTGGGTTTTGGAGGCAAAGTTCATGCACTTGGGTGTTTTAGATCAAGGTGGGTTGTTGTCCAGCATTGAGGTCAAGGCCACCTTCATAGAGGAAATAAAGGCAAAACAGCTTCAGGATTTGAAGCTGGGTAAGTTGCGAGGTAAGGTAATATTCGGGGAGTCCAGAGACGTCATGTTAGACTCGGGTGGAGTGTTGCATTTTAGGGATAGGATTTGTGTTCCTCAGGTTGATGATATAATTCAAAGAATCTTGGCGGAAGCCCATGGTTCGCGGTACTCAATTCATCCGGGTGTGACCAAAATATACAGGAACTTGAGGCAGCATTACTGGTGGCCCGGGATGAAAAGGGACATAGTGGATTTTGTGTCCAAATGTCAGAACTGCCAGTAGGTAAAGTACGAACATCAGAGACCTGCAGGACTACTTCAGAGAATGTCAATTCCAGAGTGGAAGTGGGAAAGATAGCCATGGATTTCGTGGTGGGTCTTCCCAAAACATTGGGGAAGTATGACTCAATTTGGGTCATTGTTGATAGGCTGACCAAGTCCGCTCATTTCATTTTGGTCAGGGTAGATTACAATTCACAGTATTTGGCTAAGATCTACGTGAAGGAGATTATGAGACTGCATGGGGTACCACTGTCCATTATTTCAGAAAGAGGTACGCAGTTTACTTGTATGTTCTGGGGCAAGTTACATGAAGAGTTGGGTACACAACTCACATTTAGTACTACCTTCCATCCTCAGACTAATGGTCAGTCAGAAAGGACGATCCAGGTATTAGAGGACATGCTGAGAGCATGTATGGTGGACTTCGGGGGTCATTGGGACCAGTTTCTACCATTGTGCGAATTCTCGTACAACAATAGCTACCACTCCAGTATTGATATGGCACCGTTCGAGGCACTGTATGGGAGAAACTGCAGATCATCGGTTGTGTGGTTTGAGAAAGGCGATGTAAAGCCTCTGGGCGTAGACTTAGTGAAGGAATCGCAGGAAAAGGTAAGGGGCATACAAACCAAGTTACTGGCTGCTCAAAGCTGGCAGAAGGAGTATGCAAACCGCAAGGTCCGGGACATGGACTTTCAGGCTGGTGAACAGGTATTGTTGAAGGTGTCACCAATGAAAGGGGTTATGTGGTTTGGTAAGAAGGGCAAGCTTAGCCCTCTGTTCATCGGTCCATTTGAAGTTCCTGAAATTGTGGGGCCAGTGGCTTATAAGCTAGCACTGCCACCTAGTTTGTCGGGCGTCCATCTCGTATTCTATGTATCCATGCTTAAGCGATACCATAGGGATGGGGATTACATCATCAAGTGAGATGAGATACTTTTTTATAAGGGTCTTCGTTATGAGGAGGAACCAGTTTTGATTCTTGCGCGGGATGTCCGGAGGTTGAGGACAAAGGTGATTGATATGGTGAAGGTTCAGTGGAAGCATCATCCGGTTGTGAAATCCACTTGGGAAACTGAGAAGGACATGCGGGACAAGTACCCTCAACTGTTTGAGGATACAAGTACTACACTTTCCTTCTTTTATTGCGTAATTTTGGGTTTGATCATTCGGGGATGAACGATGTGTAAATTGGTATCTATTATAACGACTGAGTCCGCCATTATGGGTAGTCCAATCGTGCCAAGCTTTAGAGTTAGAAAACTCCGGGTTTAAGAGTTTGAAATTTTGGGCTAGGCTAGCCTCGGCCAGTTTTGGAGCGACGTAGAGTCTAGGGAAATCCGGGTAAAGATTGGTCTATGTGTCTTGTTTTTAGCTACTTTTCCATGTATCCAAGACATAAAGTAGTCCGGGGGCCTTTTCGGAATTGAATTTGGGTAAGTAGAACTCCCGGAATTGTGTTTGACGTGAAGGGGTTATTTCGGGTCATCAGGGAAAGCAAGTGTGTTGTAAAATAGCCAAAACTGGGAGATTTCTGGACATTCTATCCAACGATCTGCCGTAGTGACCTCCGCTATAGCGGTGGAAAATACTGCTATAGCGGTAGTCACGAGCAGTCAACCCCACTTAAGACCGTTATAGTGGATATCGTTCGCTATAGCGGGACCGCTATAGCTGAGCGGGGACCTCTATAGCGGTCCGATGGAATTTTAATGTAGAAACAGTTCCCAAAATATTCAGTTTTTCACAACTTCATTTTGGGAGAAGGGCTAGGCGATTCCAAGCGTTTTTCTTCCTTTTTCTGTCGAAATTCTTCCCTAAGGTAAGGTTTTCGTTCCCCAACCTTTGTATTACATTTCCTATACGGTAGAATTTCTAGGAGGGAATTTGGGGAAAGGTTGGCATAACCAAGGAATGGTGGAATTCGGGGAAGGAAGGGGGTTCCAAGAATATACGTTCTTGGGTGTTGATAAAAGTTTGTTAAAATGATCATACGTTGTTAAATTTTCCGTTTTTATCCGTAATACTGATAGAACTAGGAGAATTAATGGTGGGAAAGCCCATGAAAAGAGTGGGATAATCATGGGTGGCCGGGGGTTTGGGGATTTGATATAATCCGGGTAATGTACAGGCCTTGTGTGTTAATTGTATGTACTGTGTGTTGTTTTTAGACCAAGAACGAGAGAGGAATCCGAAACATGGGAAAGCTTGGATTGAATAGAGCTTGGATCATTTTGAGGTAGGTGATGGCTTATGATTTTCTGTGAATGTTGTATATTCATGTACTCATGTCTAAGTGAGTGTATGCTTTACATTGCTTAGGAAAGTTGTGTGGAATGTCTAGGTTCCTGTTTACAGTCTGTGTTGAATGGTGTTTGCTTATTGGTTTTACAAGTTGTGTGTGTTCATCTATTGACTGTGGTTATTAACATTCGATTGGCTCGGGTACCACACCTGGTACGGGCATAACAAATAGTTGGCATGGGTACCACGCCTGGTACGGGTATGACAAATGGTTGGCATGGGTACCATGCCTGGTACAGGTTTACTTTATTGCATATTGCATATTGATTTTTGTATTAAATTGATTGTTATTGGTCCGTGTGTGGACCGGGTTGTTTTACTGAATGTAATACCTGATATTGGTTCCGTGAGTGTACCGGGTTATTTATTGAAAGGTTTTATTGTTTGGTGGTCCTTGAGTGGCCGGGAACTGTTGTATAACTATTGTGTTGGTCTTGGTTTAGGCCGGGTTGATCATTACTTTTGGTAATTATCTAGAGGGGATTCCAGGGTGGGTCCAGGCTAGACGGAATGGTATGGTTATTGGTACATTTTTGTGGTATAGAACTGTAAGAGATGGACTTCATGCGGGAAAAAGGTAGGTGGAGACTGTAGTCTAGGACCTGTTGACTTGTTGCATGTTTTCCATATATTTACTTGAATTTGTTGTACTGTGTATATACTGTTTACTTGAAAACTGGCTGATGATCCTACTAGTACACAGTGGTGGTGTACTGATACTGCACTTGCTTTTCTTTTGGTGATTACAGGAAATCTTTCAGCGGCTGAGACGAGACCTCATCTTTAGCACCGGCGATTCTGACTTTCAAGGGTGAGCTGCTTGATTCGAGCTACCTTGGGTTATCCTTAGAGTTTCAGTCCATTTGTTTCGAACTTAAAACTATTTCATTTTATCTTTTGGGGTTGCATCCCTGTATTCTAGATATTTGGTATTAATGTTTGGTACAATGACTTTCAGCTCCTAGGTGGGATTTTCCGCAGATTCATTATTATGATTAATTTTTGATTCGTTTAATTGCTAGTTTACTTTTTGCTTGCTGGTTTTAGGCTGTTAGTCTAGGCAAGGGTTGAACTCTCTTGGTTCGCTCATCCGGGGGTTGGGTGGATGCCACTCAAAACGGGTTGGGTCGTGACAAAGATGGTACCGGAGCCTAGGTTTGTTGATCTTGTCATACCAAACAGGTCTACTAGAGTCTTGCAGAATGGTGCTGAGAAGTCCGTACTTTTCTTTCAGAGGCTATGGGGATTTAGGAAAAACTATCTCTTCCTTTTTTTCCTTTGTGCTATAACTCGATTCCAATTGGTATCTGGTGATACAAATTGGTATCTAACCTCATTCACTCTTCTGTCCGTAGATGGTTACTACAAGGAATAATGGTGCAAGGCCAGCGGTCCCAGTGGTGGGCCCGGCAGTTCATGGAAGAGGTAGGGGAAGGGGCAGGGGACGAGTTGGAGCCGCACCCGCAAGGGGTGGAGCTCGAGCTATTGCTGCACGCTAGGTAACCCCTATCCCACCTCAGGATCATATGGTTGTGGACGTAGAAGATGTGGTTGTAAGGGATGAAGGGGCTCAAGCGGTGGCGGCACCGGTTGGGGGTGCAGGCCTTCCTACTATGACATCGGAAGCTTTTAAGCAGACGTGGGATATCCTGAATGGGTTGGTTGGCACTGGAGCCATACCCGCAGCTTATGCAAATCAGGCCTTGGACACTCAGCCAGCGGTTACTACTACACCTAGGATGGACACAGCTTCGGGCATAAATGATCTCCTCAGGCCAATGCTAGTCCCAGTGATGACAGGTAATGATCATGAGATACTGATTAAGTTCCTTAAGCTGAAACCTCCGACGTTTTAGGGTACAGATAAGGATGATGCCTATGAGTTCATCCTGGATTGCCATGAGAGGTTGCACAAGTTGGGTATTATACATCAGCATGGAGTTGAATTTGTCACTTTTCAGCTGCAGGGTGATGCCAAGTAGTGGAGGTGGTCTCATGTTGAGTGTCGGGTCTTTTATTCTACCTCCACTGACTTGGGAGCAGTTCCACGTGTTGTTTCTAGAGAAGTACATTCCTCGTACTTTGAGGGAACGGAAGAAAGATGAGTTCCTGAACATGGAGCAGCGTAGTATGTTGGTCTCGGCTTATGAGGCTAAGTTCCATGTGTTGTCTCGTTTTGCTACACAGATGTTGGGTTCCGAGGAGGAACGGGTCTGGTTGTTCATCAAGGGTCTGAATAGTGAACTACAGGTACTATCAGTGCATATGACTTCTTCAGTAAAGGGCTTTAATAATATGGTGGATTATGTGAAGAAGATTGAGGGAGTTAGGCAAGCGGGGAAGGCTAAGGCTTTAGCCAAGAAGCCCCGGAATGAGGAAAACTATGGTGGTTCATACTCCAGCGGCCAGCATCAGCAGGCTTATCCGGCTCATCCTATTCAGTCAGCTCTGCCAGCTACTACAGGTGGTCATCAGGGAGTTCAGTCCTTAGCTCCTAGAGGCCAGGGAGCGTCCTATACATCAGCTAGCAGACCTACTCTTGACCGTGGTTGCTTCCATTGTGTTGACCTGGGCCACTTTAAGAGAGAGTGTCCACATAGGCAGACAGGTAATCAAGGTCAGCAGTAGACTAGAGCAATGGTTCCGGCAGGCAGAAGCGGTAATGCTAGGGGTCATCCACAGGGTGGGTGAGGTAATTTCCAGGGAGGCCGGGGAGACCAAGGGAACGGCGGCAGGTAGGGGTATGGCGCAGCCGGCCTGAGAAGTTGCTCGTATTGATGATCAGGCTCATTGCTATGCTTTTCTAGGGAGGACCGAGGCAGATACCTCAGATGCAGTGATCACAGGTACTATTCTTGTCTGTGATAAAATAGCTTCGGTATTATTTGACCCAGGCTCTATGTATTCTTATGTGTCTGTGAGTTTTGCTTTAGGGATGGGTTTGACTTGCGATATCCTTGATTCCCCTATCTATGTTTCTACCCGAGTTAGAGAGTCTGTGGCTGTGACTCATGTATATCGTGATTGTTCTGTTGTGTTTGTGGGGTTACATACTTGGGTAGACTTAGTAATTCTGGATATGGCTTATTTTGATATTATCTTGTGTATGACCTGGCTATCTCATTATCATGCTGTGTTGAACTGTAACACCAAGACTATGGATTTAGAGATTCCGAGTAAGGATAGACTAGAGTGGGAAGGTGTGTACAGGCCTAAGCCAGTTATGATAATATCATTTGTTCGGGCTAGGAAGCTAGTGAGGAGGGGGTGTCTAGCCTTTTTGGCTCATCTCTGGGAAGATGGTGTGGAGTCCCCGCCTATTGAGTCAGTTCCAATGGTTTTCGAATTTTTAGAGTAATTTCCAGCGGACTTGCCTTGTATTCCTTCGGACAGGGATATAGATTTTTGTATTGATTTGGATCCAGGCACTCATCCCATTTCCATTCCTCCGTATCGTATGGCTTCGGCAGAGTTAAGGGAACTTAAGACTCAGCTGCAGGAACTCCTAGATAAGGGATTCATACTTCCCAGTGCTTCACCTTGGGGTGCTCCGATTTTATTTGTAAAGAAGAAGGATGGTAGTATGCGGATGTGCATAGATTATAGACAATTGAACAAGGTGACCATCCCCCGTATAGATGATTTGTTTTGACCAGCTTCAGGGTACATCGGTATTTTTAAAAATTGACATGAGGTCATGGTACCATCAGTTAAAGATTAGGCCGGAGGACATTCTGAAAATTGCTTTTTGAACTCGGTATGGGCATTACGAGTTTCTAGTAATGTCGTTTAGTTTGACCAATGCGCCGGCAGCATTCATCAGTTTGATGAATGGGGTGTTTAAGTCCTACTTGGATTCCTTCATTATCGTGTTCATCGATGATATTTTGACCTGCTCTAAGAGTAGGGAGAAGCATGCTAATCATCTTCATATTGTGCTGGATATCTTGAGGCACCAAAAGCTTTATGAAAAATTCACTAAGTGTAAGTTTTGGTTGACTTCCGTGGCATTCTTGGGTCATGTAGTGTCAGAAAAGGGGGTGATGGTCTATCCCCAGAAAATTGAGGCAGTCAAGAGTTGGGTTCGGCCTAGCTCTGTGACTGAGGTGAGGTGTTTTGTTGGGCTTGCGGGGTACTACCGGAGGTTTGTTAAGAATTTTGCTTCTATTGCTACTCACCTGACCGGGCTGACACAGAAGGAGGTACTGTTCATGTGGTCTGACAAGTGTGAGGAGAGCTTCCAAAAGCTCAAGACACTTTTGACCACAACCCCTATTTTGTCCTTGCCGGTTGAAGGTAAAGACTTTGTTGTTTACTGTGATGCTTCTCATTCTGGTTTGGGTGTTGTGTTGATGCAGGATAGTAATTTGATAGCCCGTGCATCCAGGAAGTTGAAGGTGCATGAGAGGAATTACCCGACTCACGATTTAGAGTTGGCAGTGGTGGTTTTTGCATTAAAAATCTGGAGACACTACCTTTATGGTGTTAAGTGTGAGGTATTCACGGATCATCACAGTATGCAGCACATTTTCACTCAGAAGGATTTGAATCTAAGGAAGAGGAGGTGGATGGAGTTATTGAAGGATTATGATGTGACCAATCAGTACCATCCGGGTAAGGCTAATGTGGTGGCAGACGTATTAAGCCGGAAAACTGTTAACATGGGTAGCTTGGCTTGTTTGGGGGCATCCAAACGACCATTAGCTAACGAAATTTGGGTTTTGGAGGCCAAGTTCATGAACTTGGGTGCTTTAGATCAAGGTTGGTTGTTGGCCAGCATTGAGGTCAAGGCCACCTTCATAGAGGAAATAAAGGCAAAACAGTTTCAGGATCCGAAGCTGGGTAAGTTGCGAGGTAAGGTAATATCCGGGGATTCCAGAGACGTCATGTTAGACTCAGGTGGAGTGTTGCATTTCAGGGAGAGGATTTGTGTTCCTCGGGTTGATGATATAATTCAAAGAATCTTGGCAGAAGCCCATGGTTCGCGGTACTCAATTTATCCGGGTGTGACCAAAATGTACAGGAACTTGAGGCAGCATTACAGGTGGCCCGGGATGAAAAGGGGCATAGTGGATTTTTTGTCCAAATGTCAGAACTGCCAGCAGGTAAAGTACGAACATCAGAGACCTGCAGGACTACTTCAGAGAATGCCAATTCTAGAGTGGAAGTGGTAAATATAGCCATGGATTTCTTGGTGGGTCTTCCCAAGACATTGGGGAAGTATGACTCAATTTGGGTCATTGTTGATAGGCTGAGCAAGTCTGCTCATTTCATTTTGCTCAGGGTAGATTACAATTAGCAACAATTGGCTAAGATATACGTGAAGGATATTGTGAGACTGCATGGGGTACCACTGTCCATCATTTCAGACAGAGGTATGCAGTTTACTTCTAAGTTCTGGGGCAAGTTACGTGAAGAGTTGGGTACACAACTCACCTTTAGTACAGCCTTCCATCCCCATACTGATGGTCAGTCAAAAAAGAAGATCCAGGTATTGGAGGACATGCTGAGATCATGTGTGATAAACTTCAGGGGTCATTGGGACCATTTTCTACCGTTGTGCGAATTCTCTTACAGCAATAGCTACCACTCCAGTATTGATATGGCACCGTTTGAGGCACTGTATAGGAGGAACTTTAGATCACCGGTTGGTTCATTTGAGGAAGGCGATGTAAAGCCTTTGGGCGTAGACTTAGTGAAGGATGCACAGGAAAAGGTAAGGGGCATACAAACCAAGTTACTGGCTACTCAAAGTAGGAAGAAGGAGTATGCAGACGGCAAGGTTCGGGACATTGACTATTAGGCTGGTGAACAGGTATTGTTGAAGGTGTCACCAATGAAAGGGGTTATGCAGTTTGGTAAGAAGGGAAAGCTTAGCCCTCGATTCATCGGTCCATTTAAAGTGCTTGAAATTATGGGGCCAGAGGCTTTTAAGCTAGCACTGCCACCTAGTTTGTCGAGTGTCCATCCGATATTCCATGTATCCATGTTTAAGCGATACCATGGGGATGGGGATTACATCATCAAGTGGGATGAGGTACTTTTTGATAAGGGTCTTCATTATGAGGAGGAACCAGTTTTGATTCTTGCTCGGGATATCCGGAGGTTGAGGACAAAGGTGATTGATATGGTGAAGGTTCAGTGGAAGCATCGTCCGGTTGCGGAAGCCACTTGGGAAACCAAGAAGGACATGCGGGATAAGTACCCTCAACTGTTTGAGGATACAGGTACTACACTTTCCTCCTTTTATTTCATAATTTCGGGTTTGATCATTCGGGGATGAACGATGGGTAAATTGGTATCTATTGTAACGACTGGGTCCGTCATTATGGGTAGTCCAAGCATGCCAAGTTTTAGAGTTAGATAACTCAGGGTTGGGAATTTGAAATTCTGGGCTAGGCTAGCCTCGGCCGGTTTTGGAGCGAGGTAGAGTTTAGAGAAATCCGAGTAAGGATTGGTCTATGTATCTTGTTTTGAGCTAGTTTTCCATGTAGCCAAGACATAAAGGAGTCTGGGGGACTTTTTAAAATTAAATTAGGTAAGTAGAACTCCCGGAATCGCGTTTGACGTGAAGGGGTTATTTTGGGTTGTCGGAGAAACCAAGTGTGTTGTAAAATAGCCAAAACTGGGAGATTTCTAGACATTCTGTCCGTAACGAGTGGAATGATCCGCCGTAGCGACCTCCGCTATAGCAGTGGAAAATACCGCTATAGCGGTGGTCACGGGCAGTCAACCCCAGTTAAGATCGCTATAGCGGAGTGGAGACCTCTATAGCGGGCCGATGGGATTTTAATGCAGAAATAGTTCCCAAAATATTCAATTTTTTACAACTTCATTTTGGGAGAAGGGCTAGGCGATTCCAGGCATCTTTCTTCCTTCTTCCATCAAAATTCTTCCCTAAGGTAAGGTTTTCGTTCCCCAACCTTTGTATTACGTTTCATATGCGGTAGAATTGCTAGAAGGGAATTTAAGGAAAGGTTGGCATAACCTAGGAATGGTGGAATTCAGGGAACGAAGCGGCTTCCAAGCATGTACGTTCTTGGGTGTTGATAAAAGTATGTTAAAATGATCATAAGTTGTTAAATTTTCTATTTTTATCCGTAAAAATGATAGAACTTGGAGAATTAACGGTGGGAAAGCTCGGGAAAAGGGTGGGATGATCATGGGTGGCTGGGGGTTTGGGGATTTGGTATAATTTGTGTAATGTGCAGGCCTTGTGTGTTAATTGTATGTATTGTGTGTTGTTTTTAGACCAAGAACGAGAGAGGAATCCGGAACACGGGAAAGCTTTGGTTGAATAGAGCTTGGATCATTTCGAGGTAGGTGATGGCTTATGAGTTTCTGTGAATGTTATATATACATGTACTCATGTCTAAGTGATTGTATGTTTTACATTGCTTAGGAAAGTTGTGTGGAATGTCTAGGTTCCTGTTTACAGTCTGTGTTGAATGGTGTTTGGTTGTTGGTTTTACAAGTTGTGTGTGTTCATCTATTGACTGTGGTTATTGACATTCGGTTGGCTCGGGTACCACGCCTGTTACGGGTATAACAAATGGTTTGCACGGGTACCACGTCTGGTACGGGTTTACTTAATTGCATATTGCATGTTGATTTTTGTATTACTTTGATTTTTATTGGTCCTTGTGTGGACCGGGTTATTTTACTGAATATAATACCTGATATTGGTTTTGTGAGTGGACCGGGTTGTTTATTGAAAGGTGCTATTGTTTGGTGGTCCTTGAGTGGCCGGGAACTGTTGTATAACTGTTGTGTTGGTCTTGGTTTAGGCCGGGTTGATTATTACTTTTGGTAATTGTCTAGAGGGGATTCCAGGGTGGGTCTTGGCTAGACGAAAAGGTATGGTTATTGGTATATGTTTGTGGTATAGAACTGTAAGAGATGGACTTCATACGGGAACAAGGTAGGTGGAGATTGTAGTCTAGGACCTGTTGACTTGTTGCTTGTTTTCCATATATTTACTTGAGTTTGTTGTACTGTGTATATACTATTTACTTGAAAAATGGTTGATGATCCTACCAGTATGCAGTGGTGGTGTACTGATACTGCACTTTCTTTTCTTTTGGTGAGTACAGGAAATCTTCCAGCAGCTGAGACGCGATCTCATCTTTAGCACCGGCGATTCTGACTTTCAAGGGTGAGCTGCTTGATTCGAGTTACCTTGGGTTATCCTTAGAGTTTCAGTCCATTTGTTTCGGACTTAAAACTATTTCATTTTATCTTTTGGGGTTGCATTCCTATATTCTAGATATTTGGTATTGATGTTTGGTATGATGACTTTCAGTTCCTAGGTGGGATTTTCCGCAGATTCATTATTATGATTAGTTTTTGATTCGTTTGATTGCTAGTTTACTTTTCTCTTACTGGTTTTAGGTTGGTAGTCTAGACAAGGGTTGAACTCTATTGGTTTGCTCATCCGGGGGTTGGGTGGGTGCCACTCACGATGGGTTGGGTCGTGACAGCGAACGGGCCTAAATATTCATTTTTAGGGTGAACGAGCCCAATAGTCCATTCTTAGGGCAGACGAGCCTAATATTCGTTTTTAGGGCGAATGATCCCAATTGTCCATTTTTAGGGCAGATGAGCCCAATTGTCCATTTTTAGGATGAACGAGCTCAAATGTCCATTTTTAGGGTGGACGAGCCCAAATGTCCATTTTGAGGGCGGACGGGCCCAAATATCCATTTTCAGGGCAGACTAGCCCAAATGTCCATTCTTAGGGCAGACGAGCTCGAATATTCATTTTCAGGGCAAACTAGCCCGAATGTCCATTCTTAAGGCGGACGAGCCCAAATGTCCATTATTAGGGCGGACGAGCCCACATGCTCAATTCATATGTAAATTTTGGGGCACAAATATAATCTCAAAGACAGATGTAATCTCGGGCTCAAATATGATCTTGGGCTTAGACCCAAAGAGTAATTTCAGGATTAACTATAAATACGGGCTCAAAATATGAATTTAGATATAAATTCGGACTCAATTGTAAACTCGAGCTCAGCTATAAACAACGGTGAGGAGGTAGAGTAGCTTAGCTTCTTTTTGTGTTGGAGATGCAATAGGTGTCTCTGTTGATACTGATTATTCGACTATTGCGAAGCAGTTTCTGCATTTGTATACGTTATTTCTGCATTCAAAGAAAATTGTTAGTTTTAAAAGAAAGGTTGATTCATACCTTTGCTTGTTTTTGGCTCTTGTCATTGTTTTGCACGTCATCATGATGAAATTTTTGAGGACCCCTCAAAAATTTCTGCCCCAGTTCAGAATACAAAATATATTTTGTACCTTTTTGTGAATCAAAATGTTAACGATTTGTGAAATTTTGAGGTTCCCTCAAAATTTTGCCCCTGTTTTAACTTATGAAGTTTTATGTTCCTGCTTCACTCAAATAAAGTTGTCAGTTCAAAAGAAAGTGATTGTCTTATATTTTAACATTGAGGTTCGGCTTTAAATCCATCTTTGTCATTATTGAAGTCATGAAATGGGCCAAAATAACTTAGGGTCATCGAATGAAGAGTCTTGTCAAAAGTCGATACGATTTAGGTATGGAGGAAAAAAAAAGAAAAAAAATTATTAGATTGAGACCGAACTCAATAATGAGCTTCCTACGTATCCAAATGGAAGTCAGGTCAAATGTAGTTCATGAGTACAAATAGGAAAAAAATAGAAGTAGAAAATTTATTGATTGAGATGGACAAATAGAGAGAGATGACACTTTGCTTATGGTGGTCTTATCCTTCTCAATTCCTTTGATGTACTTTACGCTTTCTTGTCACATGTCTTGGGACGATTTCTATTTGAATGATGACTGTACTTGTAGTAGTGTCATAGATGTTGCTAAGTGGCCCTTGCTACACTATAACCTTCCTTTTCTCAATCAAATCTTGAATCTTATACCTAATGGATGGACATTCCTCGATATCATGACCTTGAATATAGGAATGATATGCACACATTTTAAATGAATCAAAATTTGAAGGTGGGTATTTAGAAACCCATCCTTTCTTAGGTTTCAAGATTCCTTTAGTGTACAATCTTTGAAATATACTTATCATAGGTTCGGTTAGTGGGGTAAGAGTGCGAGATTTGCTCTCCTTTGACTGACGAACATTGGATGGTATTGGATAAGTTGGTCATTGGGTATCACGTTGGTAAGAGTCTAGGTATTGAAA
The DNA here is from genome assembly GCA_003996215.1 of Jaltomata sinuosa. Taxonomy (NCBI): domain Eukaryota; kingdom Viridiplantae; phylum Streptophyta; class Magnoliopsida; order Solanales; family Solanaceae; genus Jaltomata; species Jaltomata sinuosa. Next base: position 200,531 of record QJPP01002099.1, on the reverse strand, counting down.
ATCTGGTGAGTTATGAAGCTGGGGGTGCACGTTATAGGAGTGAAACACGGCATATGCTTGCTGGCCATCTTGATGGTCTATTATTTGAGGTGAGGTGGTTGATACTTTTCCTTCTTTTTCATCCCAAGGATTTTCTGATGTTGCAACAGTATCACTAACTCTTCCCATTCGAATTCCATATTCCAATTCTTTTCCAACTCGAATTAGACTGGAAAAATTATCAAAGCTCATGAAGAACAAGGATTTATAAAATATACCATCTAGTGATTGGATGAAGGTTTGAATCAAATCCTTTTCAGACATTGAATGTCATATTCTGGAAGCTTCCAATCACCATCGTATTACATACTCCTCAAAAGATTCATGGACCATTTTCTTTACTTCGAGCAAATCTATTATTATTGGACCAATCTTGATGTTGAACTTATATTGCTCTATAAAATCTCGAGCCATATATTCCCATGTAAACCATTTACTGAAGTCTTTCTTAGTGTACCACGTGAATGCTACTCCTAACAGGCTTTGAATAAATAATCTCATTAGCATAGCTTCATTATGTCTGATGCCAACTAGCCTGCCGCAATAGTCCTTCAGATGCTCGATTGGATATCCTTGCCCATTAAAGATATTGAATTTTGGAATCATGTATCCTAACGGCAGTTCAACGTTCGGATGCAAACATAAGTTCTTGTATCTTAGGTCTGGGATATTCTCCAAACCTAATTTTTCAACTACAACCTTTTCCAAGTCACAATCTCTTTTCTATAGTGTAGCCACACTTTGCAAAGTGCCAAAATTTGTGTGTACCAGAGGTATCTATTATGGAATCGGATGAGGAGAGATAGTGAAAAGGTGTTTTGCATTGGGTGAGAAGCACAATTTGTGTTAAAAGGAGGATCGGAATGGTTGGACATCTTTATTGGGTTATAGATTCTCAAATCGATTCAATGTTCAAATGATAGATAACCTTTAAGCAAACCAAATCAAACACATGCATTAATAGGTAGCACAAATAATATTAAGTCGTTCATAACAATAATAATAAAATGATAATAATAGTTATAAAATACCAAACCAAAGGCACTTGCAACAGGCCCAAGGTCGGATAAATAAATGAAGACTAGGACTTAATGAGTGATTTAGGCACAGAGGTTTGAGCTTCTAATGCACGAAATCGATGATAATAATAAAATTTATGATTTCAAACGATTGGCACGATACTCGAAGAATGTAAAATTTGAAAGATAAGGAAAGTCATGGAAGATGAACAAGGTCGACTTATGTTGAACACTAGAACTTTGTCCTTTATGATTACTATCACATCCGATTTCAACCTTGAAAGATCAACTATATATCATAACATAAGGGAAAAAGTAGAATTCTTATTATGATGAGACCGAACTCATTAAATGAGCGCCTACGTATCCCTCTTATAGGAGAATCAGGTCAACCGTAGTTCATATTACAAAAAAAAAAACTAGATAAAACATATGAAAATGATAGTCTGCAAATTATGAGATGATGTCTTTATTAATCACGCCTCTTCTTCAAGCACCTTGTTGCCAACTTCACTGAGTCTCCATTCAAAGTGATAACCTCAGTTGAGATGTTGCATTCCGCCCTTGATTTTCTTTTCTTTACCTTGACCCCTTGATTTAGTTGTCTGGCCATAAGGATAAGTTGTGATAGACTGTGGATAAGACGTCGGAATGTAGTTTGATGTTGGAGAAATGGATGGAGGTGGATGCCAAACAGTTTGAGGATGAGATCTTGTGGTGAATTGAGGACAACATGCTTGACTGTAATTTGGTGTTGGAATAATTTCTGGAGATGGATACCATATCAATTGAGGGCGAGTCCTTTTCACTATCTTTTCATTGTTTATCAAATTTTGTATTTCTCCCTTCAATTGACGATATTTATTTGTGTCATGGCCTGGCATACCAGAATGAAAGGCACAATGCTTACTTGGATCAAAGAAAGGACTTGAAGGGCAATACGTACCAACAAACTTAGGTTGCAGGATTCCATTTGACCTCAGCATCTCAAAAGTGAGTGAAGGTGGCTCGTCCAAGATAGTCGTGACTTGACATTTTCTTACTTTGGATTTTGGAATTTTGATGTCTCATCAATGACTGTCTTACCCTTATTCTTGGATTGTGTCTCAACCAGACCGACTCGGTCATGAGTTACCATCTCTTCTATGAATTTTCTCTTTAGTTTCCTATCAAACTATTCCATGAAATCTTCAGCTAAATTGTCCCAACATATCCATCTGCTCGTATCCTTTTTGGCGTACCAAATCAAAGTTGAACCTGTTAATGACCTAACAAAAAGCTTCACCTTAAGATCATTACCCTTCCCAATAGTGGCAAGCTCCACAAGATATGCATTCAAGTGGAAGTGAGGATTTCCAGATCCATCATACAATGAAAAATCCAAGTTTCTTTTTCTATTCTTGCCTTCCTCCATGGACTTGACCGACTTACTCGTCTCTGGTTGTTGTGTGGACTCCACTTGATAGTTAGAAACTTTTCCTTCCTTTCCTTTTTTCTTACCCATTTCGGTCAACCGATCGAGCGCTTTTTGTAGTGCAAGTGAATGTAGACTCAAAGAGCGTTGTACATCACGTACACATATAGGTGAAGTTGTTAGTATTGGAGACTCTACAGTGTATATGGGAGCAACAAGGTAACTTTCTGATATTGGCTCTGGAAAACCTGGTGGCATATATGTTGAGTCTAGAAGTTCAAACATCAACTTTCTAGTTCTATCAATTCTTTCCTCCATTCTATTCATACTCGCCTCAAAGATAGCAACATTACTTCGGCGAAACCCCAAAGTCTTATCATTGACTTCACTATTGGCAAAGTTGATGAACATCGCTTGACTAGCCATTTGATATGCTCTAACGTTCAACTTTAGTCAACCTAAGGAGAAGAAGACTTATGATTAGTGAAAGAGGAATACACTGGAGAAAAATTGTCTTATGATGATAGAATTAAGAGTGGAGCATGAATTGAGTTTGTGAAAGCTAGAGGATGACACAAACATCGAACGTTGACGATTGAAAGTCAAACTTACGGTGGAATCTAGACTAAACGAATGAAATTTTGGGTGAAGAAAATAATATATCAACATAGAAAATGATAAGTTGAGAATATCCTAAAAGTAAAGAATTACCCTAAAAGGTTAGAAGGAAGCCTATGATATCCTATGAAGGAATGAATTGCTTCAAGAGATGATTTGTATGTTAAAAAAAAAAATTAGGGGACAAGATCAAGTTATGACGTCAGAATGGAGGAAAGTTTTGATTAGGCCCTAAGATTCTATGATTTGGGCCTAAAGAGTAAAGGTACAGTACGATAAAAATATTTGCATTAAATGCAAATAAATAATTTTTCGGCATCTAAAGCTTGAAGTTCTAAGAGTAAAGAAAAGATAAGACAAGAGCCAAATTTGAATAGGTAAAATATTGACGTACATATAGCAGTTTAACTAACACATAGCACGTAAAATTAATCATCCCTTTAAGATCTTGAAACCCTTTATACTTGGGACAAGGTCAAACTATCGATCTTAACATACTAAAGATATTATGCCTAGGTTCAGCACGAAGTGTATTCCTTAGTAAAGGGACACACAGCCAAGATCTAAGAGCAAGAGTGGTTTTAGGACCTGGTTCCCTCAAGTGGACAACTTAAGAGTGAGGAAATTTATGATCGTCGACGCACCGCTGATCGACCAAATCACAAAATATTCCCGAAAGGTGTTTGAGAGTGAATGGTCGTGAAACCACGCAACCGTTTTGTGTGTGCCAAAGTGTGAGATTTTCATCCAAAGGAGATATAATAAATAACAGTTTAAAAGCATATAGCACATAAGGAAAGCGATAAAAAAATATATAATTTATAAAGAAAGTAATAAAATACTAAGCAGTAAATAAAACAATGAATAAACAAACTAGTTAATTTCAGAATTATGCAAATAAATAAAAAAATAGATAAGTTGAAAATAAGGAGGAGAATGGGTCATGCAAAGGGGTTAAATTACAAAAAAATTATGTAGATATAACAGGTAATTAACTAATTTTGGGAAATAAAATATATAATCATGGAAGCTAGTAAACTAATTAACTATGAAAAGCAAATAAGAAATAAGAATTAAAATAAATAAGCATCAAAGGCAATTATTCAATTATAAAAAAAAAATGATCACAAAAATCACAACAAAATAAATAATCAAACAATATAAAAATATTACTAACTAAGTAAACGATAGAGCAAAAGAGAAACATGATCAACGTAAACAAGCAAATAAATAAATTAAAAATATATAGAAGAACATTAAATAAACACACAAACATAGGAGAGAAAATTGATAAAACACATTAAAACACAAAAAAAAACACAAAAAAAACATGAAATCCCACATAAAAAAATCCGTAATGGTTAGAACCTAAGTATCCCCAGCAGAGTCGTCATTCTGTCGCGCCCTATTTTTTCTCGCGAAAAGCGGGCCATCGACGTGACAACTCTCTTTAGGATAAAAGAATGAAGAGTCGCCACCTAACGAATTAAAGGTGCGTTAGGGCACCATTCTATACTAACTACGATTAAATTAATTTAAGATCTGCGTCACCAGAAATCGGGTAACGGTTCAAATTACCTCGAAAGGAAGGTGTTAGGCACCTTTCGAGGTCCACATATGTGGGTCCCTGTTGGATTCATTATTTATGTGGGAATAGGTGATAAATAATAGGTCGATTAATTAAGCTACATTGACTATGTGATAAGCATACACGTTTATTTTAAAACAAGTAAACAAATTAAATATAATTTCTAAACAAGCGATAACTAATTAAACAAATTGATAATTCACTAAAATAACTTATTTAACATGCGAATTTAAATAACTAAGTGATTAACAAGTACGCTTTTATTTTTAGAGAGTAAATAAAATAAATAATTAACCACATTAACTTATGTGTGATGTTAAACAAGTAAACAAAATAGACACACAAACCACTTTATGCTTAATTTAACTAGGTGAAGGCTCATATTGTTTCTTAATTAACATGAATCTAGTCTAGGTGATAAACAGTTGAACATGCTCAGTTATTTATTAATTTAAACAAGCGAATAAGTGAAAACTAGGCATGCAAAACTTAATTGTTAATTAGATAATTCGAGTCTAAATAACTAGGTAATTAACATAGAAGAACCTTTATATTTAAAATAAATAAAAGAAACTAAGTGATAAAATAGTAGATTTATTTTATTAACTATTAGAGAAAACCGGTGAGTAAAAAAAACTAAACTTAGGTTTTACTTAATTAATACGAATTTAAATACTAGGTAATTAATCGCGTGAAAGTTGTTAACATTTAGATAAGCTAGAGGAGAGAATTTAAAGTAAATAAAGAGAAACTAATTATAAGTAATTAACCATTCAAATAAGTTTACACAATGAAAATTACATAATACTACAATAGAAAATAGCACACCTTGAAATAAATATTAACTACCCCAAATAAATAACAAGTAGAATTAATTTCATAAGGGTAAGTGAACTTAATCTTTTAAAAGAACTCATAAGAATATTTAAGAGATTTAAAATATTTTTTGTTTTATAGGGGATGATGCCACGATGTTGTTAATCGCGCTCCTCTACCCTAACAATAGTTTTGTTTTGAGATCGGTCTTAAAGTTTAAAAAATAATAATAATATATTTTAAAGACGAGTGAAAAATTTGAAGTTTAATATAAACACATAAATATATTAGCGTATAAATACACATAATTCCTTTTTGAAAACTTTGGTGAATGGTACTCCCGGGGAGGCGTCGGCTTAATTAAAAATTAGAAATTAGACCTCGTAATTCCTTTTCACTTTCCCGCTAACTATAGGTTAGGAGATAGTGTTCATATAGTTTGAACTAAAAGTGTCATGTTCAACCCAAAATGTGAAAAATAGGATTAAACAGTGATGTTTAAAAACTGAAAGCAACCTCTAAAAAGTGATTTGGTGTTTAAAACATTTGAATAAAATAAAGAGAGGACAAGTAAAAATTTGAGTTTAAAAGAAAGCAAGGGAAAAGAAAACATATAGCACATATTTCCCCACCCCTGGCAACCCTCTTTACTACATATTAGTGTTTTCATATTACAAACCAAATGAATAGTATAAGAATAAATCAAGCTAAAAGCTGGACTAAACCGTCCTTAACAGATCCCGTCCCGGATAACTCTTCACCGTAAACTCAACTTCTAACAGAAAACCTGTCAAAATACATAAAATATAGAGTTTAAAGGATCTAGTGCAACCCATAAAATCATCCCTCGACATGCCAAGTTCCTGAGAATCTCAAGGATCCTAGGCAGTGCTTATGCCAAGGGATAGGGATGCATTAAGATCTCTGCATTCAACAAAGTAGCATGAAGGCAAGTCCAGACAGATTCCAATGTAATTATGCAAACTAACAGACAAACAATATGAGGCAAGAGTTACCCAATTTTCCCAAGTAAGAGTAACTTTATGGCTAAGACAAAAACCGAACAACAAGAATCAAATTTTTAGGCTTAAGTTCTATAGACATATTCTCTAATGGATCATAGATTTTGACACAGAGGCATCAAAGACATAGACATTTTCTCCTTCTCAGAATATCCGAACGAACATAGATAAACATAAATGGACTGAAGAACACATCCAAAAACAAGTAATCACGCATATAAATTGAAATCTACATTATAGAAACTAACCAGTTAGTCGCGAACGACAAGAAAATACATCCGACACTTAGTAAAACATCATCTTATCAGCCAAGAGGAGAAGTTCTTAATATGAGAGAGTGATGAGTATCCATTGTTATCCGAAAGTTGGAAAAACTTTTTCGTCTCTAAAAAAAAGGACAGTAGTTGCTTATATAGTAGAGAATGACTATGAGTTACCAAATAAAGCAAGAATCAATCAAGGAATCCTTTTCCTTAGATGGAGCAGTGAATAAATCAGAAGAACACTAATCCAGATTCTTCCCCAAAAATAAACAAGTACCAACAGCTACTAAAGGAAGTAAGCATAAGAATAGATATGATCATAAGAAATCCTTTCTTGAGCAGATCCAATTTTACCATAAATAGTCAAGTAATCCATATTTCTAATTAGGAATGGTGCATAAATCATAAAGGTTTTCAATCAATTTAGCACAAAATTAGACAAGTTTTAGCCAAAAATAACAAAATTGGAGGATGTCATGATTCGAAAAGGGAGGGGATCAAGTATCTGATTGAATTTTACCAAAACCAAACGAGTACTACAACTGTCACGTGCCTCAGAATAAGGGAAGAGAATCAATGCTTACCAAATATAAATGAATACTAAGCCATCACAATTCAAATTCAAGGAGAAAGGGAACAAACAAGCTTACCAAAGATCATAATTATCCTACAAAAAGGGCGTTCGAAATCATTCAAGGTTGTCAAAATATGGTTAAACATGATTATCAAGATGAGAGATTTTAACACAGGGCAATATGCAAGCATGGAAGAACATGAATTGACAAGTATAAGTTAAGGTTTAATCACTAAATTCACACCAACATCAAATTTTACTATCGGCTAAGAAATCATGAATTTGAATATAGAGTAATCAATTGAGGGTAAAATAAGCACCAAATACCACATCGAAGACAGATTGAAAAGAATCCTTCATTGGAATAACTTTTTGATGCACATCACAAACTCAGGGAGGCTGGCGGGTATGCTTTCCACATCTTCAAACACATCCCAGAATAACAACGAACTCGGCGTCGGTGCTACCTTCGTCGAAGTTTTTCGATCGTTCATCGGAGAGGAGAAACTTTTGGTTTTTTTTGGGGGTTTGATGGGAGAAACAAGAAGAGGAGGTTATGTGGTTGGTTTGGAGTTTTCTGGTGGGATTTGGACAGAGAAGAGGGAGAGAGGCAGTGAAGGAGTAAGAAAAGAGGACATGGGAGATGAGGGTGGCGGCTATGGTAGAGGGGAGAGGGTTGGGGTTGAGCGGTGGTATGGAGAGAAGAGGGGAGTGGCGGTTGAGGGTGGCTGGTGGTTGGTTGGGCACCAGAGTAGTAGGGTCTCGGCGCTGGGTTGTTCAAAGAAGATGGTGGCGGTCGGCGGCGATGAGGTGGTAATGGAGGGAGTTGAGAGAAGAGAGAATATGGGTGTGTTGAGGCTTCTGAGGGGTGATTACTGGTGGCCAGCTGACCAAAGGTGGCGGCGGCGGTGAAGTTGAGGAGAGAACGGAGAAGAGAAAATGAGAGAGTATAGGAATCCAACAACCATCTTACGTGACTCTGATAAGAATCAAACCAACTCTCAGTCCCTCCAACACGTTAAAACCATCATTACACGATAATAATAACCAAAGATAATAAGATAAAGGGTATGTCCAAAGACATGGTATCCAAAATACCACTTTGTGGCTTGGAAAGCTGTAAAAATGATACTAGAACATGTAATTATGAAGGAGGGTCATAGGTGAATGAAATTGGGTCAGGGATTTTGGGGGGGTGTTTGGTAATTAAAATGGAAATTAAAGGAAGATCAGATCAGGACCGTTGATCAGATGGATGGACGACTAGGATTAAATATGGGAATAATGGGTCGGATCCGGGTTGTTTATGGGTTGCGGGTTGGGTTAAAAGATTGGGTCAATTGAAAATTAAATTGGAATTCAATTTAGGCTAAGATTGACATCAACTGAGCAGAATTTGTCTAGAACTTAAATAAGTTTAGAGAGAAATTGAAATTGGGGTGCTATTTTATTAATAAAATACTACATATATATATAATTTAGTAGATGAAATGATAATTAACGACAATTCAAACAAAGAATATTATTTAAAATTATAAATAAATAACGTATATATATATTGTAGTTAAAATTAATGACATGTAATATTATTCTAAATTTATGCTAAAGTAGTAATAATAAGAAATAAATTATATATTTATAAATAGTATACGAATTTAAAAAGTGTCAAGACGTCGATAAAACACGTGATTTATTTAGTGAATAAAAGCAATACGCGAGGAAAATTAAGTTGTTAAAAATGAGAATAACTAGTAAAATAACAGACCAAGAGGGGTATAGAGAGGTCAAAATTGGGTGTCAACAATCGATAAGGCATCAATGTCACACTCGCGACCAGCCAAGTCCAAATCTTAAAATGAGGCTACTAACAATAATAAATAGTAGCTAAATCCAACAACAACATGTTAACCACATCTCGAGGAGTGACGAGCTCCCGAGGCACTATTTTAAGGCGTACTTCACGTCATTCAATCCAACAACCATCTTACGTGACTCTTATAAGAATCAAACCAACTCTCAGTCCCTCCAACACGTTAAAACCATCATTACACGATAATAATAACCAAACATAATAAGATAAAGGGTCTGTCCAAAGACATGGTATCCAAAATACCACTTTGTGGCTTGGAAAGCTGTAAAAATGATACTAGAACATGTAATTACGAAGAAGGGTCATAGGGGAAACATTTTATTGACAAAAGGAACTGAATTCCAATGCTAAACAACTTTCATCCTTGTAGTAACAATAAAAAAAGCAAAAAGTAACAAGAAAATACTACAAGTCATCGGCAAGTACGACTTTTCATAACTAGAAGCTTAGAATCTTGTTTTAACAAATAGATAAGTCTACGAGATACTTACTTTACCAATAAAACTCCATAGATAATGCCCAATATAAATACTCCCCTGTAAATCTCGCTGTCCACACCCCAAAAGAGAAGCACCACACAAAACGCGGATAAAACTACGTCAAGATGATGAGTTTAACGTGTAGAACAGCTTTTGTGAAGGCCTTAGGCTCTAGTTGGCAAACTTTAGGGATTATTTTGGTCTAGGGAGAGGTTTAGCTATTTCTCAAAGCTTGAACAAAGTAATTTGGAGAAAAATGAATTTTCAAGGCTAAAATCTCAATATATATCCATTCCACTGACTTGGGCCCACCTTGACATGTGTGCTTGTGCAATCTTACAAAAATGTGAATATCTCCCTATTCTGAAGTCGTATGAACAAATATTTTGATGTGTTGGAAACTATACTCGTACAACTTGAATTTTGTAGGTGGGGAGCCCACTAATTCATTATAGATTGGGAGTAAACCCCCATGGCATTTCACCTAAAATTTAAGAGAATTCCTTAAAGGAATTTGCAATAACTTTCCTCGACTTTTATTTTGCAACTTGCTTGATTCCAAAACTTAACATACAAAAATTGTACATTTAAAATACTTCATAAGACATCCTTCTTATATATTAAGAATTCATAGTCTTACACCAAAAGTACAAGTGAATTTGAAGTTCAAACGGGTGGAGTGTTATAATATTATTTTGAGCTTTTATTAAATTTGTTCAGTTTTTACTTTTAGTTATTGTTTTTGTTACATTACATGTTTTAGGTAGTGTATGCCAAATACGCAAAGTCAAGGAAGTCCCATAATTCTATTCGATCCTAAAATCGAAAGAACTGCAAGAAGATTCAGAATTATGGGTGACCAAATCAATCGAAACTAAATCTTGATGGAGTCCAATAACCTGTTGGGGAGCAGGAACACATACCTGTGCTCAAGGTTGCTAGGCCAAATTGTGAGAATGCCTCCAAGGAAATAATTAAGCCAACAATGATGGGTAACTTTGAACTGAAAGAAGGAATAGTATGCTAGTGCAAAACACTTGCCAATATTGGGTAAACCACACGAAGATCAACACAAACACTTGACAGAATTCATGGAGTTGAGTGATAACTTTCAGTATCAGAACGTGTCGGATGAATATCTAAAGCTTACTTTGTTTCCTTTTTCACTTATTGGGGATGGATTGTTAGAGAATTTCATGAATCAATTCTTCTCTTCGAGAAGAACTAAAGAGTTAAGAGGAAGAATATCCAGTTTTGTGTAGAAAGATACTAGATCATTGCCACAGGTATGGGAAAGGTATAAGGGTCATCTCAAATATAGCCCTCATTATCAGCAGCAAAAGGAGATCACTGGCCACAACTTCATTGAAGGACTGATACCATTCTCCAAGTCACTTTTAGATGCTACTCAAGGGAAAATCTTATCCAAGAGTTATGATGAAATAGAAGTGATTATCAACCTTATCTCTACAGGTAATACAGAATATTAAGAATCGATTAGAGTGCTCTCCTAAACTTCACAGAAAGAGCCAAGGAAGCTAGAGTTAGATGATATCACAACCATGAGAGCTGAAACTGGGAAGCTTACCAGCTTAGTAAAGAAGTGTCTGACAGCCCAAAGATCAAGTCAAGTTCAGCAAGTTCAATCAACCAGTATTATATGTGAGCTACGTGGTGAAAACCACACCTATTCAGGTTGTCCTCAAAACCTAGAGTCTATATTTTATATGGGGAAACAAAATCCTGGAATGGGTTATCAAGGTAATGACTATGGGCAGAACTACAGAAATCACCCAATATTTTCATGGGGAGGTAATCAAAAGCATCTATTCATACAACCACAAGCTCAAGTAAGTAGTTCGCTTGAAGAGACATTCAAGCAATTTGTAGCTCAGACCAAACAATATGAGCAAGCTCAGTAGGTTATCAATGAAGAACATAAAAATATTTGTGCTGAGGTGCAACTATAATTGGGCTAATTAGCTCAAAAATTACATGTAAGACCTCAAGTGGAATCACCTAGTTATACAGAGAAAATCCAAAGGAAATGGTTAATGCAGTCACTTTGAGAAGCAGAAAAGAGTTAGAAGTAGAACCTCAAAGAGATAGAAGACATAATGAAGAGTTGAGGTCTACACAAGAGAAAGAGATTGAAAAAATTGAATGATTGATTGAAGGGTTAACAGTCAAGCCACAACCACCATTCTTGCAGAGGTTTGAGAAACATAAATCAGATAAGGCTTGTTCGATATTTCCAGACATATTAAAGCAGGTAATGTGGATATTCCATTGGTTGAGTTGTTGCAAGAGGTACCAAAATACACCAAGCACTTGAGAAGTATAGTTGCAAACAAGTGGTGCCTCGTAAGTTTGAGATAGTTGCACTCAGCGAAGAGTGTAGTTCAAGAATCAGAAACAAACTCCCTTCAAAGTTAAAAGATCCAGGCAACTTCACTATTCCTATAAGTATAGGAGACAGAGGCGTAGGAAGGTTACTATATGACTTAGATTCCAGCATAAATTTGATGCCCATTTCAGTTTTCAAGACTTTAGGACTTGGTGAACCAAGGCCTATCACAGTTACCTTGCATTTGGCAGATCGTTATTTAAACTATCCTGATGGAATCATTGAAGATGTGTTAGTGAAGGTGGGACCATTTATTCTTCCTATGAACTTCATTATTCTTGATTATGAGGATGACAAAGATGTACCCATAATTCTTGGTAGAGGTTTCTTAGCTACAGCTGATGCAGTTATAAGGGTGAAGTCTGGTAAGATGTCTATGACGGTGGGGGAAACTAAAGACACATTTAATATACTGAAGGCAAATCATTTTCATGCACATTATGAGGAGCTCAAAGTCATAAATATGGGTCCTCCAAGAGTGTCTAAGGCAAGACAAGAAACTCATTCAAATCAAAATAACCCATTGAGGGGTCCTCAGAGATTGAGACTAACAAAGAAAGATGTTTTGACTATAGAAGATGAGATTAAAAGAGATATCAAGGATAAAAGTCTATTCTAAAATTGTTGGGAGAGAGATCCCATATTCCATGTAAAGAATTTCTTGGATGTGTGTGACATCATGCCCCAAACTCGGGGGGGTGGGAGCAATTGGTACCTGATGCCAAAACTTAGGCCAAAGCCGACCCTCCTAAACCATTTGCCAATGGCGCATAGCAGCCACACATAATCAAGGAAACAAACAAGTATATCTTAGATTAAAAATCAACCTCGGACGGCAAGGCCACTATCGATAACTCTATAAAGAAAATAGCTACTCCCAACAGTTCATAAAGCAATAAACAGGTGGCGCATAAGTCCTGTTTGGGCCGTCGAGGCCGCCATGATATCTAAGAAAGCTTAAATGATATGCGGGCCATTGAGGCCACCATGATATCTATAGAGAAACTAAAAATTTATATATACAATGTAAATTAGGCCAATGAGCCGCTAAATTTCCAACATAATAACAACAAGGTCCAACTGGCTAAACACTATAACTAATAAACATACAATGCCAAAATGGCCTCCAGCGTGGCTATGCTACCTAATAGACTAGTCTGTAACCCTCAATGAATATAATACTTGGTCGGACAGTGCTCCAACTTACCCAAAAGCTATAAACAGCAAAAGGCTAACCTCAGATACTCTGGCAACTCTTGGAAGGAAAGGAGTCAACCAATCCACTGAAAGCTCGGCTATGCCACCCGACAAGTCTTTTTGGTCTTTGCCCAGAACCAACAGGCATGAATGCGGCACCCCCAGGTAAGGGTGGCAATGGAACCGGTAGCTACCAGTATCAGTGTCGGTCTATACCGATCTACAATCGATCCGCCGGGTTCTAGTAGGGGAAGGGGAAGAGGGGTACCGGTAGGGGTAGCGGGATGGGTTTGGGGTTTTCTACCGGCCGGTCCTGGTCTAATTAGTACCGATACCAGTTTGATCCGTTCCGATTTTGACACGGGAGTAATTTAATTTTTTTTTTAAAAAATATATAACCATTGGGCTAGCCATTGGGAATGGCTAGTGGGCCCCACCCAATGGCTATAACAACCCCAACCCCCTAACTTTATTTAATACTCCAAAGTTTTTTAAATTATATTTTAGTCCTATTTTTAACTATAAATACCCTCATCCCTTCATTATTTACTCACACAATTCAAATCTTCTTCTTCTACTACTCTCTCCTCTATAATTCTCTACTACAATCTTTATTAAATTGTTAGTTTTATTAGTTTGAAAGCTTTGGTGAATTATTTTGGAGCAAACTTCAAGCTTCAAGTTTCATCTATCAATTTTCAGTTTTGGTTATACACGTCTGCTTTTACGCAGATGTTTGGTACCTTTGTTCTATCTCTTTACTTATTTATTTTTTTGCATTTAATTTTCTAATTATATTTAATTTTCTAATTATGTTTAATTTTCTTACTTTTAATAGTTTAATATAGATTCTGGTAAAAATGTTCATAAAACTCAAAAAAATAATTTGGTAGGGTCACTAATGCATTATCCAGAAAAACAATGTCACGACCCGATTTCTCATGTCATGATGGCACCTATAACCCCCCTGTAGGTGAATCAATTCCCGTTGCCCGGAATGATTAGTAATGGGATACTAGCTAACTGAGCACACAAAAGAAGCAATATAAGCAGAAGCAAGAGAGAAAAGTAAAGAAGTATAACAACATGAATATATAAAAGGAAGCTAGACTATCCCACGACTTGATATCATAGTACAGAAGCCACTACTAAATATAGAGTACAAAAGGATATATGCAACTGTCTCTGAATTACAAAAGAGTACATGGAACAAAAGATGAGATAAAAGCTAAGCCTCGGTCGCCAAGAGCTCACCTCAAGTCTCTGATGTCTGGAAGTACCGCACGAGTCTCCACACAATCAACAGCGAGAACTCACACTAGGATATGCACCAGGAGGATGCAGAATGGTAGTATGAGCACCAATTGCAAAGCGGTACCCAGTAGGCATCATAGACCGACTGAGCGCATATAAAATATAAAAGTAGTAAATAGCAGATAATGAAGAAAGTACTCACAGAAACAAACAGAGAAAATCACACAGAAACTAACACAAATAGAATACCAAGAGAATACAAGCATACTATGCTAGCCAGAGAAGATATATATATCACAGAACACATGTGAAGGAAAGGAGAACGCACCTGGATCCTTGCAATAACCATATATAAAGAAAGGGTTAAAGAAGAATTGTGGTATACCGGTAACCTCAAATAAAAGGGAAGGAAAGGCAAGTAAACATACTCATGCTTGAAACAATACTACTAATGAAATCATGCTAATAACATAACTCTCAAGATAAAACTAATCAGAAAGGCATCCTCATAAGATAAAGATAGTCGAACAATAACCCTCAAGTACCATAATATGAATAAATACTACCATAGGATCGAATAATGAGTCTACCTACAGTCCCAATGGGAGTTCATACACCCGAGGAATACATACAAGTGAAAACAAACATCCGGCATCCCATACTATCGGAGTGTACACTGAGCAAACAACAAACAAGGGTGGAGCCGAACATAATATGAATGATATGCTATGATATGAGGAAAACAGGTGTGATCATAGTACTGTATGTACCTCCTCTTGTGCCTATAGGCCCAGTAGGCAGGATGCATGGAAGGAGTCCCTCGTATACCTTAACTACACCATATACCCCTCATCTGGAACTTGCAGCATGTAGCCCCTTATCTGGATCGACAAGGTCCATGGAGGTCCTCGACCATATACTAAATCTCAGAATCTCAAATATAACCTCCTAGAGTGTATCCGAGTCTAAACCAGTAATCAAAATCTCAAAGTGAGTGCTCGAAGTCTATCCAGGTCTAAATTATTAAGTCAAATCTCAAAACTCCACGAAAGGGTGCCTAGGGTATATCTGGGTCTAAATCCATAGTAAAACAAATTTAGCACTTGGCTCGGCCGAGTCTAGTATCATCTCAAAATTAGTAGTAAATATATCTAGCTCTACGGCTCAACCGAGTCTAGTATTAGTGTAAAAACCCAGTGATAAAATCATCATTTAGTCTCTTTTACTTCAAGAAGATCCATAAATCAGTTTCAAATCCTTTTATAATCAATTATACTGAAAACGGGCCCTGATGGCCATGCAAGATTTAGAAAATAATGATAGGTAGGCATGTAGCTTAAGTAGTAGTAAATAATGCAGAAAAACTCTTTATATGAATGATAATAGTATGCCCCAAACACAATCAGTAGCCCAACGGCTCATAATCAACCTATCGGCCCTGCACAGGCTCATTTCTCTCTACAACATAGATAACCAGATCTAATATCATAATCCAATATCCGGGACTCATGGACATTCCCAAATATCCCACCATCTATGGTCCAAAGGCAAATACAAGGACACATAGGGCCACATGGGTGATACTACAAACCAGATCGAATACTACAACTAGATGTGCAAAATAAGATGGACAGGAAGAAAGCGAACAAGGTGTGGGGTGCCAAACTAATAACCCAACTCAAGGATGCTAAATAGTATAATTATAGCCTATATACATAAATTCTGAGGTAGGAAAAACCATAACCTACCTGTCGTTCGATAACAAGCTGCTGGAATGACGTTGTCCAAGCCCGACTGCTCTGAGAAGCTCTGAACAGCTAACACACTATCAAAAACGTAATCTATGCATTAAAATAAAGCCAACAATACTCTTATTGCTAAAAGCTTAGCTGGGTCAAAATCTGAGTCAAAAGCAGGCCCGTGGGCTTCATAACCCAAAATCAAAAATGAAAAACACTATGATGATCCTGACATTTCTAGGAGCGCATTCTCGAAAATTTAGCGGGAACGGGCGAGAAGAAGAGGTCAAAACAACCCTTGAACCTTAAGAGCAAAATTAGGAATCAATTAAAGAAATTACAAAATTTAAAGGATTAGAACTTACAATTATGACGGAGAAACAATCACGGGCAAGGAATTAGTCACCCAAATGCTAGAAATGAATCACTATTGAAAAAATGGAGCTTAAAGATTAGCAACAATGGTAGGAATCAGTTTTGAGGTGAAGAAAATGAAGGAGAAGATATATAAACTGTCAGGGGACCTTCTTCGCAATCGCGAAGTAACCCCACGCGTTCGTGATGACTACGCTAGCTAGACCATTGTGATCGCAAAGGATAGCCACGCGATTGTGAAAAACAAGGAGGCAGGGGATGCATCACGGTTGCGAGAAGGAACCTCGCGATTGCAAAGAACAAAGGGCACTGGGTCCACAGGCCCTTCATCACGGTCGTGATTAAGGCCTGAGGCCTGCACCTACAATAGCAACCAGCAGAAAAAGCTTAAGGAAAAAAGTCTCTGGATGTGCCCATGAGACTCATCAGGGACCCCGCGCGCGCAAACTAGCTATGTTACCGCACTAGAAATGGCATTTCAGACACAAAGGAGTTGACGGATTTCCCAATGGAGGTCAATTTAATGTAAATATGGGCCCCACGCCCAAAAACAACCTTAAGTCAACCTTTCCAAAATATAACCCAATGGATCAAAATAAGTTTGGAAGCCTTGGGACCCAAACCAATGGTCCCTCTAGTCCAAAGTCGATATTCCGGAGCTAACAGCACTGACGAAATATCTATCTGAGGCCTTATTCTCTGAATGTTGACCAAAGTCAAATTTCCAAGTTTGAATGGCCAGAAAACACAGAAAGCAAGATAAATCTAAATCGAAAGTTCCCAGACCTCGACCAAGGGTCTAGACCAAAATCCACGCTCCAAAGCTAACGGAACCGTCGAAATTTGATTCTGAGCATGCTTGCTAAGAATGTTGACTGAAGTCAATGATTTCCTAAGTTTAAGCTCTAAAACAGGGAAGCAGTCATAAGGACTAAACGAACGGTCCGAGCACCGAACCATTAATCCCAACAAGTCATAAATGACTTGGATCTACTACAGGCAAGCTCTAATAGTACAAAGAAAGCAACAACGCGCTGGAAGGATCATTACAAAAAAGTGGGTAATTCTTCTAAATCTAAAACTAGAGAAGTGGCTCAAATAAGAATTAATACGGATGATTTTACTATCGATGAAACTGCTTTTAATATTGATAGTAATACTGAATTAGATCACGAATCTTTACAAAGAAGGTTTGGTAATTTTGATAAAGAAATAGATAAAGAAGTTGAATTTGAAAATTATAATGATGATTATGATGATGATGAAACAGAGACACCTACTAGTCCCGCTACTAAACTTCCCCCTCCCTCTCCCCCTCTCGCTCCCCCTGTATTATAGAATTACTGAAAATGATTGGAAATACGTAAAGGATCTTGTAGATTTTTTAAAAGTTTTTTATTTAGCTATATTTCAAATATCTGAACTTTATTATTCAATTATTTCTTCAGTTTTACCAAATATTTGTGCTAGTTCTACTAAATTTGCTAAATTCAAATATATTGGAAGGTTTAAGGAGTCAATTAAGGCAATGATTGAAAATTTTAAAAAATATTTTTTCCTATTCCTCAAATTTATTTAACTGATTGTTTATTCAACCCAACTTACAAAGAAATAGGTTGTCACGACCCAACTACCGGACCGTGCAGGCACCTACTCTAATCTGTCTAGATAGGAGAACTCTTACCTCCCGATCCAACAGGTAATGCGGAAAAATGAAGTAAAACCATCAAATAAACCTTTTTAATTCAAGAAAATCATTTACAATAATCGAAGAGATAAACCATTTACAATTGTGAAAACAGCCCCCCCTAGAACCTAGTCTAAGCCGGTACAAAAGCTACTACAAGACTAATATAGGAAAAGTGAAAAAGGACACAACTCCCACCATAGAGACAAGAAGTAGGAGCTGCTGGAGATCACCATCGTCATGTATCTATGAAACATCACCAACCATGTAACCAGACTATACCCAAAAAGGTATAGCAAGAGTATAATCAGTACAAACACAAGTACTGGTATGCATCATCGGTCGACCCGAATCCACTCATACCATCATATAAGAAATCAAGGGAAATACACGTTTAACTATAGCACCTCAATCCTTCGACATCCACCTTTATCAAACCCGCTTCGAAAACAAACTTCCCTAACCCTTCCGCTGCCCACTCCCATTTCTAACTCTACACCCTGACCTAGGACTTCCCAAGTCACACTAAACCCTTAGACTTTCCAAGTCACCGTAACCCTTAGACTTTTCAAGTCACCTTAACCCTTAGACTTCCTAAGTCTCCTTAACCCTTAGACTTCCCAAGTCACGCTTAACCCTTAGACTTCCCAAGTCACCTTAACACTTAGACTTCCCAAGTCACGCTTAACCCTTAGACTTCCCAAGTCACACTTATCACCTAGAATTCCCAAGTCACCCTTACTAGTGCCAACACCTATGTCCATACCCGGACTACCATTTCCTTACCCAAGTCAACCACTATGACTCAATAACCCGGAGTAAACCCCACTACTTAGTGACATAGACTGCACTCGTCGTGCCGCCACCTACTAGCACAAAACTGTCCCAATGACCCCAGGGCCATACTCAACAAGTAACAACAACCAACATTATAACCAGACCACAAGTCTCTTCCTTAGCTTACCAACCGCACGTAACAAGTCTAACCGATATTGACAATCCTCAGTGACAACGAACATATATCCTTTTTACATAACCCAGACCAAACAAGGATCCCTAGGACATCATCTATGCCAATAACATGCGACCCCGATTCACAGAAGAACCACCTTGTCACTTAAGCACACTAGCCTGGCCCTTCAAGGACCAACTCTACGCCAAATAATAATAAATCTCGGCCCTCTCAGGAACCCAACATGTAAACAACAATAAGTACACCCGCACTGGGTAAAGTTGTACAACATATAGTAACATACCAGTAGTATAACTCCAGACTCTCAGTCTACCTTTTGACTTATCAACCACAGGGAACAAGTTCAACAATCCTTTACAATAATAATAAACATGAAATTTACCCTTTTCATTACACGGACCAATCAAGGATTCCTAGACCAACAACTAAGTGTTAGCATGCGATGCCTGGTCCACACCAAAACCATCCCCACATTTAAGTGAAACAACCCAGCCTCTCAAGGACCAATGTAATAAATCACAGATCTAACAATCAACCCGATCCACTCATGGAACCATCGAGAAACACAGTCAATAGTGCATAATTAAACCCATACCAAGCATGGTACCCGAGCCAACTATTAGTATCCCGTACAAGGCGTGGTACCCGAGCCAACCATTAGTATTCCGTACAAGGCGTTGTACCCGAGCCAACCATTAGTATCTAGTACCAGGCGTGGTACTCGAGCCAACCATTAGTATTTCGTACAGGCGTGGTACCCGAGCCAACCGAATGTCACTCTAAGTCCAATCAATCACAAACAATGAACAAAACATACTTGTAAACCAACAAGCAACAAACAAGTTCATGATAACCAGACAATAAGACATTCATAACTCATTCCCTAAGCATGCAACTCATACAATACTAAGCAATAGTACATGAACACATAATGCATATTGGGAAATTAATAACCGTCACCTACCCCTATCCCGGGTACATAACTCAACCTTGAATTCCATCCGAAGACTAATTCCCCGTTCACCCCTTTTTAACACATGAATGGTACATATATTTATTCCCGAACCTTCTTCTAGAACAGGCACAATATGGGGAAGGCATCCCCTACCCTTGGTAATTCAATGCTTATTATTATCCTACTTCCTTATAGCAAAATATTTCTGAATTCCCCTTTTTAACCTGTCATTTAGTTACCCAAGCCTTCCCGGTTCCCAAACCTTCCCGACACTCTATTTCCTGAGTTCTATCACACGTAATACACCATAATCACAAATAGCCCGGGAAACGATAATACCTTATCCCAACACAATCATTTTCTAGTTCAACTCAATCCCACCACAGCAAACCCTCCAGACTCCATGCCCGAAGGCCTAAGAATGGATTCTCCTTTCCGTCTATACAATGAATACAAAATGGAAGCAGGTCAATCTACTCAATGAAGAAAACCTAGCCTACATGAATGACAAGCAACTACATCATGCCTTTTCTGGCTCCGTGAAGGCGTTCCCTGATGATTTGCAGGCCCGAATTTGTGGTTTTGCATCCTTTCCGCCATAATTCCTCCTCCCCATGGCTCCCAAATCTTGGAGCAGCCTAGGAGGGTTTTTGGAGTAACCCTCATCTGTTTTGGGGGCTGAAGGGGAGAGAATGAAATTATAAAACCCATTTTTGGATTTTCTGATCCCGTCATTCTGCTATAGCGGTCCATGCTCCACTATAGCGGTACCGCCGTAGCAGAATCGACCACTATAACGGTGCTGACCGGCGTTGACTTTCGCTATAGCGATAATTTCTCCGTTATAGCATAGGTCGCGATAGCGCTTCAGCTTAGAGAGTACATACTAAAGCCTACAAAATCAATGTAGTTGTTGTTTATCTAAATGAATCTATGACCAATAAATCGACATTTACAGGAAGAGAAAGCCCCGATGATGCGCCACCTCGGTGAAGAAGATGGTTGTCTACCTACAACTTGTTGATTCACTTTCCTTTTCCAGTTTTGCTTTGTTTTTTATTTCAGATATTTTTGTTGTCTAAACATTATTATCTTTGTTTTGTTTTCTTTTTCACTTTTGGGCCAGATCGTTTTGGGCCGGGTCATTGTGTACATATTCCCTTTTTCGATTTTGAATAAAATCTGGCCTTGCTGGCCATTTCAATTTTTTTTTTTTAAATAAAAAATTATTTGTATTCCCCATAAATAAACTCGTACTCTTTCAGCGTATATCTATTAATCTGCCACGCCTTTCCCACCTCGATGATTCGGACGCTTCAAGCTCGTCTCTCCAACACTTCAGTAACTCTCTCTCTTTCTCCTTTCCTAAACACCACGCCGCTCTTCAACTTATGTTATTAACATCTGTTTTCAATTTCTTCAGATATCGTTTACATCACTGTCCCAAATCTTCTGCAGAAACAATGGAAGGTACTTATTACTCTAATTCATATGTTACTCTATTTATATATATGGTATTGTGCCCATATGTTACTCTACTTATCGAAAGCTTTATAAATTGTGTTTATCTTTTTGTGGGTAATCAATTTGTATGTCTGTTAAACTAACTTCTGATTTTGATTGCGGATACTGTATGTTTCTTTTGGTAGGTTTCATAATTTGTCAAAATCAAATTAAGAAATAGCTCGTTGTTTTAGGCAATCATGTTTTTGTTAAATGCACTTATTAACTCGGTCCACATTTTTTTTTATTGATATTCTATGTTTATCACTATCTAATTAATGGCGTTACCTGATTTAAGTTTGATAGTACACTTTATCCCATTGAAGGAGAAACATGTACTTGTTACCTTTAAATATTTAGTAATCTCATGTAACCAAAGCGGAGAGTAGGAAACAATATTGATTAGAAATGTCAAGTTTGTGAACAAACAGCTCAATTTGTGGGAGGAATGATTTGCTCAAGTCCATAATATGTGTTATAAAATCCCTTACATTATGCTACATCACTTCTGTCCCTATTCCGTGAACATCTTCCATTTTTCTTTTTTCACTATAGTTTACCTTCTAAAATTCATATTATGTTTGTATTTTCCTCTACTTCTCGTTCTCTCGTTAAAGTTCTATGTATGCTCCTTCTCCCCCAATTTGAGTGTGAATTATTCCCCGTGCATAATTTATATGCATATACAGCTCAAATACACATGTAGCTGGAAGTGCGGTGATGTGCAGTCATCTTGCAGTGTCAGCGAATACTAACACTCAAAACGGGATTAGGACTTTGTGTTCAGCTGCAGGTGTGTGATTGGATCTCATCAGCAACTTTTTGTGTCTTTGATAGTGAAATCTTTCGAGACAACTTTTTTCTATATGACCCTGATTTCTGGTCGGATCGTGATCAACAATTGGTGCCTTAACTTACACTGTTCTTATTCTATTTTGGATCTAGTATGCCATGCAAATCAACATTTGTTCAAAAGCCACTTTACTTATTGTCTGAAACTTCATTCAAATAATATTCTAAAATCAATTCATACTTCTATAAATATCTGAAAGCTGTGAAACTATAAATGCAAAGTAAAATTGAAAACTCAAGTACTCAACTCTACTGTGTCTATGTCTATGAAGACTCTAAAGAATAAAAGGACGGATTAAATGTCTGACCGGAACTAATGAGATTTCATGAACCAAAAGCGGAGCTCACCAAATAACTGCTAGAGTGAGGGAATGATCTGCCCGTAGCGTGCTCGTCTACAAAACCTGTGCATACATCAACATAACACTTGATGGAAATCTAATGATTTCAAGATGAATTTCTGTTATTACTAGAGATTAGGAGTAATGATTTAACGTAGAACACGGTAGGATCTTACCTTGTGTGATAGATTATTACACTTGGTAAAATCTCCCCAAAATCGAGCCATAACCTTCTTGTTCTTGTTTAGGGTAAAAATTTCCGTTTTTGCACTTATATATAGGTCCGGCGGTCATTCCATGGCATGAACTTAGCACTGGGTTCTGAAGTTTGTCATGTTAAAGATGAACTTGGCATGAGGTTCTGGACTTCCTTTGCTAAGACATGAACTTAGCATGAACTTGGCATGAGACTCTAAATTATGTCCGTAGAGTTGTGCAATGGCGTGAACTTAGCATAATTCGTCTCCATCTTCAAGACACATATTTTCATGATTCCAAGCATACCGTCTTCATCTTGTGGCATTTGCTAACACCTTAATCCATTCATTAGGGTCGTAGTTATTCCAAATGAATATTTAAGAATTCTGGGGCTTTACACATTGCCATTCCTATACATGGTCTAATATTCCATAAATCATGTGGGTATAAATTGCTTGTTTTAGTTTTCCATTTTTCGGGGGGAAAGGTGTCACGCCCCGAGCCTACACCCTGGACGCGACACGGTGCTTAGAGTCACAAGTGACCCCAAGCTAACCCATGACCTGTCATACTGCTGAGATAAAGACTGAAAGTAAATGCGGAAGCTGAAATGTGCTGAGCTCTTTTGAAAATATTATAACAAAATGAACTATTATAAACTAATATACAATAGCATTTGAAAACTGATACAACTGAGTGACTGACTGTCTGACTGTCTATGAAGCCTCTACTAACATTGACTATGGTTAGCCAGGACATGACTCCCAACTATCTTTAATCAATGTACAACAACTGAAATAACCGCTATATCTACTAACTGACTGGAGTTCTCGAAAAAGAAGAACCCGTCCTTTGCTGGCGGGGGAAGCTGTGATCTGTCTGACCATGATCTTGGGAGCTAGCATTGAAACCTACATCATAAAACGATGCAACACAAGGAAGGTATGCGGTTAGTACTTTGAATGTACTATGCATGTGAGATATGCACTTACTGTAAATCATGAGAAGATACATGTATACTGAAAGCATGGCTGAAAACTAGACTCAAAAAATAAAAGCCAATCCAAACACCCACTATGTATAATATCTTAAGTGCATAAGTCAAAGCTGTATAATATAGACTCTTTTACTGAAGAGAGTGTAAATCATGTTGATGGACTGTAACGGTGAGATTATGATGTTTAAAGATAAGTAAACCTGTTACTTAGGATTTCATGGACTAAAAGATAAAGTATGTTTGTAAATCATGGACTAGTGCAACTGAGCTGAAAGTCATGGGTCATGCTAAAAGTCATGTTTAAAGTAAAATCCTTAGAGGAGTTTCTTCTACTGAGCATGCTGTAAGTGCTGATATAGTATACTAAATGCAAGCTGAAAGGTATAAGCTGATGCAATGACCAAGTATATAAACATGAAACTGTATAATACTGAACTGATCTGGATAACCGAATACAAGGTCATGCAATAATGAATATGGACTGTGGGAGCTATTATTAACCGACATACCCCAAGCTGAGGTAACTGTGGGGCCAACCTGTAACCCTGACTAGGAGGGTGTTCATACCTTCCCAAAGGTACAAACAAATCTGACGTGGATTCACTCAACTGATGTCCACAAGGGACAAGGGTGTCAAGCCTAATCTGACGGGTGACCCCTTTAGAACCTACCGTGGCGCCGTAGTTTTGGGACTTAGGGACTGCTACTAAAGGTCTCAGCCTAAACTGAAGGGTGAACCTTTATCCCTTTGTCCGCTCGGTGCTAAGTCTACTCCCAACTGAATATAAAGCTATGAATGCAACTGAAATACTGGATAGCTCAAAATACTGATATAATCTGAGAATGGCAACTATTGCCAAGAATGAAGCATTCTAATCATGTAATTCTGACTGACCGAGTACCTGACTAATAATGCATGAGAACGGTTTGTATCATGTGACATATCTGAATGTCAAAACTGTTCATATTTAAAACATATTTTGTAGATCATATTGAAGGTAGGCCGAAGCCAGCTAAATCACGCGTAGTTCTTTTGTACTTAAAACAACTGGACTAAAGTGATTGGAATCATGAATACTTGTCTGGAAGCCAAAACCCATAGTTAAAATTATCATGAGGAAACTTAAACTTGCTTGGACTGAATGCTGACAAGCTGAACTAAATTCTGAAGGGAGGGCTAAATTCTAAGAAAATATTATTAAATCAGGCTAAAATAAGCTTCTCCCAAATATCTTGGGTTTTGAAATCTAATTGCAGGAATTCATGTAAAATCGTTCTAGCAAGGCCAATAGTTATGTAGAATCATCAAGAAATCGAATTCATAGTGAAACACATGTTTGGGTAAGAACCCTAGAGTCATAACTTGTAAATTCATACTGAAATCTGAAACTTTGGGCATGAGGGTGAAAGGAGATCCTCATTGAATACCCACATACCTGGTGGATGATAATCCCTGAAGAGAAATCAGAAGTTGAAGCTTTGGAGAAGAAGCCCTAGGTCTGAACTTTGGAGAAAACTGACTTGAGAGGAAACTGACTTGATTTGAGGTTTAGACTTAATAAAAATAAGTTTAGAGCTATTTATAGTCGGGGCTAAAAGAAGAATGAAAGGTCTGAAATGCCCCTAAGGAGTTAAACTAAAAACTGCTGAAAAAACTCGTCACTAGGTTCCACGAGCATGAACCACGACCCCTAGAATGGATCACGGTTCGTGGAAAGGGTTCGTGGTTCTTGGGCGAAGTTTCTGGAATGATTTCCACGAGTTGGTTTCACGACCCGTGGAACCACCTCGTGGTTTTCAGGCCACTTTTAAGCTTCTGGACTATTTCCACGAGTTGGTTTCACGACCCGTGGATACTTCCACGACCCGTGGAACCTCATCGTTGTTTTCAGGTGAAAAAATTGATTTCCACGAGTTCAATCTACTGTTCGTGGTTTGATCCACGAGTCGTGGATTCCTCTCGTGGTTTCTGTCTGTCAGACATACACATTTTAGTAAAACACTGATAACTTTTTGCTCCGGACTCGGATTAATGCGCGGTCGGTGGCACTGGAAAGAAGACTCAAAGACCTTTAATTTGGTGGGTACTAGGCCACCTAACTCTTCATATTCTAGGAGATATGATCGTTTGAAGTTGACCCTAGTTTAGTTTTACATGAAAACTTCTTTGATTGGGGTGCTTTCAACTTAACTTGCTTATAGGAGTTTCTTGTGAACATGATCCGCACCCAAAACACTTCCCACACTAGGGAATTGATCATGACACCTATGGAAAGTGGTTCGGTTCTTACCTTAAATTTTTTGGGGTGTTACAATATCCCGCCCTTGGGATCATTCGTCCTCGAATGAAGACTAATTAAGCTGAGTTTGGAGGGAAAGAGCTGCAATCCCTACCAACTGAGTACTAGAAATTTATATCTTACTGAGCTGAGTTCTATGAATGTGAAAACTTGCTGAAATGCAAGGATAGTTGAGGGAATATGGTACTGAGACTGAAATACACATGAGTAAACTGAGAAACTGGAGAGGAACTATTAACTCATGCTGAAACCGGGTGTTTCTCGAATAAAGACTAACTAGGCTGAGGTGGTAGGGAAAGAGCTGCAATCCCACCAACTGAGTACTAAAAGCTGGAGTACTGACATGGCAACTGATTTCTGACTGAAATATGAACTGAGATGGGTTCATGAAACATGTGTGTATACTGAGAGCATAGGAACATTGATATGACATGAAACTGAATGTCCAACTGGATAGCTGGTCTGGATTGAGAGTAGGGACTTAGCTGAAGCCCATAAAGAACGAACGCATTCTTAGAAAATCACGATCTACTGGAAGGAGCATCAAACTGAGAGGAATAGCTATACGAGAAAACTATTCTCTTCTAAACTGAACTTACCAGCATGGACTGAACTGAGCATAGGGCCTTCTGGCCTTAGGAATAATTACTGGCAGGTCTGAACTGGTCTGATACGAGGAGTCTACTATCTTGCCATCTGAAGTTATTGGACATAAGGTATGAGCACCCTGGGCAGGGAGTAAGAACAAGACTATTCCCGCCTCAAACAATACGGTTGACATCTTTTAAGCTTAGGAACACCCTTTTTAACTACACCAACTTGTCTGAACGCCACACTTGCTATTTGCAACTGAAATCCTCATCAACACACATATAGATTCTGAGGTCTGAGCCTAACTATCTTCTTTCAACAGGTTCAAGCCTATCTCGACTAAATCTCTTACATCTAGAGTCATCTCCCAAGAATGGTATTTCTTCTTATCACGAGAAAAAAATCAACTAACCTTGAGTTCTAATCAATGGGTCACTAGTCACACAAAGCAAAGGCCTACATGTATTTCATCACGACATTCAAGCCTATTACTATAATCATCTTAAGGCTTGTCTAGAGCTAGCACTATCTGAGGCCTCTATTCTCTTCCCTGGCATAGCTAGAAACTATAACTGCAAGAACTTTTACAAAGAGGGACATCAAAAAGAGGAAAAATCTAGTACTTCCCCTCTAAGCTACTACTTAGCTTCTTCCACTAACACACTTAGTGTGATCTAGCCACTCAAGGTGAGGTTTGAGAGGTCAAGTACAAAGGTCTGAGTGTCTCACATACTGGACATATGAAGCATGGTTGGAGTAAGGAATCATAAGCATGAGCTGTTCAAGAAATCTGGTCTGAGCATATACATGATGTGGCATGATTTCATTAGCCATCAAGGCATATCCTGAGGATTGAACTGAGTGCATAGAACTGAGCTTACTGTGAGACATCAGTTTAAATATCTACCGAGTCTCATGGCATAAAGATGGAATTCATAGAATCGTGGCTTAAGACTGGAATCGCTGTCTGGAGAAATTTCTGTTTGTTCTAGGAGCTGAGTATGGACATGAATGTGTAGGAGTGCATGAACTTATACATGAGTATGACATAAATACGTCTGAGTATAGTGTCGTCTGGACTGAATTGCTAGGAAATCTGCTAGAATAGGAATGGATCGATATCCCATCACAACCCTTTCTAGAATTCTGTAGTGGTTGAGTCACAAGACTCGACTTGGTTCTTCATTCTATCATCTCCCTCTTAGCTTGAAAGTCACCCCTCTAAGTCTGCGGATCTCTCTCCTGAACTAGGCTATAAGTGAAGATGCTAAATTCTTGCTAGGTCTTCTTCTGAGACATCTCTTAGCTTCCTCTTTACCCTTAAGGCTATCACTAGAGGACACATACTCTTAATGGGGTATATAACCACTTCTTCTACTTAGCAATCTGACTTTTTTGCTTATTCGTCTACTAATATCACATCTCTAAGTTCACATCCACCACACTCAACTGAATTCAGACCACACTAGGGGATCAACATCGTCTATCTATAATCTTCTGAACATCACACAACAACATACTACTATGGGTGCACATCTACCTTTTTAATGCTTAAGGCTCTCTTCTCTATCTCATGACTTAGTCACAATTTACCAATTCATCTAGGCGTCACATATACATCTTATAGCTACTATAATTCTGAATTCATACACCTAGTTCTGGGGTCATTCTGTTACTTATGGCCCATAACATCTCAATTCACACTAACTGCTGAGTGACTATACTACCCAAGCGCTCACACAACTATACCTTTTGGCTAAGGTACCACTCGTAGTAAAGTTTCTAGAAGGGGTCTGAGAGAACATTCTACTAAAGGATAAACTGCACGAGTGGAAAAGGACACCTGCTTTGAATCAGTAGACTTTAACGCACTACTGGGCTCCTCTCAAGCCCTTGTGCAGTCTTTGACTTTCTGATTTTCTCTATCTGAGAGCACCTCACTGACAGGAATCTGAACTATACTGTCTCCACTACCTCGAAGATGAGGCATGACTGGAGGAATTGTATCAACGCGTGAATCTGCATAAGTTTATGAAGGAACAACTTTACTGCACGATCTGGAGTATGAACAAAGGGAAACATTTCCTAAATGCCCAGTAGCCCCTCGAAGAAAAGTACCGACGTCTCCATACCGTTCCGCAAGACTCTACTAGACATGGCTTCATAGACACCCTAGGACACTTGAACTCTGTGCTCTGATACCAAGTTTGTCACGCCCCGAGCCTACACCCTGGACGCGACACGGTGCTTAGAGTCACAAATGACCCCAAGCTAACCCATGGCCTGACATACTGCTGAGATAAAGACTGAAAGTAAATGCGGAAGCTGAAATGTGCTGAGCTTTTTTGAATTTATTATAACAAAATGAACTATTATAAACTGATATACAATAGCATTTGAAAACTGATACAACTGAGTGACTGACTGTCTATGAAGCCTCTACTAACATTGACTATGGTTAGCCAGGACATGACCCCCGACTATCTTTAATCAATGTACAACAACTGAAATAACCGCTATAACTACTAACTGACTGGAGTTCCCGAAAAAGAAGAACTCGTCCTTTGCTGGCTGGAAGCTGCGATCTGTCTGACCATGATCCTAGGAGCTAGCACTGAAACCTACATCATAAAACGATGCAGCACAAGGAAAGTATGCAGTCAGTACTTTGAATGTACTATGCATGTTAGATATGCACTTACTGTAAATCATGAGAAGATACATCTATACTGAAAGCATGGCTGAAAACTGGACTATGTATAATATCTGAAGTGCATAAGTCAAAGCTGTATAACTTAGACTCTTTTACTGAAGAGAATGTAAATCATGTTGATGGACTGTAACTGTGAGATTATGATGTTTAAAGATAAGTAAACCTGTTACTTAGGATTTCATGGACTAGAAGATAAAGTATGTTTGTAAATCCTGGACTAGTGCAACTGAGCTGAAAGTCATGAGTCATGCTAAAAGTCATGTTTAAAGTAAAATCCTTAGAGGAGTTTCTTCTACTGAGCATACTGTAAGTGCTGATATAGTATACTAAATGCAAGCTGAAAGATATAAGCTGATGCAATGACCAAGTATATAAATATGAAACTGTATAATACTGAACTGATGTGGATAACTGAATACAAGGTCATGCAATAATGAATATGGACTGTGGGAGCTACTATTAACCGACATACCCCAAGCTGAGCTAACTGTGGGGCCAACCTGTAACCCTGACTGGGAGGGTGTTCATACCTTGCCAAGGGTACAAACAAATCTGACGTGGATTCACTAAACTGATGTCCACAAGGGACAAGGGTGTCAAGCCTAATCTGACGGGTGACCCCTTTAGAACCTATGATGGCGCCGTAGTTTTGGAACTTAGGGACTGCTACTAAAGGTCTCAGCCTAAACTGACGGGTGAGCCTTCATCCCTTTGTCTGGTCGGTGCTAAGTCTACTCCCAACTGAATATAAAGCTATGAATGCAACTGAAATACTGGATAGCTCAAAATACTGATATAATCTGAGAATGGCAACTATTGCTGAGAATGAAGCATTCTAATCATGTAATTCTGACTGACTGATTACCTGACTAATAATGCATGAGAACGGTTTGTATCGTGTGACATATCTGAATGTCAAAACTGTTCATATTTAAAACATATTTTGTAGATCATACTGAAGGTAGGCCGAAGCCAGCTAAATCACGCATAGTTCTTTTGTACTTAAAACAACTAGACTAAAGTGATTGGGAATCATGAATACTTGTCTGGAAGCCAAAACCCATAGTTAAAATTATCATGAGGAAACTTAAACTTGCTTGGACTGAATGCTGACAAGCTGAACTATATTCTGAAGAGAGGGCTAAATTCTAAGAAAATATTATAAAATCAGGCTAAATTCTAATTTCTGGTCTCTGGAATGATTTCCACGAGTTGGTTTCACGACCCGTGGATCCTCCTCATTGTTTTCAGGCCACTTTTAAGCTTCTGGACGGTTTCCACGAGTTTGTTTCACGACCCGTGGAACCTCCTCGTGGTTTTCAGGTGAAAAAACTGATTTCCACGAGTTCAATCTACGGTTCGTGGTTTGATCCACGAGCCGTGGATTCCTCTCATGGTTTCTGTCTGTCAGTTTGACAGGCAAACACATTTTAGTAAAACACTGATAACTTTTTGCTCCGGACTCGGATTAATGTGCGGTTGGTGGCGTTGGAAAGAAGACTCAAAGACCTTTAATTTGGTGGGTACTAGGCCACCTAACTCTTCATATTCTAGGAGATATGATCGTTTGAAGTTGACCCTGGTTTAGTTTTACATGAAAACTTCTTTGGTTGGGGTGCTTTCAACTTAGCTTGCTTATAGGAGTTTCTTATGAACATGATCCACACCCAAAACACTTCCCACACTAGGGAATTGATCATGACACCTATGGAAAGTGGTTCGGTTCTTAGCTTAAAATTTTTGGGGTGTTACAAAAGGAGTTGGGGGTTGGGGTGGGAGTAGGAGTAGTTTTCTCAGAATAATGAAACTGCACAATAGGAATGATAGCGGTGCAGTGACTGTTATTTTATCAGTTGAATAACCATTTGAGAGCTTTTTTGATAAGTTGAATATTCATTTCAGTTTTGTCTACTAAGAAGTGTGTACCATGCAACACAAAGGATTTGAGGCCTATGATTGAAGAAGCTGCCAATCAGTTGATGCCACAGGTTTGCAATTTAACATATTTTCATGTAGACAGTCCTTTACATTTGCTAACACTGCTTTGTGCAGGTGTTGGGGTGGGATTTGGTGAATGATGGTGGCACACTGAAGCTGCATAGGTCCTGGAAAGTCAAGACTTTCACCAAAGGATTGGAGTTCTTTCAAGAGGTAGCGAATGTTGCAGAAGCCGAAGGTATATGTACCCGTGTTTACCCTTCTTATGGGTGTACTATCTAGGAGTTTTTATTTTATGTTTGTCGTGACCCATGTAGTTACCTTTTGTTAAATTCGTTTTAAAATTTTCTTCTGTGCATAATTTATTGTTTGTACATGTTTTTCTTTTACTTTTGACAGCCACTTGCCTTGTCTATAAAATTCTGGAATTCTGAGACTTCATAGTCTATCTTAGCGTTTATTAGTACAGTTGCTGCCTCATAATAAAATGAGTGGTGAAAAAGGAAAGAGCTGCCTTTTATCTTCTGACACAAATTGTCAGTTCCGTAAATCTCTCGATATCTTTTCAAGTACGAAAATTCAGTATCTTCCCACGAATTAGTGAATTAGACAGGATTTCTTTGTCCAATATACGAAATGTTGGGTCAATTTTCATAAATTTCGTGTGAAGTACTTGTACACAAAAATCCAGGAGAGTAAAAAATATGGAGGGTTGTTTGTCTTCTTGGCAGGTCAAGCATGGGCTATTCCATAGATTTTTGGCTTGATCACCAAGGAATAAAATTTATCAATTTTGCTTCCCCCCAGCTGAAGACTTGTGTCTGCTACTTAAGTCTCTAATAGTAACCCAGTTACCATCAAGCATTAAGTGCCTCATGGACCTAAATTTGCCAGCACATAATACTTCACAGAAGAAATGGGCATCTTTTCCATGTTGACATAACACCAGCTCTTTGGTTTCCGTCATCTTCAGTTTATTTTGGGCATGATAATCTAAGTTACTCAGACTCTTCACTTTCGGTGCCACACCCGTGTTGACACGACATGGGTGTGGGATCCGTACCAAATCTGGTCAACCAATTTTGGATACTTTGACCAAAATCGACGGAGAAATTCCGGACAGATCAATGAAAAGGAGTGACCGATTTTGGGTACTTTGAAGAAAATGGAATACCTTGTATATGAAAATTTCTGTGTCACTCCCTTTCTTTTCCTTTTATCTCCTTCCAAGATTCTCCTCTTGATCAATATTTTCTCCTCAAGTTTCCCACATGATATCTCATAATTCAGGTTTTATAACTCTATTTTTAGATATTTGAATTATTTTTAGCCGAATCCCCGCACCCGTATCCATATCCCCGAACCTTAAAATTTAGCTCATGAAGGATCCGACCTGTAGATCCCCACCTGTATCGGACACCCGCACCCAAGTCCGAGCAACTTAGATGATAATAGCACTTTTGAAAGACGAAGCATAAAGGACTCTCGTTACAAAGTGCATCAAGCACCCTTGCAGTATCTGGTCTTACTACTACTTCCAATAGACCTAATGACTTGAAAGAGCAATTACCCTGCAGTATCCTTCCCATATGTGAAAACTCAGCAGCCTAGTAATCTTTCAAAGCTTAAAGTAACTCCACGTACCACAGCACTGCCGGCAATCTCTAGAAAGAACCTTGGTAGCTTAACTTTGCAGTATAACTTATTCTGCATCAGTGATCTCGTTTCAAAGATAGTTGACTGGTGCATAAGCACATATTACCTATAATATATTGGTTTCAATATTAAACTTCCTCTAGAACATGTGAAGTTACTGAAAATCAAAGTACTGATTATGGTGTAGCAGCTAAAAGAAGATCATGGATATACTGTTGAAGGAATAGACAAAGGTTAGCATGAGGAAGCTGTTTCCTTTTTCACTCTATTCCTAAGTTGTGGAATGAGGCTGCATTTACTTTTGGGAGTTCAAAGTCTCTTGTATGTAGAATGCGATAATTCTGGCCTGTTATCCCAGTTTGACTTGCAGCTTCATTTCACCTTCTAGTTAGCTTTGTCTGACTCAGTTCGTTTCTATCTATATTTTTGGGAAAAGTTCTTACACATGTTATTCTCATTACATAGTTGGATGGTTATTTTTTCATTAAGAATTATGTTTATGTTTACGCAGGTCATCATCCAGATCTTCATCTTGTTGGGTGGAATAATGTGAAAATTGATATATGGACACATTCTGTGGGTAAGAATTGTCATTTCAACAATTCTCACTCCATTTATTTTCCTCCTTAGTATATATATGCTCAAGTATGTTCAGTCCGTAGCTTGTTAGCTATATTTTTTAGGATATAAGCATATCACTGAACCAAGTGTACACTGCTAATGCACTCATGGAGGCCTTTTTTCTGTTTTGTTCGCTTAACTATTCAGAACTCACGTGTAGAGAGGTAGGATGACATAGCTTTGAACTAGCTTTGGGCTGCATACTTTATGAGTTACAGGCTTTATGTGATTCCGTGAGCAGTGTACATCTGTGTTAGATGATTGAATGTCCATTAAATAATACTTGAAAATATAGAGAAGTTGTCTTTCATGAAAAAGCTTAAATGAAACTTAAAATGTTTAATTATTCTGTTCTGCAGGTGGACTCACAGAAAATGATTTCATACTAGCTGCCAAAGTTAATGGGCTTGATGTGCAGCACCTTCTCAGCAAGAAACATAGCAGGCCAGCACAAAGCAGCGCTTAATCTTCCAAGTTTAGGGTTGTATTATGATGTTAGTTTCTCTCATACTAGATATCATGAACGTTTGAGTACCTTGTTATCAAAGAATTGAAATCTAGAGGACATCGTCTTTCCAAGTGGCATTTTGTTCATACTATTAATTTAAATGCGTATCCCGTTTCTTTGACGACATGGTGGAATCTTCATATGGTGATTCTGGTCTATGGAGAGGAAATAACGAATTTATGTTTGCTGCCAAGTACCTTCTGTTTAACCTAGATTTAGTTTAGTTGAAATTGTAGGTGAGTCAAAAGAACACGTTATGATTTAACCTTGTTTTAGAATCGATTCACTAGTTGTATAACTATTCCAAAACAACAACACGCTATAAATTGAAAAAACAAGATTAACAAAGTAAAAGAAACAAATCTAAGCGCGTTCGAGAAGGGTAAAAGCATCTTCGAGAGCGACTTTTAGCTACATGAACTATTTGCACAATCAAATACTAACGTAGGTAAGAAAAGATGCTTGGAGACTAAGAAACTATTGTATTAAGTGAGAGAGTTGGCCAGCAGATGGTGCCTTTATGAATGAGATAGAGTGACTATTTATAGGTTACAACATTGGGCCATGGCCAATCAGAATGTGCCACTCGAGTCCTATGGTACCTAAAACTGTGTTCTTGTGCCACACATTTCGTCCGTCAGAGAGTGGCGCCAGCTAATAGCTAATATTACTGCGCTGCTCAGATCCATAAGAGCTTGGCCGTGCACCTAAGTGATCTGCCAAATTTGTCTCATGTTTGTCCCTTGTGCCATGTCAATGTGGGTAGTAAGCTATCGAATCCTTCTCTACACGAGAAAGCATCCTCTGTCATTGGCACCTCGAAGATATCTCTCGAGGTCACTCGCCCTTTAAACCGAAAGAAACCCCCATAAGCAACCTTGTTGATGCCACGTCTCCCCAAGCCTGTTTTACCCCATATAGATAATCCCTCCGTCTTTTGGGATGCTACGTTCAGTTGCTCTTGAGAGACGGAAAGAAAACGAGATCATCGCTCGCCTCATCTTACTTGTCTTTGTCACTTATGAAATCGACATGTTGTTTCTGTTTCCCCGAAGCATTTCCTTGCCACGTGTAAGGCTCTGCCGCATCTCTCTACCCTAGGCCACGTTTGAAGAATCGGTCTAGGTCTTTAAATGTTGCCGACATTCCCCATTTTTGTTTATGCGCCCTTATTCTTGTTCAACTGCTCAATGTCTTTGCCTCTTTTGCTGAACTCACTTTAACTGGTCCCTTCTTTCGCTGCGCTTTGTGCATCATGTCTTCTTCTTCGGCATGTGCTGCCTCTTCCGTTCTATCTACCAGCAGAGGTTCAGAGAAGAAAGAGAAAAAAGGGAACACCCATGATCCTTCAGTTGACGATATCATTCCCAACACATATGATTTCTCGAATGATTTTAAAATACAGAAAATCATAAATAACACTGGTAAAAGGAATCAACCCGTTGCCAAGTTGTATGCAACCATCAAGGGGTCAGATATCGAGATGTTTGAGCAACCTATAATTGGCCTTCTGGGAGGTTTCGGGTGGAAGCCCCTAGTGCCCTTGAAAACATCACGTCCTCCAAACGTGGTGGTTATACCTGCGTTTACACTTATCCCTTTGGCGCTGACCTTGGTGATCCAATAGACGAGGTGATCATCTCCTCTTACTCCACCTTCCAGTTGCGTTTGGGTCAACTTGGCCTAGGGGTATGGAGGGTCGTCACTTGTCTTCGGGCACAGGCTAAATTGGTCGGGGAAGAGTTCTCTTTGACACATTTACTTTTGTTCTATTTCCCCCGTTTAGTCCGAAGAGGAATAGTGCACCTGACTCGCCGTGAGAGAAGGTCCCTGCTGGGCGTCTTGGATGATATTCATGATCAGGGGTGGGCGGACCGCTTCGTTGCCAGGGGTGGATCTACAGTAGCAGGTGGGGGTTCCCGGGAACCCCCACCCGCTACCGTAAATTCTATAATCAATATGAGAACCCATAACAAAAATGAATGATTGGTTCAATGGAAGGAAAGGGACCCCTGAAATTCCTTTAGCCACTTTGATGCGGGTTCGAACCCAGTGGAGGCGTCACTTTTTTTTATTAGTAAAAAACCTTTTTTAGTTTTAAAATAATTTTTTCCTTAGGGTTAAAAATTTGCTTTGGTTCTTCCAACTTCTAGTATTTTATTAGGAACCCACAAGCTTATAATCTTGGATTCGCCTTTGTTCGTTGCTATAGCCTCCGAAGGCCTCGACATCTCTGCCCTTCTTGATCTTTGGAATACGCATCGTAAGTATTCTTCGACTTGTGTATTGAAAAATCTTTTTGGCGTTGGTGCATTTGTATTCTTGTCACTCATATTTTAATCCCTTGAGTGTATTATGCAGTTCCACGATGGCACCCATCCCCGGATATTTCCCTCCAAAGCTGGAGGGAACCTATCCAAGAGTGGACCGCTAAAATTCTAAGCCTCACTTCTACTGCAGACCAATCCTGGACAGAGATTTTTTGTCAACTAGGGTATGGAGTAAGAGGACATGGTAAGCAGCTTTTGGTGCCTATTTCTGTATCCATTGACGATTTGAATTCCTTCTGATGTTCTTTTCTCGTAGGCTTATCAGCAAGCATCGTATCTTTGCCCCCTCTAGCATCTATGCACCGCCCGATTGATCGAGACCTCTCAGACGATGCCCTCACTCTCTCCGTTCAAGAGGCAAGAACGTCGAAGACCCAAGTTCTTCTACTAGGGTTAAAAAAACTACACGAGAGGTGGTCGTCGTGGAAGACGACTTGGATAGATCAGAGGACATGTCACTTATCAGAAAACCAACAGGATTGGCCCCTACCAGCCCCGAGATCTTTCAGCCCTCTTGTGTGGCAGAAAAAAATGATCCCTTATTTATGCGGGACCGAATCCCTAGCAGGGTTTCGACCGTGGATGACACCTGGAGCTCGATAAGGGCCGACTTTGTTGACCCTTACACTCTGTCGTCCTCCCTTCCTACAATCCAGGACTAGGCGCTGCTCCGAACGGTGACTCTGGCAGTCCCCTAAGGGGTTGATTTCACGTTAAGGCCCAAAATAGTTGCAAGATACTTGGGATCCGTATTATCATCGGAGGATCAGTGAAGGATGAATGAAGCTCCCCGTGAGTGTCTTATAAGTGACAGTGCACATACCACCACAAAGATTAGCAACTTTCTTTGCGCTTGCAAGTCTGTTTTCTGCCTTAGTCTACTAAGTGTGTTTGTAACTCCATTTCCATTTTACCCTTTACTCCTGTTAGACTAGTGCGCTGGCCGCCGGAAGCCTCCGACGGTGGTTAAAGGAGAAAAGGGATTGAAGTAACAATGTAAAGAGCTCGAAAGAGCCTTAGCTTCCGCCCATGGTTAATTGATGTTTGCTGAGACTCTTGCTATCATAAGTCCACGATCGAGGCGCTGAAAGCTCAGCTAAGAAAGATTTTATCTAAAAGAGATGCGTGCAACGAAGATGTCCGCCAATGATTCTTAGAGGCCCAGACCTTGCAGCAAAAGAATGCTACCCAGACCGAATTAATCGAAGTCCTCTTGTGGAGGAAGCTGAATTAGAGGGAAAACTCTTCTAGGCTCATTTTAGGTCATCTGGTGATGCTTGGGCTTCTTCTTATCATCCCCCGCCAGACTTTTCCCAGGCAGAGGTGCACCGTTTTCAAGAAAAAGTCAATTCCTTGGTTAGGGACAACCAACTTCAGAAAGAAAGAGATTATTGAGAAAAAACAAGGAATACTCAGCTTGCGCGAGTTCAAATTCTCCAAGAGATGAAGTTAGGTTGCTCGGATCTATACGTCGAGATTGCAATGTGTCAAGCCTTAGTGGATCTGGTGAGATCTTCATACCCCAATCCTGGAGAGGAAAATTCAGCTTTAGAAGGAGGGTACTCGGACGCGGAAGCGCAATGTACCAGTATTGATGATGATCGTATTTTCCTAAGGGAGTCTTATTGTTCGAACTCCCGCCTCCAGTATGTGTAGTCACTTTTACTTTTGCAATTACGCCTTTTTGTGCTCAATTGTAGTTCGAGCTCCCGCCTCCAGTATGTGTAGTCACTTTTACTTTTGCAATTGCGCCTTTTTGCGCTCACTTGTAACATTCTTTGTTTGTAACTAGAATGTCTTTTTGTAATTTTGCCTTTATGTTGTCGTAATGATTCATAGCATTTCACCTGTGTGATTGAGTCTTGTTACGGAAGATTTTGGACAGAGATATAATCGAGAAACTTCTCTTTACGTTTGTGGATTAAAAAGTTCTTCCTTATTAATGAGTAGGTGAACCATTTTACACTCTTCGTCTTCTAAGACGTTGTACCCTACATCAGTCTTTTCAAAGAAAGTGCAGTCCACGTGCTGTGTCGTTATTACTAGGTCTTTGGCACTCTGCCCCATCCTTTAAATGAGGTTTGGCCTTTAAATAAAAGGTCGCTTCCCTCTAAACTTCTATTCCATAATACATTGAACATGCTTGTTAGAATCAGGAGCGAGGTTAACCTCCGAGGCTCTCTTCTGCCGGTGCCTTCCCTTAAGTTCATGCTTTGTTTTTCTTCCCTAGTTCCTGCTTTGCCCTGTTCTCTAATCCTAGAGGGGTGTCAACTGCTGGGGTTGCTTGACGAGGGTAAAGTAGGAACTAGGGGTG
The DNA here is from genome assembly GCA_003996215.1 of Jaltomata sinuosa. Classification (NCBI taxonomy): domain Eukaryota; kingdom Viridiplantae; phylum Streptophyta; class Magnoliopsida; order Solanales; family Solanaceae; genus Jaltomata; species Jaltomata sinuosa. The sequence goes on along the minus strand of QJPP01002099.1, from coordinate 161,380 downwards.
AAGCCGCGTTGGAGGAGCAACCAAGGCCATATTTGAGAAAATAGTCTCCTTCTCGGCTGTTAGGGGGTCCAGGTTTTTCGCTCACGCGCCTCCACTTTTGCGAGTATGGGTGCAAACGTGAGGTGCTCTGTTGGAATCAAGAATCCTCGAGGTCTGTGTCACTGGTGACCTCGTTCTTAGTTGCCTTCCCGAGGGAGAAGCATATTTAGTTTTCTCTCCTCTTTTCTCCGGTATGAATTGGGAAACGATTGAGGGAATCCTTGGGTTCTTCCTACCGTAGAAGGCCTTTTTAAAGACGTTTCCAAAGTTAGTGGCTTTAAAGGACTCCCCCCGCGGAATGACTTTCAACATTGCCCCTCCCTTATTATCCTTTTGGGGAAGGGGGATGCTCGAGAAGAACGGGAGCAAGATCACGGCGCGACAACCTTCCCTTGAATTTCATATTTCATGCCCAATTTTTGGGGCTTGCGATTTTGTAACCAGTAGCTTATAACCCTTGTTTGGGTTTTGCACTGTATTACTCATAACTAAAGAATTTTTCATAAATTTTTAAAACATATTAGGAAGACAACAACAATATTTTTTTTTAAAAAAATTCAATTTAAATCAAATGTTCCAAAATCATGTGAAGCGTTAATAAAACTCTCAAAAATTTAAAATGAAAAGCCTTTGATACGGGATGAAGGACAATGTTAAACACCAAGGGTGTGATAGTGCCTTTTGGTTTATTGGCTTCAAAAACATATTCTTTAGGCTCTTGACTCACTAACATCGCATTTCAAGTGGAGTGAAGGAGGCATAGTGCAATTTCTCCACTTTGCATCATATCTGAATACTTCAATTTAAAAGTGGATATGAATGATTAATAGCTTAGAAAGATCCTTTCTTAATCAATTCTATTGCCACATTGTTGATGAAAAAATAAAATACTTGTTAAGTTCCTCTCAGTTTCCTGCAATATATTCACTCCCATTATTCTTACAAAAATCAAAGATTACACCAAAATCAAAGGAATATACATTTATTTCTCAATGGCAACCCATGAAGTTATAACAAATGAATAAAAAGAAGTATGTAGATATTATTGTTACTCGGCAAAACTATCATTTACCAGTGGTGCATCTGTTACTTACTTCTTATTGTCTCCATGTTCCTCCAAAGCTTCCTATTATTGCTAAGGCAAAATGTTTAGATTCTTTCATGTTGAATAAAAAGGAGGACATTGAATTTTCTCTCATCCGATAATTAAATTAGCTTAAGACATTGTAATTTTACATAAACAAATTACTAAAATATAGAATTGGTATCTCCATAGCAACAAAATATTATAGACTTTAGAGAATGATGAAACTGAAGGAAAAGAGTAATCTCTTCAAGAACTAATTGATAAAATGTTAGGAATTATGATTGGCATCAAATATGTAAAAATGACAAGCGCTTGACGATAGTGTTTAAGACAACAAAAGTATTCTAAAAAATCACTACAAGATTTATGTGGTTTATCATAAAATTATGATTAATTAATAATTTAAATTAGAAACAAAGAGAAATATTCATTTTTCCAATGGTGATGTGTCCTCCACAATGTAAAAGTTAATTTGTTTGAAATCTATTACAATACAACATAAAGACCAACTAATAGTTCTAATTAAAAAACTATAGTGAGAAATTACAGAAAGGCACCGTAATGACAAAATTAACTAACTATATATTTGAAGTACAACTACTACACTATAAACTTTGGAGAAACTGGAGCTCCCATAAGACCACTGCAAAAGTAAAAATCTGAAATTCTCATGTTCTAAGCAATCATAATAGTTTTTTTTTTAACAAACTAGCATTTTATTCATCTCCAAAATTGAGGTTAATACATTTGAGTTAAGGGAGTTGAACAGAACTCAAACTCCCTAATCTTCCTTGTAAGATGCTATCCAAAAACAAGTTGAGATGAGGTAAATGCCTAGAAAACAAAGAAAGAGAATAAAAGTTAAGGTGGCTCAAACACTATATCAATATTCTTCTTGTTAGCTATATGCATCGTAGTGGTATTCCATTTGTCTAAGGTAATCAGGTCTCTAATATGAGGAGGAAGCTCATTTCTATTAGAAAAAAAGATACTATTGTTGGTGTCATGGCTGAGAGAGGAAAGCCTATTGGCAGTGTAACGACATGTCCCGTCGTTATAGTATAATTTAGGGTGTAAGTTCTCAGCTAGAGTTTCCCCTAAGGTGAGAGTTGATAAAATATCTGGCTAGGGTGATTTTTGACAAAATTCTAGTGTTATGTGCTTTAGAGATGGTTTGTATCTCGCGGTGTATTACTTGGTATTTGGGTGTCCTATTATGGATAGTCGAGTGGTGTAGGATCCCGTAGGAAGTTTTGGGATTATAAACGGGTTCATAAAACTCTGGTTATGGTGATTACCACATTGGATTTGATATGCGATATCTAGAAATCAAGGTTGTGTTGTGAAATGGAGAGTTTTGGGCGAGTTCTCGAGGTTTTGGTTTTTGCAGACTGCCGCAGCGGAGAAAGTCTTGCCGCAATGAGTTCACTGTAACAATATAGTTTCCATCGTAGCGGGCCTAGCAAGCCGTCAGAGCCCGTCGTACCGACCCAATCTCACTACAACGGTCTCACGGTAGCGAGAAAGCGACCGCTGCAGTGAGTGACGGGGTCAGTTTGCCTATTAAGTCTAATTTTCAGAGTTTTATTTCCCAAAACTCAGTCTCATTCTAGAACTGTTGGGTGGAGATTTTCCTATTGGGCTAGGTGATTTTCCTCCATTAAGGTGAGTAATTAATTTCTCATATCAACATGTAATTATTTCTCGATTGTAAAATTAGAGGAATGCGGATTAATAGTGAAATTATGGGTTTAAAGTCCTACGAGTATGAAAAGTGGGAAAACCCTATAGGTAGGTGTAAATTCACTTGGACTTGATCCTAGGATGTTATTTAATACTTTCTAGCATGAATTTAGTGTTTCTAAACATGTTTTGAATAAATTGGGAATCTTGATGTAATGACCCAGTTGGGCGTGAGTGGCACCCACACTAACCCTTTGGTGGAAGAACCAACCAACCTAAACCTTAGTCTTACACTTAACCAATTTTAGAAGCAAAATAAACCAAACCAACCTAATTATCATTATAATAGATGACAACTAAATATAATATAAGAATATGCAGAAGTCATTAACTAACATATCCCCAAGAACTGAAAGTAATTGTACAGAACTCTAAACCTAAAACATTGTCTAAGATATCCAATAAGTGCTAAAAACAATAAGAAATAAGAGTCCCATTGTCCATAAGAAGGACAACAACTCGTGAAGGATCCATGGCAGCCTGAGAAGTAGTTCTCACCCTTGGATCTGCAGTCAATTCTTCTACTCTAGCCGAGGTCATGTCTCAGCCTCTGGAACATGGTCTGCACTCAACAAAATAAGAGCACAAGGTAGTATCAATATAAAATACTATATACTAGTAGGTATCATAGGCCGACTTAAACTAAGACATGAATATAACAAAAGCATATAACAAGTAAAAGGAACTTCAAGACTTAGCATATAATCAGTCAATAGATAGTCTTTTCAAGTCAATTCAACAACAACAATCTCAACTTCATAAGTTACCTAAATATCACTATAAAAGGAAGGAAAGATCACTTTCAACCATTGTCTCACACATCACTATTTCCATCAACTTCCACTCATATTACCTGTACCTCTATTCCCCTCTCAGTTCATAATCAGTTCACTATGAAAGATAGTATAATAATGCAAAATAAGATAAAAGAGTGTACACACATGCTATGGATCTTATTTCTGGCCATTATCCATTACCTGCAAGAGACCCTAGTTGTCCATGTACCATACCAACGTGGTATCTAATTCATAATAATTGTATCAACATCAATATCTATATAATCAGGCTCTCAGACCTATCTCTCATGAATATACACAGTGCCCAAGGCACAATCACACTTAGTCATTTCAACTCATTTATTATTTCCTGTTCATCTAGCAAACATAACAGAAAAACACATACAATTCAATCATGTCCGAAGACCAATCACAAGTTACATAGTTCCACCACATAGAATGTAATAAAATGAGTCTTAACTCCAATTCAAAATTATAACCTACCTCGAGTGAAAAATACAACCCGCAAGCTAATTCACAACAGTCTTGCTTTTCTTTAACACCTCAAAATGCTAAAGGTCTATAAATAACAATAATATAAAAGTAATTAATCATTTTTCTCTTCATTTTAGGCTTTGAAAATTTAAACCATCAATTTTATTCTTTAAACGAGGTTTCTAGTGTTTGCCAAGGGTTAATTAATCATTAACTAGCCCCATCACATTCATAGAATCAATACCCAAAGGTTTCTAGTCAAGTTCATGCCTTTTTAGCCATTTTTATGCCTAAAGGATTCACCTTTATGGAACTCAAGGTTCCCCATTAACATTAATCAAGACAAAAACAATTAATTTCATGCTAGGAGTAAAAAATATACACTCTGGGATCAATTCTAGGTGAATTCACACCTACCCACAGGGTTCTTCTCCAAATTCATGTTTCTAGGGCTCAAATATAAGAATTCCACCATTAATCCTTCTGTCATGGTCTAAGAAAGATTAATAATCAATAACTAAGAAGCTTTATATATTACTTACCTTAAACGATGAAGAATGCTATAACTTTCTTAGAAAACTCACTTTTTGGAGCTCTAGAACAAAGTTGAAATATGAGAGAAATAAATCAGAAAACTGCAGGATGTTCAGGTATACTGCCCTGCTTTCTCATCGCAATGTAGCATTTGTCATTGCGATGAGGCATTCTTCATCACGACGAATAGAAAATTCTATAACTCCATTTTCTCACCCCTCAGGCCTTTATTTTATATCACACTTTATTTTATAGACACCACGAAATATTCCCGATGCGACAACTATCATATCCAGAGTTTAATGACTCTGATTCCCATCCCAAAACTTTCTACTGGACCCTATAGAAGTTGCCTACCCAAATATGGATACCCCACTACCAAACGAGATCACACGAATCACGAATCACCTCTAACGCACAACACACTATATTTTTATCTAAGCTCATCCTAGCCTAAGGTTTTCAAACTCTCACCTTGGGGAATTTTCTAGTCGGGTACTTATGCCTTAACTTTTATAATGATGGAATAGGTCGTTACACTTGAGTTCCATAAAGGTGTGACCTTTAGCATAAAAATGACTTTAAAAAGGGAAATTTGATTAGAAACCCCTTGAATGTTGATCATATGAATAAAGTGGGCTAGTTGGTAATTAATTAACTCTTAGGGAATATTACAGACCTTGAATAAGGGTAGAGTTAGTGGGTTAAATTTTCAAGGCTTGAAATAAAAGAGTAAATGATTAATTACTCTTGTAATTAATATTTATAGACTTTGAACGCCCTGAAGCATTTAGGAAGGGAAAATCTATTGCAAGGTAGCTTGTGGTTCAGAATTATTCCCTAGAGGTATGTCACAGTTTAATTGGAGTTGAGACTTAATTTAGTGCTTGTATGTATTTGAATTAAATGACTGTGATTGATCTTCAGACATAGTTGACTTGATAATTATGATCATGTAAATGCTTGAATGAATAAGTTGTGTTTATATATATGAAATTATTTAAAAACTTGAAATGATAAAGTGTGCACATGATTAGTGCATTGTGATCTATCCTAAGAAATAGAAATTGGAACCATAAGTTCACATTGGTTAAGGGGTCAGGTACCACGCTAGTATGGATATTGTTGATGTTATTATCGATTGGGTATCACAAGCTGGTATGGATATTAATATTGATTTTTTATGGATTGGTGTGACGCCCCGAGCCTATACTCTAGATGTGACATGGCACTCAAAACCACGAGTGATCTCAAGCAGACCCTTGGTCTGGCAAGCAGTTCATAAAACTATAACTTTTGTAAATTTGCAGAAGCTGGAAATCATAAACTTAGAATGAATCTCTAAAAATAAAATATGAATCTCTTGGTTTCAATATTCAATACTGAAAGTCATTTAAAGGACAAATTGGAAAGCTGAAACTAACATGTGTCTAACAAAAGCCTTTATGACATCAACTGACTGAATTCGCTGGTACATGGACCCAAGCTACCTTTATTCAAACTAAATCATCTAAAAGACTAAAAGACTGAGAAGAAAATGACCAAGTCCTCTGGATGCAAAAAGGACTCACCACAAGCTGATGTCGGCAATGATGACTCTAGAGAAGCGACCTGCTACAATCTTGAGTCTGAACACCAGAGTCTACATCATAAAATGATGCAACACAAGAAGAGCGTCAATACAATGGAAAGTATTGGTAGGTAAAAGCTGAATAGAAGTATAAGCATGTACTACTATAGAAACTGAAAGCTAAACAAGACAATAAGGCAAAACATGACAACTAGCAGAATAAGGAGATAGTGGTGGAACTTACAGATTTTCATTACAAAGTTGGGAATGTAACAATATTGAGACAAGTGAGTTACCAAAGATCAACATGAAACATGTAAAGCTCATTTAATAAACTTTGTGGAACTAGAAGCCAAAACAAAAAACTTGAGACGCTATCATAAAGAAACTTTCATGTAACCTCCATAAATCTTTAGTAAATAAATAGAAGAAAATGTTTAGTCTTTAAAATTGGGGGAGTTTCTCTTAACCGACATAAATCATGTGAGAAATATGGAGTCCAATGTCTTTCCCACATTGAGAAGAGCCATCCTATACCTTACCAGGGTATAAGACGAAACATAACTTATGGATCCAAATCTAACCCCGAAGGCTAAAAGAGGAATCACCCTAACTGCGGACGATCCTATCCTACGGTGACACGTAGTTTTGAGGCATGTATATATCTATATCGATGCTAAATAGTCCTCCAAAAATATATTAGTTGCTCATAATATAAGTCTCAAAACATTTTCTAAGAATAATGCCAGTATCTAAAAAATCGTATCAAAAAAAATAGTATTCCTTGCGAGCCTTGGCTCTAAATCACTATAGCTTGCTTAAACTTTTCGAGATACGATAACTTCTTTCACTTTTCAAAACATACAGTTGTACGAAAGGGTTTTCGTAGTCCTTTCAGGAACTTAATAATTTTGAGATATATTTTCAAGTAATGTATGGGTCAATCTCATCAGTACATGAACGAGGCTTTCAATAATATAAATAAGATTCATAAGCTTTATATGAAGGAGATTAGTAGTCATGCCAAGAACTCAAATTTAAGGAAAGACGTTAACTCATGGAATTAACAAAGATCCTCAAGGGATATTCAAGAAGTTGTAGCAAGGCCAAGAACGATACTGTAGAACCATTCAACTTTGAAACCCTACTTTAAATCATGGTCTCAATATGAAACAAAAACTCAATTGTGGGGAACAAGAGTTCCTTACGAAAGGTGTTACTCTTACGTACCTTGGAGATGAACTTTGGAGAAGAACGCTTGAGGAAGAACCCTAGCTTTCACTTTTGGGGAACCCTCTGTGCTTAGGAACTTTTGAGAGAATGAAAGAGGGAGGTAACGATTAAAAATTCTAGTCTTAGGCGTTATATTACTTAAGATCAATTCAAGAAGGGTTTTATGAGGGTAAATGACCAAAATTCCCTCAAAATAATTTAAAAGAAGCAATTTCCGTAATAATACCCTAGGAGTCCTATTTATAGAAAATTCCAATTAAAATCCAGATTAGTCTAGGAAGGAAAAATGCATCCAATATGGTCGCCAAAATGGTCCATTTTGGCCACAAACGGACCATTATCGAAGGTATTTTAACTTACAAAATTTGATGAGCTTCTGTCTCCGAAAATGGTCAGAAGAATGGACCGTTGTCTTAGAAAATGGTCCATTTTCCCTTCCGTTTTAACTTCTAAAATTGGATGGACTTCTGGTCAGACAAATGTCTTCTTGGTAATCTGATCATAACCTTTTACTTCGGACTTGGATTAATGCGCGGTTGGCGGAGTTGGAAAGAAGACTCGAAGACCTTTAATTTGGTGGGTAATAGGCCACCTAAATCTTTATATTCTAAGAGCAGTGATCATTTGAAGATGAGACAAGTTAGAAAGTTATACGAAAACTTAGTCGGTAGAGAAGCTTTCAGCTAGGCTTGTGCTAGAGGTTCCTTAAGACCCTAATTCACATCCATAGCACTTCCCACATGTACGAATTGATCTTGGCATCAAGGAACAATAGGATTCATTGGGTTCGGATCCAACTACAAACTTAGAACGGTTCTAAATCTTAGCCCAAAAACTTGGGGTGCTACAATATCTCTCCCTTGGGATCATTCGTCCTCGAATGATGGGTAACTCTAATATGAAAGAAAAATGAAACCATTATCAATTCTTCCATACGCTTAGGCGTCAAACATGAGTTAAGATATTTACTAAAGCATACAAAAACATAATTTTTTTTGAGCGCGAACACTATGACTTGGACGGCATGGAACATGCTTAGGAAATCACAACATATGTAAGGCTTTCTCTTCTTTATCCCTAGGGACTAATCATAGACTGGGAGATGTACTAATACGCAAGGGCTAGATTAGAGTAGCTGTCACGCCCCGAGGTTACCCCCTAGACGTAACACGAGACTTGGGACCACGAGTTCCCCAAGATAACCCTTGGTCATAGCATAACTCAGGTATATCAATTAAACATAGCAGAAGCAATGGGATTAGCAATTCGGATACCACTACAGGTTTGCATCTTATGGGTAGGACAAACCTCTTTAGCATTTGTCCCTGCGAGGACTGAGGTTCCAACCGAAGTTCCTTGTAGAAGGATTTTCTTAGAACTAGGCTCTTTAGCACAAAGTAGATCATGAAGAAAGGGAAACATTTCTAAATGCCTTGTAGCCTCCCTTTTATAAGTATGGTGTGCTTCACACCCATAAAATAGAATCTACTCAACACGGCTTCATAGACATCCTAGGACTATGAACCGTCCTTTGATACCAAGTTTGTCATGCCCCGAGCCTATACTCTAGACGTGACATGGCACTCAAAACCACGAGTGATCCCAAGTGGACCCTTGGTTTGACAAGCTATTCATAAAACTATAACTTTTGTAAGTTTGTAGAAGCTGGCAATAATAAACTTACAATGAATCTCTGAAAACAAAATATGAATCTATTGGTTTCAATATCCAATACTGAAAGTCATTTAAAGGATAAATTGGAAAGCTAAAACTAACATGTGTCTAACGAAAGCCTCTATGACATCAACTGACTGAATTCGCTGGGACATGGCCCAAGCTACCTTTATTCAAACTAAACCATCTAAAAGACTAAGACTGAGAAGAAAATAACCAAGTCCTCTGGATGCAAAGAGGACTCACAACAAGCTGATGTCGGCGACGATGAGTCTAGAAAAGTGACCTACTGCGATCCTGAGTCTGAAAACCAGAGTCTACATCATAAAATGATGCAGTGCAAGAAGAGAATCAATACAATGGAATGTATTGGTACGTCAAAGCTGAATAGAAGCATAAGCATGTACTACTGTAGAAATTGAAAGCTGAACAAAACAATAAGGCAAAACATAACAACTACTAGAATAAGGAGATAGTGGTGGAACTTAAAGACTTTCATTACAAAGCTGGGAATGTAACAATAATAAGATGGCCCGTGGGACTTCCCACAGCATATGGCCTTGGCTGTCAGTCTGACAGAGACTGGTCGAGTCACTGGTGAAATCCCACGGTGGGTTCCCACGGTGCGTCAGACTAGTGATGGCTGTGGTGACATCCTATCGGGGCTGAGGAGCTAGGTCAGCTTACATGGTGAAGTCTATGGCCCATGGGACCTCCCATGGCTTGTGAGGCCTAAATTTTGCAAAAAGTAGTCTAATTTTTAAGTCTAAATGCTGGTTTGGATTTTGAGGTATTACAGTAACATGCCCAGTAATGACCGGCTATGAGCATGATATTTTCTGTAAATTTTTCAAGATGAAGCCTCCAGTCTTCTATGGTTTAGAATCTGAGGATATGTATAAGTTTATTAGTGACTTCCATGAGCGACTGCACATGATGGGGATAGTTGAAATGTATAGGGTTAAGTTTGTCACTTTTAAGCTTCATGGTGATGCTAAGATGTGGTGGAGGGATTTGATGGTACCGGTACACTTCCAGTGACTTGGAATCAATTTTACCTGGTGTTCTTATAGAAGTACATTCCATGTACTATGAGATGTAGAAGGAGAGATGAGTTTGCTAATATCGAGAAGAGGAATTTATTTGTTTCAGCCTATGAGGCTCGGTTCAATTTGCTAGCTCGGTATTCATTATAGGTGATCAATACTAAGGAGGAATAGATTTATCATTTTGTGAAAAGGTTGAACACAAGGCTTTAGATTTTAGCTCTGCAGATAGTATCCTCTGGTATGTCCTTCCAGGAGGTGATTGACTTTGTGAAAAATGTTGAAGGTGTTAAACAAGAGGGTTACACAAAGATGGCTTCAATGAAGTTCCAGACAGGGGGCAGTTTTATTGGTTAGCATTCTAAGGGTCAGAGTTTGTAGGTATACACTGCACATCCTATTTAGTCTATGATGCAGGTGTCTGTTAGGGGTCCATCAGGGGCCAGTCAGCCTTTTTTAGATTTTGGTGGTTATCTCACTTCGTATGCTCCAGTTCAATGACCCACCATGGACCGTGCTTGCTATGAGTGTGGTGAGGTTGGTCATATTCAGAGAATTATCCTAGATCTCGATAGACAGGTCTATAGTAGGCTCCTAGAGATCCGATAGGTAAAAGAGGTAATGTGTATGGTAGAGATTATCCGCAGGGTAGGCAATGTGGTCACACGGATGGCAGGGGTGGAACTTAGCCAACCAAGGTGGTGGAAATGCTGGTAGAGGTGGTAATCATCCCAAGAGGGGTGGTACTCGGGCAGGTGGTAGAAACTACTTCTATACCTTTCTAGGCAGGCCTGAGGTAGAGGCATCAGATGCAGTGATCACATATACTATTCTTGTCTGTGATCGCATGGCTACAGTTTTATTTGATCATGGTTCTACTTTCTCATATGTGTTTGCTAGTTTTATTGTTGTACTAGACATGGTTTGGTGATTCTGTGGTTGTTGATAGGGTTTATCATGCTTGAAAAAGAAGCTAAATTTGACTTTGATAGTAGTTGCATGACAGTCTTCCTCACATTGAAAGAGAAGTTAACATCAACACCCATCATCATTGCACCGGATTGGTCAAAACCATTACAACATATGTGCGACGCTAGTGGAGTGTCTTTGGGGGCGGTACTTTGCCAAAAAAAAGAGAAACTCTTTCACCCAATCTACTATGCAAGCAAAACATTGAATACAACCTAAACATATTACACAGTAATGGAACAAGAGTTGTTGGCCGTGGTTTTTGCCTTTGAAAAGTTTTGGGCATACCTTTTGGGGACCAAAGTTGTCATGCATACAGATCATGCAGTGATTAGGTATTTGATGACCAAGAAATATGCCAAGCCCCGACTAATTCATTGGGTCTTGTTACTCCAAGAATTTGATTTTGATGTAAAAGATCAAAGGGGATGTGAAAATCAAGTTTCTGATCAATTGTCGAGATTAGAAGAAGAGGGAAGGTCCGTGGGGGAACTTGAGATAAATGATTCATTCCCCAACGAGTGCATTTTGGCTTCTTCGCATGATCTTACACCGTGGTTTGCTGACTTTGTTAACTTCTTAGCAAGTGACTTACTTCGGGATGGTTTAACTTCACATCAGAAGAAGAAATTCCTTCATGATGTTCGGAAGTTCTATTGGGATGAACCCTACCTCTTTCATATTTGCGCCGATGGAATGATTCGGAGGTGCATACCCAAAATCGAGATGATGCCCATTCTTAAGGCTTGCCACTCTTCACCCGTTGGTGGTCACCATGTGGGTATGCAAATGGATTCAAAGGTGTTACAAAGCGGGTTTTATTGGCTGATACTTTTTCAAGATGCCCATGATTTGGTGAGGGAATGTGAAAAATGTCAATGCGAAGAGGGCGTGTCTTAACACCATGAACACCCATTGACACCAATCCTTAAGGTGGAGTTATTCGATGTATGGGGCATTGATTTCACGGGGCCATTTGTGAGTTTATATGGGAATACTTTCATTCTAGTGGTTGTGGACTACGTTTCCAAGTGGGTTGAAGTTAGGGCGTTGAAAAATAACGAAGGGAAGAGCATCACAACTTTTCTAAAAAAACATATATTTGCTCGGTTTGGCACCCCCTGCGCCATTATTAATGACGGGGGATCCTACTTTTGCAACAACATTTTTAGTGCTCTACTTGAAAAATATGGAGTTAAGCACAAAGTTGCCACCCCTTACTACCCACAAACAAGCGGGCAAGTTGAGGTATTCAATGGGGAAATCAAATCCATTCTTACAAAATCAGTAAATGTTAATAGAATTTATTGGGCCCGAAAGTTGGATGATGCACTATGGGCCTATAGGACAGCATACAAGACCCCATTTGGTATGTATCCCTAACAAATGATCTTTGGCAAAGCTTGTCATCTCCCGGTAGTATTAGAGCATAAAGCCATTTGGGCTTTGAAAAAGCTGAACTTGGATTGAGAGAAAGCCGCTCATACTAGAGTTGAGAACCTCAATGAGATGGATGAGTTCGAGATGAGGGATTATGAAAGTGCCTCACTCTACAAAGTCTGAATGAAACACTATCATGATCAGTAAATTCTCAAGTGAGAATTCTCTCCCAGAGATTGGGTGTTCTTGTTCAACTCTAGACTCCGACTTTTTCCAGGCAAACTAAAGTCAAAATATGTCGGCCCTTTCAAAGTGTTTCAAGACTTTATAAATGGAGCAATAGAGTAGGGGGTGAAGATGGCTAAATATTTAAAGTCAATGGGCAATGAGTCAAGAAGTATTTGGGCATAACGGAGAAAGTCACACTCTTAGAAGCTATTTACCTCAACGAGCCATGAGCGGGAGGTACCATCGTCGAGTTGTGACATTAAACCAAGTGCTTCTTGGGAGGCAACCCAAGCATTCACCTTTACTTTAAATATTTTTCCTTTTTGGTATTATTTTGTATATTGTTTTTGTTGGCATTTGTAGATAGGAACCAAGCTAAGGGTGTTGGAGAATTAATCGGGTGATTGGTCCATTTCAAGCACAAAACAGGCAAAATGCACCTTATGAAGTGTGCCTCGCATGAGCCAACACCCTTCTCAATAGATTCACCCTCCAAAAGTTGAGACCACATGCACCGAGCCATGCAATCACATATCTCATTGTGCATATCGCACCATTATTTGCATGGTAGAGACAGAACACTAGCAAAAATTGACAAGTTTGGGACCCTAACATGCGATTGGTGTGCGGTCCGCATCATCCATTATGCGCGTTGCATGCTAGTTTCACACTATTAACCAGAACACTGGCAGTTTCTTCAAAACTCTAGCTCGTTATGCGATAGTTAGGGCATTATGCACACCTTCATTATGCACTTTGCATGTCTTTTCGCACAACAGTGGGCAGACCACTGGCAACAATCTCTTCATCTGCTTGTGCAAATGATAAGTAATTTTGCCCCAACCCATGTGCATTTTGTACAATGCCCAAGGGAGTACTCTCTTCTTCAAACTCTAGTGTCATTGAGGACAATGCTCCGTTTATGTTTGGGGGTGCTTAAATTGCTTAGAGTCGCCTTGTTAATAGTAGATTAGCAAATAAACTCCAAGGATATTCTTTATACCACAGTTCTTTCCAGAGGAGCAAATATTTTCTTTGTATTTTTTCTTTTATTTTTATGTCGAACCGGGTTGGTATTTCCCTATGATATATTGAGAGGCAATTTTCTTAAGGGAAAATGCCAAGTTTTAGTTATAATTTTAGTTTGTGCTTTTCTTGTCTCAAAATGGACCCACCAAAAAATAATTCTTGGCAAGAAGTTTTTGAACATTAAAGGAAAGAGGGAAAATGAATGTAACACCCCGAAATTCGAACCAATCTTTAAACTTAGAAACTTTGAAAATTTTGAACTTTCCAGGGATGACGAGCCTAGACCACGAGCTGTGGACTAAACCACGAGCCATGGAAAGGACTCATGAAACCAATCCTGCAGACCATCCTCAGGTCTGAGAACCACAATTGAGTTTCACGGTTTGTGGATGGTTCTACGGGTCATGGAACTAGTTCGTGGAACTCAGACTGAGGGCAGTCATTTTACCTAAGAACCACGAATAGGTTCTATGGAACATAGATAGTTCTATTGATCGTGCTGCCAACACGTGGAATCAGACCTACATGATTATTTTAGAGGCTTTTAAACATAGATAGATGTTCAGGATTCTTGTTTCAGATTGTGATACTCTTAGACCTTTAACTATTATGAAGTTAGTTGTCTATTCTGCTATTTATGCTTCCACTATGATCCTTTATGCTTCCACTAAGTTATTCTCCAGTGAATTGGAATCAATTTTACCTGGTGTTCTTATAGAAGTACGTTCCACGTACTGTGAGATATAGAAGGAGAGATGAGTTTGCTAATATCGAGTAGAGGAATTTATTTGTTGCAGCCTATGAGGCTCGGTTCAATTTGCTAGCTCGGTATTCATTATAGGTGATCATTACTAAGGAGGAATAGATTCATCATTTTGTGAAAAGGTTGAACACAAGGCTTCAGATTTTAGCTCTGCCGATGGTATCCTCTGGTATGTCCTTCCAGGAGGTGATTGAGTTTGTGAAAAATGTTGAAGGTGTGAAACAAGAGAGTTACACAAAGATGGCTTCAATGAAGTTCCAGACAGGGGGCAGTTTTAGTGGTCAGCATTCTAAGGGTCAGAGTTTGTAGGTATACACTGCACATCCTATTCAGTCTATGATGCAGGTGTCTGTTAGGGGTCCATCAGGGGCCAGTCAATCTTTTTTTAGATTTTGGTGGTTATCTCACTTTGTATGCTCCAGTTCAATGACCCAACTTGGACCGTGCTTGCTATGAGTGTGGTGAGGTTAGTCATATTTAGAGGAATTATCCTAGATCTTGATAGACAGGTGTATAGTAGGCTCCTAGAGCTTCGATAAGTAAAAGAGGTAATGTGTATGGTAGAGATTATCCGCAGGGTAGGCAGTGTGGTCACACGAATGGCAGGGGTGGAACTTAGCCAACCAAGGTGGTGAGAATGCTGGTAGAGTTGGTAATCATCCCGAGAGGGGTGGTACTAGGGCAGGTGGTAGAAACCACTTCTATACCTTTCTAGGCAGGCCTGAGGTAGAGGCATCAGATGCAGTGATCACAGATACTATTCTTGTCTGTGATCGCATGGCTACAATTTTATTTGATCATGGTTATACTTTCTCATATGTGTTTGCTAGTTTTATTGTTGTACTAGACATGGTTTGTGATGTGTCTACCCCAGTGGGTGATTCTGTGGTTGTTGATAGGGTTTATCATGCTTGAAAAAGAAGCTAAATTTGACTTTGATAGTAGTTGCATGACGGTCTTCCTCACATTGAAAGAGAAGTTAACATAAACCCCCATCATCATTGCACCGGATTGGTCAAAACCATTACAACATATGTGCGACGCTAGTGGAGTGTCTTTGGGGGCGGTACTTTGCCAACAAAAAGAGAAATTCTTTCACCCAATCTACTATGCAAGCAAAACATTGAATACAACCTAAACATATTACACAGTAATGGAACAAGAGTTGTTGGCCGTGGTTTTTTCCTTTGAAAAGTTTTGGGCATACCTTTTGGGGACCAAAGTTATCATGCATACAGATCATGAAGTGATTAGGTACTTGATGACCAAGAAATATGCCAAGCCCCGACTAATTCATTGGGTCTTGTTACTCCAAGAATTTAATTTTGAAGTAAAAGATCAAAGGGGATGTGAAAATCAAGTTTCTGATCAATTGTCGAGATTAGAAAAAGAGGGAAGGTCCGTGGGGGAACTTGAGATAAATGATTCATTCCCCAACGAGTGCATTTTGTCTTCTTCACATGATCTTACACCCTGGTTTGCTGACTTCGTTAACTTGTTAGCAAGTGACTTACTTTGGGATGGTTTAACTTCACATCAGAAGAAGAAATTCCTTCATGATGTTCGGAAGTTCTATTGGGATGAACCCTACCTCTTTCAGATTTGCGCTGATGGAATGATTCGGAGGTGCATACCCAAAATCGAGATGATGCCCATTCTTAAGGCTTGCCATTCTTCACCCGTTGGTGGTCACCATGTGGGTATGCAAACGGCTTCAAAGGTGTTACAAAGCGGGTTTTATTGGCTGATACTTTTTCAAGATGCCCATGATTTGGTGAGGGAATGTGACAAATGTCAATGCGAAAGGGGGCGTGTCTTGACACCATGAACTCCCATTGACACCAATCCTTAAGGTGAGTTATTCGATGTATAGGGCATTGATTTCATGGGGCCATTTGTGAGTTTATATGGGAATACTTTCATTCTATTGGTTTAGGACTACGTTTCCAAGTGGGTTGAAGTTAGGGCGTTGCCAAATAACGAAGGGAAGAGCATCACAGCTTTTCTAAAAAAGCATATATTTGCTCGGTTTGGCACCCCTCGCGCCATTATTAATGACGGGGGATCCTACTTTTGCAAAAAAAAATTTAGTGCTCTACTTGAAAAATATGGAGTTAAGCACAAAGTTGCCACCCCCTACCACCCACAAACAAGCGGGAAAGTTGAGGTGTTCAATGGGGAAATCAAATCCATTCTTACAAAATCAGTAAATGTTAATAGAATGAATTGGGCCCGAAAGTTGGATGATGCACTATGGGCCTATAGCACAGCATACAAGACCTCTATTGGTATGTATCCCTACCAAATGATCTTTGGCAAAGCTTGTCATCTCCCGATATAATAAAAGCATAAAGCCATTTGGGCTTTGAAAAAGATGAACTTGGATTGAGAGAAAGCCGCTCATACTAGAGTTGAGGACCTCAATGAGATGGATGAGTTCGAGATGCGGGCTTATGAAAGTTCCTTACTCTACAAAGTCTGAATGAAACACTATCATGATCAACAAATTCTCAAGTGCGAATTCTCTCCCAGAGATTGGGTGCTCTTGTTCAACTCTAGACTCCGACTTTTTCCAGGCAAACTAAAGTCAAAATGGGTCAGCCCTTTCAAAGTGTTTCAAGACTTTATAAATGGAGCAATAGAGTTGGTGGGGGAAGATGGCTTAATGTTTAAAGTCAATGGGCAATGAGTCAAGGAGTATTTGGGCATAATGGAGGAAGTCACACACTTAGAAGCTATTTACCTCGATGAGCCATGAGCGGGAGGTACCATCGTCGAGCTGTGACATTAAACCAAATGCTTCTTGGGAGTCAACCCAAGCATTCACCTTTACTTTGAATATTTTTCCTTTTTGGTATTATTTTGTATATTGTTTTTTTGGCATTTCTAGATAGGAAACAAGCTAAGGGTGTTGGAGAATTAATCGGGTGATTAGTACATTTCAAGCACAAAACAGGCAAAATGCACCTTATGAAGTGTGCCTCGCATGATCCAACACCCTTCTCAATAGATTCACCCTCTAAAAGTTGAGACCACATGCACCGAGCCATGCAATCACATATCTCATTGTGAACATCGCACCATAATTTGCATGGCAAAGACAGAACACTAGCAAAAATTGACAAGTTTGGGACCCTAACATGCGATTGGTGTGCGGTCCGCATCATCCATTATGCGCGTTGCATGCCAGTTTCACACTATTAACCAGAACACTGGCAGTTCCTTCAAAACTCTAGCTCGTTATGCGATATTTAGGGAATTATGCACACCTTCATTATGCACTTTGCATGTCTTTCCGCACAACAGTGGGCAGACCACTGGCAACAATCTCTTCATCTGCTTGTGCAAATGATAAGGAATTTTGCCCCAGCCCATGTGCATTTTATACAATGCCCCAGAGAGTACTCTCTTCTCCTAAACTCTAGTGTCATTGATAAGAATGCTCCGTTTATGTTTGGGGGTGCTTAAATTGCTTAGAGTCACCTTGTTAATAGTAGATTAGCAAATAAACTCCAAGGATTTTCTTTATACCACATTTCTTTCCAGAGGAGAAAATATTTTCTCTGTCTTTTTCTTTTATTTTTATGTCAAACCAGGTTGGTATTTCCCTATGATATATTGAGAGGCAATTTTCTTAAGGGAAAATGCCAAGGTTTAGTTATAATTTGAGTTTGTGCTTTGCTTGTCTCAAAATGGACCCACCAAAAAACAATTCTTGGCAAGACGTTTTTGAAAATTAAAGGAAAGAGGGAAAATGAATGTAACACCCTGAAATTCGAACCAGTCTTTAAACTTTGAAAATTTTGAACTTTCCAGGGATGACGAGCCTAGACCACGAGCTGTTAACTAAACCACGAGCCATGGAAAGGACTCATGAAACCAATCCTGCAGACTATCCTCAGGTCTGAGAACCATAATTGAGTTTCACGGTTTATGGATGGTTCTACGGGTCATGGAACTAGTTCGTGGAACTAAGACTGAGGGAAGTCATTTTCCCTAAGAACCACGAATAGGTTCTATGGACCATAGATAGTTCTATTGACCGTGCTTCCAACACGTGGAATCAGACCTGTATGATTATTTTAGAGGCAGCCACTGCTCTTCATTTCAGAAGAGGTCATCAGGACCCATGCCTTCATCAGCTAGTGCTCCTACTCAAGCCCCAGGCCTAGGCATGATGTGACATGTAGAGGATCAGGTTTGAAGTCTCAAGGGAATGTTGCAAATGGGCCTTCCTACCCTATTTGCAACAAGTGTGGGAAGAATCACCATGGAGAGTGTCTTTATGGCACAGGTTGATGCTTTGGGTGTGGATAGGTTAGACACATGATTAAGGATTTCCCTTCAGTCAAGAAGGGACATGGTGGTGGAAGGACTCAGTCTACTTCAGTAGCCCTAGTAGGTCATCTAGCCCAGCTGGGTACTACTTTTGGTTCTAATGGTGATCAGTGCCAGAACTGTATCTATGCTATGTCATCTCACTAAGATCAGGAGAGTTCCCCAGATGTTGTTATTGGTATATTGCAAGTCTTCTCTTTTGATGTTTATGCTTTACTAGACCCCGAAGCCTCTTTATCTTTTGTGACCCCTTATGTTGCTTGCAAGTTTAAAGTCTATCCTAAACTACTCTTAGAACCCTTTCATGTATCCACTCCTGGTGAGTCAGTCATAGCCAAGAGAATTTACAAAAATTCCCTATATCAGTCCTTTATAAAGTCACCTCAGCTGATCTAGTAGAGTTGGATATGACCGATTTTGATGTTATTCGTGGTATGGATTGGTTGTATGCATGTTATTCCTCGGTTAATTATCGTACTCGAGTACTCAGTTTCAAATTTTCAAATGAACCTATCTTAGAGTGGCAGGGTAGTTCTCTATTCTCAAAGGGTCATTTCATATCTTATCTCAAGGCTAGGAAGATGATTTCTAAGGGATATGTCTATCATATAGTTCATGTTATGGATTCAAAGTCTGAAACCCTATCTCTCCAGTCAGTTCCTACTGTTAATGAATTTCCTGAAGTGTTTCCTGAGGATTTTCCCAGAGTCCCTCCTGAGTAGGAGATTGACTTTAGGATATACCTTTTCCCAGATACACAACCTATATTTGTTCCTTCTTATAGAATGGCTCCAGCGGAGCTTAAGGAATTGAAAGAACAGTTGAAAGACCTTCTTGATAAGGGTTTTTCAGGCCCAACATATCTCCATAGGGTGATTCAGTCCTATTCATGCATAAGAAGAAGTTCTCTCAGAATGTGTATTGACTACCGTCAGTTGAACAAGGTCACAATCAAGAATAAGTATCCCATTCCTAGGATTGATGACTTATTTGATCAGCTTTAGGGTGGCAGCTATTTCTCCAAAATCAACCTTAGATCCGATTATCATCAACTCAGAGTTAGAGAGTGTGATATTCCAAAGACAACCTTTAGAACTCAGTATGGTCATAATGAATTTGTAATTATGTCTTTTGGACTAACGAATGCTCCTACAGCCTTTATGGATTTGATGAACCGTGTGTTCAGACAATATTTAGATATGTTTGTGATTATTTTCATTGATTATATTCTTATCTACTCTCAGAGTGAGAATGAGCATGCATAATATTTGAGAGTTGTGTTGCAAACTCTCAAGGATCGGCAGTTATTTGCTAAGTTCAGTAAGAGTGAATTATGGATGTAGACTGTTGCTTTTCTAGGTCATGTTATGACTAGAGATGGCATTCAAGTTAATTCCCAGAAGATAGAGGCAGTGAAGAACTGGCCTAGACCCACTACCCCATCAAATATTAGGAGCTTTTTGGGTTTGACTGGTTACTACAAGATATTTGTGGAAGGATTTTCTTCCATAGCTGCCCCATTGACCAAGTTGACTCAAAAAAAGGTTAAATTTCAGTGGTCTGATGTGTGTGAGAAGAATTTTCAATAATTGAAGACTAGGTTGACCACAACCCTAGTTTTGGCTCTACCCGAGGGCTTAAATGTCTTTGTTGTGTATTATGATGCTTCTAGGATTGGTTTGGATTGTTTATTGATGCAGCATGGTAAGGTGATTGCTTACGCGTCTCGACAACTTAAGATTCATGAGAAGAACTACCCTACTCATGATCTTGAGTTAGCAGTAGTGGTTTTTGCTTTGAAGATTTGGAGACACTACTTGTATGGTGTCCACATAGATGTATTCACCGATCATAGGAGTCTTCAGTATGTGTTCAGCTAGAAGGAATTGAATCTTCTTCAAAGGAGATGACTTGAGCTTCTTAAGGATTATGATATGAGTGTGTTTTACCATCCGGGTAAGGCAAATATGGTGGCTGATGCACCTAGTAGGTTGTCTATGGGTAGTGCGTCTTTAGTGGAAGACAAAAAGAAGGAGTTAGCCAAGGATGTTCACAGACTTGCTTGATTGGGAGTCCGCATTACAGATTCAATGGATAGTGGTGTTATTACTCAGAATGGGTCTGAATCATCTTTGGTGGTTGAGGTGAAGGAGAAGCAAGACAACGATCCTATTTTTCTTCAGTTGAAGGGTGTAGTCCATCAGCAGATTGTTGATATTTTCTCCCAAGGAGGAGATGGTGTGTGTCACGCCCCGAGGCTAGCCCCTGGATGTAACACAGGACCCAGGGTCAGAAGTAACCCCAAGCTAACCTCGAATCTGGCATATCACAAGCATACTGAATATAGTTCTAAGTCAAGCAGAAACATAACTGAGAAATGAATAAAGCTTAGAGAATATATCTGAAAGAAATGACTGAGTTCAAGGAATACAACCCAATCAACTGAATAATGACTCTATGTCTGAATGCCTCTAATACTGACGAGGTGCTGGGACAAGTCTCCAGCTAACTCCAAAATAATAAAACTAGCAACATTTGACTAAATCAAAAAGCATAATAAAATGTCCTCGGAGAATGAGGACTCACCCCTGACTGAGCTGATGTGGCACCGGTAAGAGCTAATCACATGGCTGAACCTGAGAACCTAAGCCTTCATCATAATAGGATACATCATAGAGTATGCGTCAGTACTTTGAATGTACTGAGCATGAGGGATATGCAAGCTGACTGAAATGTAAACAGGCTAAAATACTGAAAGTTGTAATCTGATCTAAACTGTAGTATATAGGCCCAAATGTATAATCATGCATAAACAACTGAAATGCAAGAATAACATGAAAGTATGCTAGTAACTGAAAATAACTATCACTGAGGGCCTAAAGTACATTTTTGAATCTAACACTGTAGGAGATCTTGTTAACCGACATAAACCATGTGAGTTAACGTGGAGTCTGATGTATACGCCCCATCGAGAGGACCCAATATGCCTTGCCAGGGTATAAAGGCATGGCTATGGTGTGATCACTAAATCTGGTTGCCCAACAGAGGGGACTTATAATCCTACGTTGGCATGTAGTTCTGGGACCTTAAGGGTACGCTGAACCCTAGTCCAACTCGGTGCTAAAATACTGCTCCCAAACTGAATATAACTCAATTCAAAACTGACATCCTGAATTTCTAGGTCAGGACTAGACTAGTCTAAAATCTTTGTTTTTTTGAAATACTGTAGTAGGCTAGAAACTAGCTAAATTCTGCTTTTAAAACTCATGCTAAAAATCTAGACAGAATTCGAAGGACATGTGATACTTTAGAAAAATCCTACAATTTAGGTAAATTTCCTTAACTTCCCAAAACGGGTAAAAACTCATGCAATCCATATAAAAAAGTATATATATAATATGAGAATCAAAATAACAAGATTCTGGAAGGATTTGTACAATTTTGATGGGAACCCCTAATTCTTAAATTCATGGAAATCACTGTAGAAAGCTGAGAGTTTTGGGCATAAGGGTGAATTAGACCCTTACAGAATACCCACATACCTGGTGGATGAAAATCCCTGCAAGAATCTGGAGTTTGAAGCTTGGAGGAGAGAACCCTAGGCCTGGAACTTTGGAGAAAACGCTCTGTTCTTGACTTGAATCACTTTTTGAAAAGTCTGGCCTTGTTTTTGTGGAAATAGACTTAATAAAATAAGCCTAAGACTATTTATAGTCGGAGCTAAATTAGAAAGGAAAGGTCTAAAACACCCCTGAGGAATTAAGTTAAAACTGCTGGAAATTCACGTCTCAGGTTCCACGGATGCGTTCTACGGCTCGTGGAACCCTGTCATGGTTCCTAAATAGAAATTTTAAGCTACTGGAATGACTTTCACGAGTTGGGTTCATGACTCGTGGAAGCTTCCACGGGTCGTGGAACCCACTCGTGGTTCCTAGGATGAAATGTTTACAAGGAGAGAGAGAGAGAGAGAGAGAGAGAGAGAGAGGCTTTTCATAATGTGGTAATGTTCTGATGCCCTCCTATTTCTAAATGTTTATCCTTTTATAGAGTAAGGATAAATAGGAGAGTGTATCTTAAATGTACACTTGGAGGGTTGTGATCTTGCCGACACTTCAGTGGTTGATAAAAAGCTTGTCGTCTTCTTTTTGATAAGAGACTTACTTTTCTAGATTCCTTTTAGGAACAGTAAGTTTCCTTTTGGAAAAGTAATTCTGATTCTTTGAACCTCTACTTTTTCCAAAGGTCATTCTCCTGTTCTTAATAGGAGTCAAGATAGGCTGCTGCTATTCCGTGGGGTCTAGCATGTCTCCATTATCAGTTTCTACTGTAGCTTCTTCTAAGAGAAGCATAATGTCTTCGTCATTTGACTGATCATTGTCCATCTCTTGGAGGGCTTTCTTTAATCTTTCTTTGAGCACATTCTTTGATGGCGAAGTTAAGGCTGTTTTGGGTGATACCTTAGCTGGTTCTTAGATACCACTTTGGGGATCCATCCTCGAATTTTGATCTCTTTAGAGAGATATTTGATTCTATCTAACTCTGTCTTGGTAAAGTTCCAGGATATAATATAAGAAATTCTTTTCTTAATAAAATATTTACACATTTTAATGTGTTCTGGGAGTGGAGATTTCTTCTTTGACTTGAAATTCATCAAATCTGTTGAGAAATTAGAGTGGGAGAATATCTCTGTTTCCTTTAAAATAGTTCCACCATTCGTAAAGCCATCTGGGGATGACTGATTTGACCATTTCTGGACAATTTTTGACGAACCAAGTATGTCCTGGCCTGATATATAGGAAATTGAACCATGCATTCTTATAGTCATGCCAATTATAAGTATGTGGCTTATGAGGCATGGATAATGTAATGGGGGTAAGGAGGTGGTCTGTGTACCATTCTGATGAGATAAGACCCTCTTGATAGTGAATCTAGAAAAACTGATAATTTCTGGATTCTTTTCACTCATGGTGTGTTCAATGATAATAGACTTTGTGTCTACTAATATGGCTTCGAAGTATCTTTGGGACTTAAGTGGATTATCTGTATCCACATAATTGTCATTCAAATATACTGGTCTGATAAGACTAGGAATCGGGGTTCCTTCATATTGTTTATCTATCGCCAGTATTGGCAAAATTTGTTTTGTCAAGAAATCAAATTCTTCTTTTGGAGGAGATGTATCAGGTTTTTTCCCTGACGTTGGTTTAACTGCTTGTGCAAAGGTCTCTGGGGCCTTCATTGTGTAGCTTTTTTTGGTTTGTACCGAAGAAGATGATGCTCCATGCTCAATCTTTTGGTTGATCAGCTTGGTAGGTGTAGGACCTTGTAATTTTGGGTACTCTGCTAGAGCAGTATACCTGTTTTGGAATTCCATCCTGGGATTTGCTCCTACTGGAATTGGTGGCCTCTGGGGTAACCTTGAAAGAGGGAGGTCGAATGGTCTAGCCATTTGTTGTGGTCTTTGCGGTGAATCTGTCTTCTGGGGCCTCATACTGGGCCTCATTGTTTCCCTGTAGAAATTCTCTTGTTAAGAAATCTATGAGGGAATTTTCTTCTCCTTTTATAAAGTCAATTTGAAAATCAAAGCTAGATAGTAGAGCTTGTCATCTAGCAAATATTTGTTTTGAAACAAGGTTTCTCACATCCTTTTGTAAAATTTCTTTAGCAGATTTGCAATCTACTCTAAGTAAAAATTCTTTGTTAACTAAGTCATCTTGAAACTTAGTGATACATAGCACTATAGATAAGATTTCCTTTTTAACAGTTGAATAATTTTTTTGAGCAGAATTCCAGATTCCAGAAGTAAAGCGAACAAGTTGTTCAGGAGACTCAGGGCCTAATCTTTGTTTCAAAATCCCTCCATATCCGATGTCAGAAGTATCAGTCTCTACAATCATGAAAGCTTCAGAATTAGCTATCCCTAGACATGAGAGGTTTTGAACTAAGGTTTTGACAAGGATAACAACCTTAGTTTGTTCAGGACTCCATGGGACTGGGTTTTTTCTAAGGCGTCTATAAAGAGGTTCACAGACCTGTCTAACTTTGGGGATGAAATCAGTAACATAATTAAGACTTCCAAGGAATCTTTGGAGTTGGGTTTTATCAGTAATTTCATTGGGAAACTTGGAGAAGAACTCTATGGCTCTGCAGATAGGTTTATAAGCTCCTTGGTAAAGATCATGACCTAAAAACCTAATTGTAGTTTGAAAGAGCTTAATCTTTTTAGCGCTAACAACTAAGCCATTAGTCTTAACAATCTTAAAGAAAGTATTGAGATGTTTAAAATGAGAATCAATGTTCTCAGAGAATATTAACACATCATCTATATAAACAATAGATATGTAACTGTAATCATTGCACATAGAATTCATGATATTTTGAAATTCAGAAGGAGCATTTTTGAGCCCAAATGGCATGACATTCCATTCATACTGTCCAAACGGAACATTGAAAGCAGTTTTATATTTATCTTTTTCAGAGATTTGAATTTGCCAAAAACCTGATTTCATATCAAATTTGCTATACAATTTAGCTTTGAAAGTTCTTTTCAAAAGATCCATTTTGTTAGGAATCGGATACCTGATCCATTTTAGGACAGCGTTAAGAGGTTTATAGTTTATAACTAATCTTGGTTCTCCTGTTTCTTTTTCTGCATTCTTATTTACATAAAAGGCAGAGCAACTCCAATGAGATTTAGAAACCCTGATTATCTTGTTTTGTAAAAGAATATCAATTTCCTTTTTACAAAAATCCATTATTTCATGATTTATCTGAATGGGCCTAGCCTTGGTAGTTATGGCATGTTCATTGAATCCTTCAATGTATGGGAGTTCGACAGTATGCTTCTTTCTTTCCCAAAAAGCATTAGGAAAATCTGAGCATATTTCTTTTTCAAATTGATTTTGAAGATTAGCTATTTTAGTAACTATCTCCGGGGTTTTTAAAATCTGCTCGATTTTCTTAACTTGAATTTCATCTTTTAAAAAGGTGATATGTTGAGAAAGATTATTGATACGAAAAACAATTTTTTTCTCATACAAAATTACTTTCATCTTGTGAAAGAGTTTTAACAAAAGGAAAATGTAATTCTTTTCCGAGAATAGACGTAGTAATACCTTTTAAACTGGTACAATAAGGCTTTATTTGAGTGATAAAAGGGATTCCTAAAATGATATCTTCATTGATATCCTCAGTAATAATAAAATCATTTGTCAAGCAAATACCATTGTTGCAAATATGAGCTTTTGAAAGTTTGTAATTAATTCTTAAAAGTTCTCCTGTAGCGGAGTATAATTTGGAAGTACTTTTTTGCAAATACTGAGTAGGAACAATACCTTTTACTATGCAGTTACGATCTGCACCACTGTCAAGTAAAGCAATTTTGTTAATAACAAAATGTTTACTAACTACAATGCGGATAGGTATATGATGACTCTGAGGTCTGATAGAGGATATGACAGTCAGTCCAGGGGCTACAAAGGTAAAGGTGAAGTCACTAGTCTTAGTGAAGAGTGGTTCCGCAAGATGGTCATTGTTAACAGGAATTTGAATGGTATCACTTTCCTGGATGGTTTCTTGATCAGATTTGAGATCCTGAAAAGCGACCTTCTTGAGGACCTGGTCAGTAAGGATATCTGTTTTGACTTTTCCAAGTCTGGATTTAATATTCTTGATTTCTTCTTTGAGGTTAGAGACCTCACTTCGAAGGTCAGAAATGGAAGGTTCGGTATGACCATCAAATCGATTCATGATTTGCTTCATACTGAAAGGTTCAACTAATGGCTTAGCTCTAGGTTTGTCAGTGTGAAGGATGATGTTTTTAAGCTCTATCAAGTAGCACTTTATGGATTTATCATCATTGATATGCTGGACAATGTCAAAGAGGGCTTCTTTCGAGGAATTAGAAAGGACTCTGAGCCTACGGGGAGTTTTGTCACATACACAGAATGCTTCAGTGCAACTGCATTCTTTACTTGATTGACTAGAATCTGAATCGTATTCTATATTGATATCTTCGTCATCACTTTATTCTTCAGAAGAATGAGGTGAAGAATCAGAGAAAGGTTCTTCAAGAATAGAGAAGAGCTTTTCTTTAGTCTCTTCGTCGATACCGAGAAGATTGATCTTTTTCTTCTTAGTTTTGGATTTACATTCATTGGATTTATGGCCTATTTTTCCACATGTCCAACAGATGTCTGGTTTAGAATCCCTTGGTATTTTGGACCTAGAATTCTTCCTCTTGGATCTTTGATTTTCTCTGCGGGATTTGGATCTATGGACTTTCTTAGATCTTTTTTCCCTCTTGATTTTATCAGGAGGAGTAATGAAACCGAAGTCTTGGCAGAAACTTCCTAATTCTCTTTTAGAGGAGGATTTTTCCTTCTTAAGTTGGTGCCTGAGTTTCATATCAGAGCATAGTTCAAGACCAACGTTGTTGATGATACTGACCAGATCTCCGTAGGTTAGTTTGCTGTAAGGAATACAACCATCATTGCGGTCTTGGATTTTGGTCCTGACTTTATCAGCGAAGAAGGGTGGAAGACCACTTATGAAGCATTCTTTCCAAAAATCCAAATGGCAGTCTGGGCGAATCATGACTTTGCTAAGGAAGGCATGTTTATACCTAATGAAGTCATCTAAGGTAGGACAATTGAGGTTGTTGAGAATTTGGAGGCTTCTATCTTGGAAGAGTTTGGGCTCGCCAATGAAATGCTTAGTTATATGATAGAGAAGTGTAGCACAAGCATCTTCTCTAGTGACTTGGGTAGGGGTTTCAGAAGTTCCTTCAATCTTAATTATAGTCTCCTTTGCTGAAGCATTGTAAATGAGCTGTTTGGTCTCATCATTGCAGTAGTTGTCCCACCAGTGTTTTAACATTCCAGTGAATCCCGCAACAATCATAATGGCAGCTTCTTTATCAGTAGAGCTCCTTATTTTGTAGGCTATAATGGCAACTCCCATATCATGGAGTTTGTTGTAGATTTGATGTTCTGCCAAGCCATCAATATTCCATTCAGTGATGCTTCTTCCTTCATGAGAGGAAGTCGAAAGGAAAGCATTTTCTTCGTATTGAAGATCAGGAAAGGAAGGTTTACTATGAAAGTTTTTCATGTTATGAAAATGATCATTGGAAAGTCTTTGAAGAGTTCTTTGGTTTTTATCATCTTTAGAGGAGATGTTGAAATTGGAAAGTTGTTCATTGATTTTGTCAAGAACATTTCCGGAGATTTCAAAGGTGTCTTTGAATTTTGGAAATTTTTCTCTAGAAAATTCATTGAGTTTGAAACCAGGATTGGATTCTATGGTCTGGTTATAGGAGGAGGATGGAATCGGTCTTCTACTGATGGAAGGTTTAGAATCTTCAATCTGTCTGGAGATAGTATGAAGAATTTGGTTAGAGTAATTGTTTTGTTCTACCACGCGATCTATGTCGGCTGAGGTAACAAAAGAGGCGGGTTTGTCACTCTTTTCTTTGAAAGGGAAAGCTATGATAATGGTACCAGCTACCGGGATGTTGATTCCTTCAAGAGGGGGTGTGATAGATTTAACAACTTTGTTAGAAGTTGTATACCATTTGTTGATAATGACCTGAAGGGATTCAGTTTGGTTTTCGATTTTGTCGGTCATTTCAAACCATTTAAAGAATTCGATTTCACAACCAATTCTTTTCATGTCTGCCATCCAGGAATCTCTGAAGGCTTCTCTTTGTTGAAGAGTATAGGTGGTAACGTACCAATTTCTCTTAGGCTGGTTATCTGGATGAGTCCAGAGTTTTAGGATGATTTCCAGGTCTGGAGTGAATGATACCCTAGTTTGGAGCATCTTTAGCCAGCTAGGTTTTTTAGCAAGAGGTGGTACCATTTTGCAGGCAGTGGGACTAACAGGGAACTCTTGGAACTCTTGGTAGAAGACTTTAGGGATGTCTCCCGTGAAGTCTACTCCAGTAGTTTTTCCCTTGTCATTGTTGATAGGAATAGTGTTGGTATCAACTTCTTCAGTTATTTCTTTAGCTGTTTCCTCTGGGTTTTTTGAAGAAGGTGTTCTGGGATAAGGTCTAGAAGTACCTGCAGTTGAAGGGCCAGACCAAGAAGACCTTCGATAAGAGGAAGATTTGGTAATAGGATTGTCAAGTAATTTGAGTTCAATCGATCCGTCGGGGAATTGAATGACTCTTTCAATTTGAGATCTTTCTGAGTGAGACGAGAAAGGTTGGGTTATGGCATCAAAGTGTCAATCATTGCTGGAAAGTACATCTTTCCACTTGAGAAGTCTAGGAACAAAGATAGTACTATGTTCATGAATGGCTTTCATAAGCATAGTTACACTTTTCTGGCTCTCAATTCGAGCCTTTGGTGCAAGAGTGGTCTTCATAAGCTGATAGTAAACTCGATAGATAATCGCTATTTCTCGAGTATTGGCTTTGCTGTTCAGGTTCTTAGTTTTGACATTAAGTGTCCAGGAGTCCATGACATTAGGGTCATTAATGTCTATAGAGAAGTTAGGGTAACAATTGAAGTATACCGGGCCATCGACCAAGTTACTCTGGAGGACCCCTAACAGAGAATCATCAAAATTAAGAAAACGGTCATCTCTAAGGAGGACACAAACAGGTATATTTAAGCCTTTTCGAAAGAGAGGCTTGACAGCAACTTGGACCAAACCAATATGCAAATAATTAAAATTATTTCTATAACGATTAATGTCATTAGCTTTTAACAAACGAATAATTTCAATAGAATTATTAATAGCAATAGTAGACTCACAGGTCTTGATATTAGATCTAGTAACAAAACTGAAATTACCTAAGTGGTAAATCTTTTTAAAAGGTTCCTCTGGTATATTCCAGTTCTGAAGATCATTTTCAAGCTTAGCTATTTTGGTAGCTTGAGAAGATAGATTAATAATGTTTAAAATATGTTGGTGATTATCCATTGATTAAAAAACTATCTTAGGGGCTTACAATACAAAATAATATAAAGAGTAGAGACAATAATACAATAAGCATGCTTGTTTATACAGGTTTCTTATAATATATGTCAAAGATCCTAGTAAAGTTTCTAAGGAAGATTCTATTGGATTGACATATGTTCTTTTCTAGAGTTATCTTGGCTACGGGATCACCATTAACAGGTCTAAACGCCCTCCTGGCTTCACGACCTTACAATAGGGCTAGCCAACGTATGAACCGGGAATTACTCGATTACCTCACACTCATAGGAAAGAATGAAAACCTCAAACCTAGTATAGAAACAATATAGAAGGAACAAGATATATAGAATAAAATTTCTGAATATACAAACATATTTAATGTAAAATTATAACATACTTCTTAAAATCATTTTGCAATGCCCCAGACAGTATATGTGCTTAGTCGCTCATGCTAAGGACGTTTACTGCCAACATTGTATGTTGGTCCTATGAGTTCGGTTCACGACTCATGGAAGCTTCCATAGATCGTGGAACCCACTGTGGTTCCTGGAGACTTGAAGCTGAGCTACTGGAGTTGGTTCCACGAGTTGGGTTCACGACTCATGGAAACTTCCACAGTTTGCGGAACCCAATCATGGTTCCTGGGAGTCATCTGCTAGGAGAATTCCACGGACGAGTTCTATGGTCCGTGGAAAATTCTATGGTCTGTTGACTCAAGTCATGGAATGAACTTCAGAGGAGCAGTTCTCTGATCCTGGTTCCACGAGTCCAGTCCACAACTCGTGGACTATTCCATGGCTCATGGAAATGACTCGTGGTTCTACTAACAGTTGGAAATTTTATTTTCTTCTGGTTTTCTGAACTAAGGCTGGCCTTGGGAGTTCTGGGGTATTACAATGTGCTTCAATATTAGGGTCGATTATGTGTTCCAGATGTAGATGGCTTGAGACAGTGGATTTTCACAGAGGCTCATAGCTTTAGGTATTCTATTCACCCAGGTGCCACCAAGATGTACCATGAACTATGGGAAGTCTATTGTTGCAATGTCATGAAGAGGGACATAGCAGATTTTGTGGCTAAGTGTACCAATGATCAAAGAGTAAAGGTAGAACATCAATGATCGGGTGGTCTAACTCAGGATATTGATCTTCCTACTTAGAAGTGGGAAGTGATCAATATGGACTTCATCATAGGCTTACCTCGTACTCGCAAACAACATGATTCTATTTGGGTGATTGTCTACTAGATGACTAAGTCATCCTACTTCTTGGTTGTTAAGACTACCGATTCAGTAGAGGATTATGCCATACTCTATATTCGTGAGAAAATACAATTATATGGGGTTCCATTGTCTATCATCTCAGATAGGGGTACTCAGTTCACATCTCAGTTTTGGAGATCGTTTTAGAAGACTGTACTCAGGTTAAGCTTAGCATAACTTTTCACCCATAGACGGATGGCCAGGCCGAGCATACTATTTAGACCTTAGAGGATATGTTGAGAGCTTGTGTGATTGATTTCAAAGGTAATTGGGAAGATCATTTACCTCTTATTGAGTTTGCCTACAACAATAGTTGACACTCTAGCATTCAGATGGCTCCCTATGAGGCATTTTATGATCAGAGGTGTAGATCTCCTATTGGTTGGTTTAAGGTAGGTGAAGTAGCTTTGATTGGTCTAGATTTGGTTCATGAGACCATGGAGAAAGTTCAGATTATCATAGAGAGGTTGAAGATTGCTCAGAGTTGACAGAAATCATATGCAGATGTGAGAAGAAGAGAATGGGAGTTTGAGGTTGATGATTGGGTATTTCTGAAGGTGTCACCCATGAAGGGTGTGATAAGATTTGGTAAGAAAGGAAAGCTTAGTCCCTGATATGTAGGCTCATACAGGATTCTGAGAAGAGTTGGTAGTGTTGCTTATGAGTTGGAGTTGTCAGCCGATCTAGAAGCGGTTCATCCAATTTTCCATGTTTCCTTGTTGAAGAAGTATGTTGGCGATCCAACCTTGATTGTTCCTTTAGAGGATATGGGTGTGAAGGACAACCTTACATATGAAGAAGTTCCAATTGAGATCCTTGATCATTAGATTAGGAGGTTGAGGAACAAAGAAGTCACTTTGGTAAAAGACTTTTGGAGGAACCAGCTAGTTGAGGGAGCTACTTAGGAAGCAGAAGCAACCATGAAAGCCAAGTACCCTCATCTCTTTCCTTCCAATCCAGTTTCAGCTTGAGGTAATAGTTTCCTCCTTTGTATGTTTCTCTGATTCTATTCCATCAATTTTTCTCATGACCCTAGCATGTATTCATGTTTTCGGAGATAGTTCATTCATGTTTTTATGTTAGGACTCAGTCTTCATACGTATTTTCAGTTTTCATGTTCTGTTGGTTGGTTTGGCTATTTTCTCTCCAGTTTTCCTTACTTAGTTTTCATTCGAGGATGAATGATTCTAAGGGGGAGATATTGTAACACCCTAGAATTCAAACCATACTTTAAATTTAGAAACTCTAATAAATTTGAACTTTCCAGGGATCACGAGCCCAAACCACGAGCCAGGGAAAGGACTCATGAAACCAGTTCTGCATACCATCCTCATATTTGAGAACCACGATTGAGTTTCATAGTTCATGGATGGTTCCACGAGTCATGGAACCAGTTCGTGGAACTCAGACTGAGGGCAGTCATTTTCCTAAGAACCAAGAATAGGTTCTATGGACCGTAGATAGTTCTATAGACCGTGCTGCCAACATGTGGAATCAGACCCGCATGATTGGCTTTTCTTATGATTATCCTATGAAATCTAATTCTAAATTGCATGATTTTTGCATGGGTTTTTACAAGTGAATTTCTATTTCATGAATTGAAGGCTAGGTCTAGCCAATTTTGCATGCATGGATTGATTTAAGTAAATTGGAATATTTGATAGCATGACCTTATGAATTTCAAGTAATTGCATGCCTGGTTTTTATGTTTTATGAAAATTGCATGTGATTATGAAATTGAACTAGTGCCATGCAAGTTTCTAAGATACGAATTTCTATGAAAGACAAGACACCCGATGTGCCACCAATACTCATGAATTATTTTCTAAAACAAGGTTTATGAGTATTATGAAGATCCGGGTTATGAACATGATTATGAACAAGATTTGACATCTATATATGTCACATGTATGTGAGCCTCATGATATATTTTGGTAGTAGTATTTAGCACTGAGCGATGAGGGTTCTAGATAACTCAAATCCAAAACTATGTTGCCACCATAGGTTGCCCTCTGTGGCTTATGACAGGATCCTTATGACATAGTTCTAACCTTGGTCAGTTAGTACCACCTTTTTCAGTATAGGTGCATGATACTAGACTCTATGTAGCTCATCATGGTTTAATATCGATTAAGAGAAACTCCCATATGAATGTTTTCAAGTTATGAAGTTATATGACATTCTATTTTGAAGCTTGACTTCTATTTCACGTCATATGCCTAAACTATGATATATACTTATGATTTCTCTTATTATGCATGATTTCAATTTTAAGTATGTTTTTACCATGTTATTGCATAAACTCGCATAGTCGGTACATCCTATAGTACTAACGCATATTTCTTGCGCTACATACTATTATGATACAGATTCAGATGTCCATTCTCAGGCTTGTGGCTAGAGGTCACAGTCCATTCAGTACGTGTTGGTGAGTCCTCATCTTTCGAGGACTAGTATGAGTCTAGATTTTGATATCATTTCTTCAGTACTTAGAGTTAGCTGGGGTCTTGTCCCAGCAACTCCTTATGATGGTTTTAGAGGCTTTCAGACATAGACAAATGTTCGGGTTTCTTGTTTCAGATTGTGATACTCTTAGACCTTTATCTATTATGAAGTTAGCTGTCTATTTTGCTATTTATGCTTCCACTATGATCCTTTATGCTCCATCTAAGTTATTCTATGACCAAGGGTTGACTTAGAACCACTTATGGTCCCGAGTCCTGTGTTATGTCAAGGGGGTAGTCTCAGGGCATGACAATGAATTTTGAAGAAAGCATTATCTTGTCATGACTTGTACACTCTCGGTTTGGCTTGATTAATTCATAAACGAGTGTGTAATAAACTTAGAATAGCTTGTCAAAAGTCATTTATCCCAGTTGATTTTGAGACTAATATTGGAAATTCATGTGATATGATGCCTTGTGTGGTGAGGCTATCCTTTGATTCTTGTGCATGTGTGTCATCTAAAACTTTCCCCGAATGTGATTCAAGGCAAAATCCTAGATGTGACTGAGCTTGGAAGATAATCTTAGGCCCTTTTTGAATAGCCAGTTCTCCGAAATGACTTTTCTTGACATTGATCCTAGTGAACCCCTTTGAGTTGTGACCTTTCTTTGGCACCTTGTTGACACCTCGACCCTTTTTGTAACCTCTATTCTTTTACCCATCCTCCATAGTGTCTCAAAAGTGAAACATAGGCTAAAAGCCTAAGTTTGGGGGAGAAATTGAAATAATAACATAGGCAACAACCTATGTTTGGGGGTGTATGTACTCTATGTGGAAGAGAACAGAAATGCACTTCAAGTGCAAAGTAGTACCTTATGTTTTGATGGAAAATTGCTCCAAATCTAATGCAATGAGCAAAATGAAAAAAAAAATAGAATTGGTGCTACCAATTGAATGTAATACAAGGAGGTTGAATGATCAAGTTGAAGGGAAAAGCTTGGGTTATGTGAGGGAGAAATAAGGTGAAATCAAAGTTTGAAAATGTGAGTGGTGTTTGAAATGATAACTAAGAGCGTTAGGGAGGTTTAGACACTTGATCCAAATGCAATCCTAACCTTAGCCCTAGCCAACATCATAACCCACAAGTCCTTAGTGATTCTTAGCTTGATAACTCTACATTAGTGGCAAATTACATAAAGGTCAAGCCTATGGTTTGATATGTGTGCACTTGAACTTCCTTGAGAGTGTGAGAGTCTTTGTGGTTCTCTTATAATCCCTTGTGTTGTGAAATTTCATAATTGTGAGTGGGATTCTCCTTTGTGGTGAGTGGCATCATGCACTCAAATTGAAATATGAAGTCTCTATTTTAATTGAGAGGAATGAATAAGACAAGTTGTGTAGCAAATCTCGAGGCATACCTTGATGTCTATGCCAATGACTTGAGAAGCTTAATATCTTGTTTTGAATGACAAATTCCCTTGATTTGAATGGGAAATGAAATCCTTTTGATGAATGTTTTGAAAATGATCAATTAACTTAAGAATGTGGTGGTCCAAATTGAGATGAGCATTGTAGTTGAGTCATTTGTTTGAGTCTTTTTATTTATTGTTTTTCTTAGTTTTTAGAATAGATTAATCTTGTGTGCATCCCGATTGAATTTTAGAGCATAATTCATTCCTTACTTTATGAATATCTTGCTTGAGGACAAGCAATAGTTCAAGTTTGGGGGTTTGATAAGTTGGTAATCTACCAATTTATTGAGCCTTTAATCATAAATTATTGCCAAGTTTTGATGCGATTTAGAGGTTCTTATGGCCTTTATTGATATGAATGCAGGTACTCTTGGTCAAAAGTAGAAAATAAGAAATTGGACACAAAAGAGCTACAAAGTATTTGAAGTGTCGAGTTGATCAAAAGAGATAAAGATTATGCCAAGAGGTGCGGCCATCGTGCGACACACACAATGGCTGGTGCGGACCGCACCTCACTTTGCAGAGAGCCTAAAGTCAGCTGAAGTTACTAGTCCACTAAAGTGGAGTCGTGCAATGCACAAATGTGTGGTGCAACCACATAATGCATTGCACGTCTCCCGAATGGCATTTTTGCCCATTTTTATGTGACAATTCGGGAACCTTCTAAAACCCAATTTGGGCATTGTACTCAATAGTTTATAGTTTCTGAAGTTCTAAATAGTTTTTAAAACAAGTTTTCTCTCCCAAGGAAAGATAGAGAGTTTACTCCATTCTCTTCATTTTCAACCTTGAATTCACCATTGTTTTGTACAAATTGACCTTGGATATTGAATATTAGCATACAATGAAAGGGAATTTGAATTACCCACTTGGCATCCTCTCTTATTCCTTTAGCATGAGTGGCTAGTCTCCTTTTCTAGGGGTATGTGTATGATGGGTACTTGATTATTGGGCATGGGTCTTGCTTATTTGTGTTTTTAATTTCTAAATTGATATGGGTCTAGTGAATTCTCCATGTTTTAACTCTAAAATTAATGATTGCAATCAATTGATTGAAGTTACTTCATTGTGTTGTTGCTTGAGAAAGAGGTTCATAATTTCGGATGAGAATTCACTAGTGGGTACTTGATATTTCCATTTGGATTGAGGCTAGAAATAGCCCAATTCGCCAGAAAACATCCATTTAAGAGTCTAAGCTAGAGATAGTGTGACTTCCCCA
Source organism: Jaltomata sinuosa (assembly GCA_003996215.1). Lineage (NCBI taxonomy): Eukaryota > Viridiplantae > Streptophyta > Magnoliopsida > Solanales > Solanaceae > Jaltomata > Jaltomata sinuosa. The sequence goes on along the minus strand of QJPP01002099.1, from coordinate 125,150 downwards.
AGCTTGTATTGGTTGGTTGATGTTAAAACCATGGTGCTTGAACAAAGACCATTGGATAAATGTTTGTGAGATCGAATGATTAACATTCATGCCTAAAACCAATGTTACCCATATTGCTTACTAAGAATTTACATAATTGAGCAAGTACCTTAACCCATGTTTAAGTCCCATCAGAAGCATACCCCTAGTCGTCCTCTCTCTTGACTACAAACCCGTTATTTACTTTATTTCCTTTCTTGAATTGTGAATTGTAACAGATTTCTCAATTCCCTATTTTCCTCCTATTTTAATTTTATTATTATTTGAACGAATACTCTATTGGTGATTGATATACGGCAATCTTATAAGTGACTCTACAATTCTCTGTGGGATTGACTCTGATACTCATCTGGAATATAAATTTTGTTTTGCTTTGACGATCCCTATCACCTCCGTATGGAGAGTGACACTTGAGCGTTATCAACACATTTACTTGAATTTTACACTGTTGATAGATATTGTTAGGGGGAACGGTTATTGAGAAGAAACTAAAGGTATTGAGTACATTTGTGAAGGTTAGGTGACATAGATCTGATGTGCTGGGATTTCACGGCACTTTCGACGCTTAATACTAAGGATTTTGGGTGTTCTTAAGTATGTTTTGTTGGATTTGATGTCGTTTGTTGCGTGTACAAGGAAGAGTATTAAAAAGACAAGATTGCCAAAAAGTTGCAGATTTATGGGTAAAAGTCATGCCCCACGGGCATGGGATCCACCACGTCACGTGGGAGAAGGCGTCTAAATAAGGAAGCGAGAATGCAAGGCACAATTCAGTCCCACGAGCTACCAAGATGCCCATAAGAGACACGGTGGGATGTCGCAGAGCCTGTAGGAATGATCTAGTAGAGCTGAGTAGCTAAGGCATCAAGCCTGACAGGCTTCTACGATGCCCGTTAGAGACACAATGGGACATCGCAGGGCCCGTCGATATAAGCCAGAGCTAAGAGTGGAGAAGCCAAGTATAACCAATGGGAAACAACGACGAGCATAAACACCACGACTCCCCATCATAGCTGCCCGTGGAAATAAGGCAGCAGAGCTAGAGCTCAACCTAAAGGAAGCTCTATGGGCACCCCTGATTCCCGTCACATCCACGATAGCCCATGGGGTGTCCCATCGAAGTACCACGTCAAGTATTCCCAGTTTACTTAGGATTTGGTTTCTTTTTGTCTATAAATACCTTCCTATAGGTTTTGTTTTATGAGTTACAAAATTTTGGGATACTTTAACATATTAGTTACGTTTGTGGAGACATCATAACCTAATTTGGAGAATTCAAAGATTGTTCTTAATTTATTGAAGTGTTCTTGAGATTTATTCAAGATTCCATATTTCTTTACTTCTTCTTGTAAGTGTATGCTCATGATTGCTTCTACAATTTTTGATCATTCACTCATGAACATGAGTAGCTAAATCTATAACTAGGGTTGTGGGAACCATGAAGGAATAATGAAGTAGGCAAAGTACTTCATAATTCTAGGGTGGTGTTTATGCATGTATTGTTCTTCTTCTCTTCGCTTTGATTACTTTTTAACGATGTACAATGTTATAACTCGTCTTATCCTTACTTACCGGACTAAGGAGGTAATGGATGGGAAAAGGGTTGTTCAACAATGGAGATTTGAGACTACCAACCCTCATCTAATAACTTGACCTTGTCGGGGAATAGCTAATCTGGGATCCACGGTAAGGGCCAGTAAATCATACACCCATGGCCGTACCAAGGCGTGTGGCAAAATTCATCTATCTAGGGGACCAACCATTTAGGTGAATCTAACTTACCGATTCTGCAGTTAAGCACCAAGCTAGTTTACTAAGTATAACGCCTTACTAAGTTATGATCTCATGGGAAACACTACCCTAGTCACTTCTGTCATTGATAACAACTCTTAAAACTGTTACTAGTTAATTGTTCGACTTTGAATTACAATTACTACTTGTTACTTAACCCCCCCCTTCGTAGGGAAATAAATAGCTAACAGCGCAACTAAACACTAATCAACCATAGTCATACCATATTCCCTGTGGGATCAACCCCAACCTTCATTGGGTTCTACATTTCAATAGCAACCATTTATGCTTCTAAAAGGAGGTGTAATTTGGGCACATCAAATTTTGGCACCGTTGCCGGGGAATACGGTTTAGGATTAAGAGAGATTGTGTTTATTTCACTATTAGTTCTTATTTCCTGATTTTACTTTTTTTGTTGTTTTTATTTTGTCCTACAGGTTGCACATTTGTGCATGCCCAGCACTAGGAGTCAAGGCAATCCCCTGATTCCACTCGATCCAAAACTCCCTTGAACTCTTAGAAACATGCTAATGAGGGACATTATGAGACTTCAGAAGAGACCACAGCTCGGTTGGTGGCCAAAAAAGAGCAGAGGAAAATGGCAGGAGAAGATGCACTTGCTACTGAAGATGCTCAAATTGTAGCAGATCTTGCAGCTCAAAATGCGGCAGCTGAGCAAGCAAGGCAAGCACGACAAAAAGTTGCTCATCAAGCTGCACTAAATGCACAAGCTACAGCAGACGAGGCAGCCAATGAAATTTGCCTAGAGGACCAGTCGTACCTAGAGGGAACAGGAGCTGACAGTTGCAGTAACCACGACAAACCCCTCGGTATGATATTGATGATGATACAGATGACTTAGGGATAATCGGGCCCATAGTAGTGCCACCACTGCCAGTAGGTAAAAAGTTTGACATTACCAGCACCATGATCCAGCTGCTGAACCTGAAAGGGCTATTTTCTAGGCTACCTATTGAGGATGCAAATCTGCATGTGTCTAATTTTGGGGGAATCTGCAAAGCTTATAATCTGCCAGGAGTGGAGCAAGATGCTCTTAGACTGAGGCTATTCCCATTCTCTTTGACTTGAGAGGCAACTATTTGGCTTAATGAATTGCCTGAAAATTCCATATTTACATGGCTGGAGCTGAGGACTCAGTTTCTGGAGAGGTTCTTTCCTCCGTCTAGGATGTTGCAGCTGATACAAGAGATTTATAACTTCAAGCAACTACTGATGTGAGGCCAAAAATACTTATGTTTAATCATTATTTGCCTCATATTTAGTCTTTTTATTATCGTTTTTGAGCATTGATTTTATGAATTAATCTTCTATTGGGTATTTGTATTTGTAGGATTAAATTTGTGAAAAGTTGAAGAAAGTTGGTGAAGAAACGAATTAAAAATGAGAAATCATATAAGGAAATTAAGGAGGCAGCTTAATGGATTAAATGAAATATTATATTCATATAAACAAGAGCAGCAAACATTCAAATTTGCAACTTGCAATTCCCATAATTGGCTGCCATGTGGGAACATCCCTATGAATTGAAATTGAGGCACCTACGGGATGTGGCACAATGCATACCCGATTTAATTGGGTTTTGTTTTTCCAATTCGTTTTAGACTCAATTATTTTATTTGAGGCTTTTTTCTACATCTATAAATAGTCCATAAAAATAGTTTTTAGAGGAGAATCGAAATACTTTTTTTTCTTTTAACTTTGTAAGCTTTGAAGAACTAAGAACCGTTGTAGAGGCCGGAGAATTTTGGTTTATTCTATTCTTCTCCTTTATTATTTATTTGTGTTCTTGGATTATATATTTTTCTACTTTGAGGTAATTTTCATGATTAATACAAGTAAGTCTTTTATTATGTATTATTCTATGATTCTTGCAAGCGTGAGTAGCTAAATACCATAACTAGGATTGTGGAAACTATGATGAATTAAGAAATGTAAGTTAAACAGTTAATGATTCTAGGGCGGTGTTTATGCATGTATTGTTCTTCCCTTCGCTTTGATTGCTTTTTAACGGTTGCAAATGTTAGAACTTGCCTTATTCTTACTTGCCGGATCAAGGAGGTAATGAATGGGAAAAGGGTTGTTCACAATGGAGATTTGAGGCTACGAACCCTCATTTAATAGCTTGACCTTGTCCGAGAATAGCTAATCTGGGATCAAGGGTAAGGGTTAGTAAAGCATACACCCGCGGCTGGACCAAGGCGTGTGGTGAAATTCATCTACCTGTCGGACCAAGGATTTAGGTGAACCTAACTTACCGATCTTTCATGGTAAGCACCAAAATAGATTATTAATTGCGTATACCTTCTAAGTTATGAAATCATGGTGAATACAGTCCTAGTTACCTTTAATTATTTACATACAAGTAAATATTAAATTGTTAATAATTCTTACTTGTACTTTTGATACATAAAATCCCCTTTAAATAAAGACGAATGATTAAATATTCACTACTGATGTATTTCTTTCATATTCCTCGTGGGATCGACCCTAACCTCAATTAGGTTCTATATTTGACAACGATCGCTTTATACTTTCTTTTGGAGGTGTAATTTTGGCGTATCAGCTACCCACAGAGGCACTGCACAAAACGTGGCTGAGGTTCAATAAGAAGCTGAAACAGGTTCTGAAACACAGAATCCCTTCAGAGAATTTGATGAAGATCTTTTACAGAGCATTGAACGCCAACACAAAGGCGGTAGCTGATACAGTAACTGGGGGAGTATTCATGGATAAAACTTATTATGAAGCGTCTGACATGCTTGATAGGGTCACCAAGACCAACAAAGCCTGGCACACTAGAGAATCTGAAAGTGCAGCAGGTACTTATGAAGTTGGGAACTCCATCAACCATCAAGAATTTCAGGATATTAAATAGAGTTTCGTAAGCTTGCAAACAACTGTGGATCTAATTACGAAGAAAACTCTTAATGGCGGGTTGGAAAAGGTGAAGGCTATCAGTTCACAAGGAAAAGCTCCAATGCCAGATGAGTATGATTTTGATGAGGAAGTAAGCTACCTGAATGATCAAGGAATGAGTTTCCAGGCCAAGATCCAGGGAAATCAAGGTCGAAACAGAGATGACAACTACAATCAGTTCGAATACAGAGACAGAGCAGGGGTAGAGATGGTGATCGGTAGAAGAGAGATGGCTACAAGAATGATAGAAGCGGCTTATATGTCCCTCTTAGAAATCGAGATTCAGGGCCTGATCAACCACTACCACCCATGAGAGACCTGATGAACAAGCTATTACAAAAGGCTGATGTTACGGAGGGAAGCTTAAAGGATATACACGCTGATCTCTCTGGCATGAGTCAGAAGGTTGAGTCTCATTCTGTAGCTATAAAGCATATTGAGGCACAAATGAGTCAAATGTCTACAACTCTGAATCCACGTCAAAAGGGTACCCTCCCAAGTGATACAATTCAAAATCTAAAGAATGATCGATAGTGCATGGCTGTAACTACCCAAAGTGGGAAACAGATTGTTGATCCTCTTATGCCTATAGTTGATGATGAGTCGACTTAGCCTGAACTTGAAGAGACTAAAAGTGTAGTTGAATCTATAATTAAGAGTGATGAGAAGAAGTCCGCAGATGCAAAAGCAAAGAACAAAGAGGTTTAACCGGTCTTGAAGCCCATTCCATTGCCTCCTCCATCTTACCCAAAGAGATTGAAGAAATAGGTTGAGGACGATAAATTTCACAAGTTCATCTCCATTCTGAATCAACTTTCAATTAATATTCCTTTAGTTGAAGCATTGGAGCATGTGCCTGGATATGCTAAATTCATGAAGGATCTGGTGACTAGGAAGAGAACTGTGAGCTTTGAGCCAACTAATAATTTGCACCATTGTAGTGAAATAGCCTCCTGTTCTTTGGTGTAGAAAAAGGAAGATCCTGGAGCTTTTACTATTCCTTGCATGATTGAAGCGTTCTACTTTATTAAAGCATTGTGTGATCTTGGTGCTAGTATCAATCTAATGTCAGTAACAGTGTTTAATTAGTTGGGCTTGGGAGCCTCAACTAGACTTTAATGTGGCTTCTTATGGCAGATCGCACAGTGAAAAGGCTTGTGGGAATTCTCTATGATGTGCTTATGAAAGTTGATACTTTTATCTTCCCTGCACACTTTGTGATCCTTGAGTGCGAGGTTGACTTTGAGGTTCCCATCATCTTGGGATGACCATTGCTTGCCACCGGATGCATGTTGGTTGACTTAGAGACTGGGCAGATAAAGTTCATATTGAATGATGAGGTAGTTACTTTTAACGTTTGTCAGTCTATGAAGCATCATGATGATATGTGCGTGGTTTTAGTTATTAATGTGGTTGATGAAGATCAATTAGTTGTGTCAGTTGAGGAGAGACTTGGTGTTGAAGCACTTGCGGCTGTGATTATGAATTTTGATGGAGATGATATTAAGGAGTATGACGATATGGTTGACGCACTTGTAGGTATGGGTCTTATAGCTATGCTCCAAATAAGCTTGATTTAGACCTTGAGAATAGATAGACATCACCTGCCAGATCATCTATTGAAGAGCCTCCAGTCTTGGAGTTTAAAGCACTTTCGTCTCATCTTTGATATGTGTTCTGTAACACCCCCAAATATTCCAAGCTAAGATCCAAACCATTGGGTTGAGTGTAATGGTCCTTTCTTAGTATGGTAGTGCATTTGACGTGAATCACATTCACAAGAAAGTCCTTTCAGCAAGTTAAGTTGAAAGCATCCTAGCTATGGAAGTTTTCGTACAAGATATAACTACGGTCAACTACAAATGGTCATTTCTCCTAGAATATAACTAATTAGATGGCCTATGACCCACAAAATTAAAGGTCTTCGAGTCTTCTTTCCAACTGCACCAACCACGCCTTAATCCGAGTCCGGAGTAAAAAGTTATGATCTATTTATCGAGAAGACGTCTGTCCAACCAGAAGTCCATCGAAACTAGAGAGTTAAAATGGAGGAGACAACGGTCCGTTTTCAGGGAAAACGGTCCGTTGCTCCAACCGTTGTTAGAGCCAGAAACTCAAAAAAATTTAAAAGTTAAAACATAAGGGACAACGGTCCGTTTCCCCAGACAACGGTCCATTTCCCAACCATTTTCAGGAGCAGAATTCCTAAAAATTTCAATAGTTACAATGGAAGAGACAACGGTCCGTTTTCTCAATCGTTCCCAGTTCCAGAAACCCCAGAATTTTCAATAGTTAAAACGGTCCAGGGAACGGTCCATTTCTTCAGAAAATGGTCCGTTCTGGCGATCGTTCCTGGCATATTTTTTTTCCTAGACCAATCCGGATTTAATTTTATGCTGCCTATAAATAGGACCCCTGGGGTATTTTCAATCCGTTCTTTTTAGCAAAATTCCTTAGATGAATATTTCTCCTCTCAAGTCAGTTCCAAGAAAGAAAGAGGGGGTTCTTCTCCAAGATCAACCTAGGGCTTCTTCTCCAAAACTTCAAAACTCCAACCCAAGTTCAAGAATCCTATCCTACCAGGTATATGGGTATTTAGTAAGGGTTTAGTCCACCCTTATGCCCAAAACTTTTAGTTTTCCTTCAAGAATTCATGGTTTAACAACTAGGGCTTCTACCAAATTTTGCAAATCCTTCTAGAAATTAGTTCTTATGATTCTCACATGTTTTATTACCTTGTTTTACATGAATTACAATAGTTTTAAAGATTTACATGAGTTTACACCATGATTTGAGAAATCAAGAAAATTAGCCCTAAATTGTAGGATTTTTCTAAGGTACTATTTTCCTGCAGAATTCAACCTAGATTATCAGTATGAGTTTAAAGGTAGAATTTAGCCAGTTTTCAGTCTACTACAGTATTTCAGGAAAACAAATGGAGATTTTAGGCTAGTCTAGTCCTAACTCAGAAACTTGAAACTTCAGTTTAAAACGATCTATTAGCATTCAGTTTGGGAGTAATGTTTAGCACCGAGTTGGACCGGGGTGCAGTGTACCCTTAAAGTCTCAGAACTACGTGCCACCGTAGGTCATTTATCCCCATAGTTGGGCCTCAAAAATAGTGATCACATTATCCATACCTTTATACCCTGGCAAGGTATATTGGGTCCTCTCGATGGGGCGTATACATCGGACTCCACGTTTAGCTCGCGTGGTTTATGTCGGTTAATAGACTCTCCCACATTATCGATTTTAGAAAAATGCATTAGGCCCTTAGTTATGTTTGTTTCAAGCTCTAGCATGTTTTTAGTTACTCCTGCATTTCAAAATTATTTATGCATGATTATACATTTGGGCCTGTGTACTACAGTTGGTTCAGTTTACAACATTCCTTTTTCTAAATGTAGCATATTTATATATATTGTCAGCTTGCATATCGTTCATGCTCATTACATTCAAAGTAGTGACGCATACTCTATGTGCTGCATCCTATCATGATGCAAGGTCAGGTTCTCAAATTTAGCCCCGCGAGTAGTCCTTACAGTTTCCAACGCCGCAACAGCTAGTGGTGAGTCCTCATCATCCGAGGACATATTTACATGTTTTTTGGATTAGCTAGATGTTTCTGTTTTTAGTATTTAGAGTTATCTGGGGGCTTGTCCCAGCAGCTCGTCAGTATTAGAGGCATTCAGACATAGAGTAAGACTTCCGCTTTTGTAGTTCAATTTTTTGAAATAGATTATGTCTTTAGACATCTTTAGAAACTTTTATTCCATTCAGATATAACTTATTCATTATGCTTCCGTTTCTTTAGATTTATATTCAGTATGCTTGTGATATGCCAGTTCATGGTTAGCTCGGGGTCACTTGTGACTCTGGGTCCCATGTTACGTCTAGGGGCTAGCCTCGGATCATGACAAACTTGATATCAGAGTACAGAGTTCGAAAGTCCTAGGGTGTCTGAAAGCCGCACTAAGTAGAGTCTCTTTCATGGGTGTGAAGCATGCCACACTTATGAGAGAGAGACTATGAGGTGTTTTAAGAAAAACTCCACTTCTTTCACTATCTTTGTCGTGCGATGAGGTTTAAGTCAGTTTCTCCTCTCTAATCTATTCGTTATGCATTTTAGATCATGCCTGCTCATAGAGCTAATGCTTGCAATGCTAACGCTAATCCTCCAGTCCCGAACCATGAGGTTACGAATGCAAAATTTTGTAATGCGATCCAGTTGTTAGCTCAAACCGTAGTCAATCAGGCTAATCAGTAGGCCCCAGTTCCTGTGAATCCAAATGGTGGTTCAGCTTCAGCCAGAGTCTGAGATTTTGTTTGCATGAATCCACCAGAGTTTCTAGGGTCGAAGGTTGGTGAGGACCCACAAAATTTCATTGATGAGATCAAGAAGATTCTGGAGGTGATGCAGGTGACTGGTATGGAGAGTGTTGAGCTAGCATCCTATCAACTCAAGGATGTGGCTCATATTTGGTTCACGCAGTGGAAAGACAATAGAGGTATGAATGCAGCTCCCATGACATGGGACTGTTTTACTAGAGCTTTTATGGACAGGTTCTTTCCGAGGGAGTTGAGGGAGGCTAAGGCCCAAGAATTTATGAATCTGAGACAGGGATCGATGTCAGTCCAGGAGTATGGGCTGAAGTTCACTTAGATTTCAAGGTATGCCCCACATATGGTGGCTGATCCAAGGGCAAAAAAAACAAGTTCTTGTATGGGGTATCTGATTTGGTGAAGACAGAATGCAGGAATGCTATGTTACTAGGGGATATGGATATCTCTAGGCTGATGACCCATGCGTAGCAGGTTGAGGAGGATAAACTTAAGGAGATGGCTAGAGATAATAAAAAGGCTAGGACTGGAAACTATGAATACTCTCAGCAGAGGACGGAAGGTGGGAATCGCTCACAGTTTCAGTAGAGGTCAGCAGCCCCAGCACCTTCATCAGCCAGTTCTCCATCTCCCAGGCCCCGACAGGATCCGAAGAAGCGAGCACCAGGCTGTAAATCTCAGGGCAGTGTTTCAGGTAACCGTACTTTTTCATCCTGCCCTAAGTGTGGTAAGAATCATTTAGGTGAGTTCTTGGCTGGCAGAGAAAGGTGTTTTGGGTGTGGTCAGCTCGAACATAGGTTGAAGGAGTGTCTTTCTACCAGGCAAGGACAGGGAGGTAACATAGCTTAATCTACCACTTCGGCAGCTCCAAAATATCGTACAGCTCAGCAGGGTACTACTTCTGGAACAGGTGGCAGTCAGCATCAGAACCGTCTATATGCCATGTCTTCACGTCAGGATCAGGAAAGTTCACTAGATATAGTCACCGATATGTTATCAGTTTTCTCTCTTGATGTTTATGCCTTGTTGGATCCAGGGGCTTCAATATCCTTCGTAACCCCGTATGTTGCTTGTAATTTTGGAGTCAACCCTTAAAAACTCTTAGAACCCATCCCAGTCTCCACTCCAGTTGGGGAGTCAGTCCTAGCTAAGAGGGTATATAGAGATTGCCCAGTTTCAGTCCTCCATAAATTCACCTCAGTAGATTTAGTGGAATTAGATATGACCGATTTCAATGTCATTCTCGGCATGGATTGGCTACATGCCTATTATGCTTCAGTTGACTACAGAACCAGAGTCGTAAAATTTTAGTTTCCAAATGAGCCTGTCTTAGAATGGCAGGGTAGTCCTCCAACATCAAAAGGTCATTTCATATCTTACCTCAAAGCTAGGAAGATGATCTCAAAGGGGTACATCTACCATATAGTCCGGGTGAAGGATTCTAAGTCTGAATCCCCACCTTTTCAGTCAGTTCCGGTAGTTAGTGAGTTTCCTGAGGTGTTTCCTGAAGGTCTGCCTAGAGTTCCTCCTGAGTAGGAGATCGATTTTGGGATAGACCTCCTTCCAGATACGCAGCCCATATCTATTCCTCCTTATAGAATGGCTCTAGCTGAGCTTAGGGAGTTGAAAGAACAACTCAAGGACCTCTTAGATAAAGGTTTCATCACACCTAGCATCTCTCCATGGGGTGCCCCAGTTCTGTTTGTGCGTAAGAAAGATGGTTCCCTCAGGATCTGCATAGACTACCGCCAGTTGAACAAGGTCACAATCAAGAATAAGTATCCCATCCCTAGGATGGATGACTTATTCGACCAACTTCAGGGTGCCATCTATTTCTCCAAGATTGACCTCAGGTCTAGTTATTATCAGCTCAGAGTTAGAGAATGTGACATTCTGAAGATAGCCTTTAGGACTCGATATGGTCACTATGAATTTATGGTGATGTCTTTTGGATTAACAAATTCTCCTGCAGCTTTTATGGACTTGATGAACCGGGTGTTCAAGCAGTATCTAGATATGTTCATCATCGTCTTTGTAGATGATATTCTAGTCTACTCACGGAGCAAGGAGGAGCATGCGGATCACTTGAGAGTGGTGTTGTAGACTCTCAAGGATTGCCAGTTATTTGCCAAATTTAGTAAATGTGAGTTTTGGTTATAGTCAGTTGCTTTTCTGGGTCATGTAGTTTCCAGTGAGGGCATTCGAGTAGATTCTCAGAAGATAAAGGTAGTAAAGAATTGGCCTAGACCAACTTCTCTGATAGATATTAGGAGCTTTTTGGGTCTGGCTGGTTACTACAGGAGGTTTGTTGAAGGGTTTTCGTCCATAGCTTCTCCATTAACTAGGTTGACTCAAAAAAAGGTTAAGTTCCAATGGTCAGATGAATGCGAAAGGAACTTCCAAGAGTTGAAAACTAGGTTGACCACAGCCCCAATTTTGACTCTACCAGAGGGACCAGATGGCTTCGTAGTATATTGTGATGCGTCCAAAGTTGGCTTGGGTTGTGTTCTGATGCAGCATGGTAAAGTCATCACTTATGCCTCTAGACAAATTAAGGTTCATGAGAAGAATTACCTGACTCATGATCTTGAGTTAGCAGCAGTGGTCTTTGCATTAAAAATTTGGAGACACTACTTGTATGGTATCCACGTAGATGTGTTTACTGACCATAAGATCCTTCAGTATGTGTTTACGCAGAAAGAGTGAATCTTCATCAGAGAAGGTGGTTAGAGCTCCTTAAGGACTATGACATGAGCGTGAAGTATCATCCGGGTAAGGCCAATATAGTAGCTGATGCACTTAGCAAGTTGTCCATGGGTAGTATGTCACAGGTGGAGGAAGGGAAGAAAGAACTAGCCAAAGATGTTCACAGACTTGCTCGGTTGGGGGTTCGCCTCATAGATTCGTCAGAAGGTGGTGTCACTGTTCACAATGGGTCAGAATCTTCATTGGTAACTGAGGTGAAGGAAAAGAAAGATAGTGATCCCATTTTACTTCAGCTGAAGGGTGCTGTCCAACAGCAAAGAGTAGAGGTTTTCTCCCAAGGGGGAGATGGTGTGCTTCGTTATCAGGGTCGTCTATGTGTCCCTAACGTAGGTGACTTGAGGCAAAAAATTTTGACAGAGGCTTATAACTCCAGGTATTCCCATCCTGGTGCCACCAAGATATACTGTGACCTATGGGAAGTATATTGGTTGAATGGTATGAAGAGGGACATCGTTGACTTTGTGGCTAAGTGTCCGAACTGTCAGCAAGTAAAGGTGGAGCATCAGCGACCAGGCGGTATGACACAAGAAATTAGCATTCCCACTTGGAAGTAGGAGGTGATCAATATGGACTTTATTACAGGCTTACCACGTACTCGCAGGCAACAAGATTCTATCTGGGTGATTGTAGATAGGGTGACTAAGTCAGCCTACTTCTTAGCTGTCAAGACTACTGATTCAACAAAGGACTATGCCAGACTCTACATCCATGAGATAGTCAGGTTGCATGGAGTTCTCTTATCCATCATCTCAGATAGGGGTACTTAATTCACCTCTCAGTTTTGGAGATCATTCTAGAAGGGTCTTGGTACTCAGGTTAATCTTAGTACAGCTTTTCACCCACAGACAGATGGTCAGGCAGAGCGTACCATTCATACTGTAGAGGATATGTTGAGGGCTTGTGTAATCGACTTCAAAGGTAATTGGGATGATCACTTACCTCTCATAGAGTTTGCTTATAATAACAGTTTTCACTCTAGCATCCAGATGGCTCTGTATGAGACACTCTATGGGCGTAGGTGTAGGTCACCCATATACTGGTTCGAGGTAGGAGAAGCAGCTTTGATAGACCCAGACTCAGTCCATGAGACCATGGAGAAGGTTCAGCTTATTAGAGAAAGGTTGAAGGTGTCCCAAAGCCATCAGAAATATTATGCAGATGTTAGAAGAAGGGAGCTAGAGTTTAAGGTTGATGATTGGGTTTTCCTGAAAGTGTCACCCATGAAGGGTGTGATGAGATTCGGTAAGAAAGGGAAACATAGTCCCCGCTATGTAGGCCCTTACAGAATTTTGAAGAGGGTTGGTGTTGTGGCTTATGAATTGGAGTTGCCCGCAGGCTTAGAATCGGTGCACCCAGACTTCCATGTATCATTGTTGAAGAAGTTCATTAGTTACCCAGCTTTAGTTGTGCCTTTAGAAAGTGTGGCCGTGAAGGATAGCCTCACCTATGAGGAGATTCCAGTTGAGATCCTTGACCGTCATGTTCGTAGGTTGAGAAATAAGGAAGTTGCTTCAATGAAGGTTTTATGAAGGAATCAGTCCGTGGAGGGAGCTACTTGGGAAGCAGAAGCAGCCATGATGTCCAAGTACCCACACCTCTTTACTTCCGATTCACCTCCAGCTTGAGGTAGTAGTTCCACTCTAGTTTTTCAGCTTATTCTTATTCGTATCTCAGTCTCAGTATCATGTTCCATCAGCCGTTCATGAATTTCAGCCTTCTTTCATGTACTTAGAACCTATTCAGCTGAAAATTTTGCTTTTAGTACTCAGTGGATGGGATTGCAGCTCTTTCCCTATCCCCTCGGCCTAGATAGCCTTCATTCGAGGACGAATGGTCCCAAGAGGGAGATATTGTAACACCCCCAAAGATTCCAAGCTAAGATCCAAACCATTGGGTTGAATGTAATGATCCTTTCTTAGTCTGGTAGTGCATTTGACGCGAATCACGTTCACAAGAAAGTACTTTCAGCAAGTTAAGTTGAAAGCATCCTAGCTATGGAAGTTTTCGTACAAGATATAACTAGGGTCAACTACAAATGGTCATTTCTCCTAGAATATAACTAATTAGATGTCCTATGACCCACCAAATTAAAGGTCTTCGAGTCTTCTTTCTAACTGCACCAACCACGCCTTAATCCGAGTCCGGAGTAAAAAGTTATGATCTATTTATCGAGAAGACGTCTGTCCAACCAGAAGTCCATCGAAACTAGAGAGTTAAAATGGAGGAGACAACGGTCCGTTTTCAGGGAAAACGGTCTGTTGCTCCAACCGTTGTTAGAGCTAGAAACTCAAATTTTTTTAAAAGTTAAAACTTAAGGGACAACGGTATGTTTCCCCAGACAACGGTCCATTTTCCCAACCATTTTCAGGAGCAGAATTCCTAAAAATTTCAATAGTTACAATGGAAGAGACAACGGTCCGTTTTCTCAATCATTCCTAGGACCAGAAACCCCAGAATTTTCAATAGTTAAAACGGTCCAGGGAACGGTTCGTTTCTTCAGAAAATGGTCCGTTCCGGCGATCGTTCCTGGCATTTTTTTTCCTAGACCAATCCGGATTTAATTTTATGCTGCCTATAAATAGGACCCCTGGGGTATTTTCAATCCGTTCTTTTTAGCAAAATTCCTTAGATGAATATTTCTCCTCTCAAGTCAGTTCCAAGAAAGAAAGAGGGGGTTCTTCTCCAAGATCAACCTAGGGCTTCTTCTCCAAAACTTCAAAACTCCAACCCAAGTTCAAGAATCATATCCTACTAGGTATATGGGTATTTAGTAAGGGTTTAGTCCACCCTTATGCCCAAAACTTTTAGTTTTCCTTCAAGAATTCATGGTTTAACAACTAGGGCTTCTACCCAATTTTGCAAATCCTTCTAGAAATTAGTTCTTATGATTCTCACATGTTTTATTACCTTGTTTTACATGAATTACAATAGTTTTAAAGATTTGCATGAGTTTTCACCATGATTTGAGAAATCAAGAAAATTAGCCCTAAATTGTAGGATTTTTCTAAGGTACTATTTTCCTGCAGAATTCAACCTAGATTATCACTATGAGTTTAAAGGTAGAATTTAGCCAGTTTTCAATCTACTACAGTATTTCAGAAAAAAATGGAGATTCTAGGCTAGTCTAGTCCTAACTCAGAAACTTGAAACTTCAGTTTAAAGTGAGCTATTAGCATTCAGTTTGGGAGTAGTGTTTAGCACCGAGTTGGACCGGGGTGCAGTGTACCTTAAAAGTCCAAGAACTACGTGCCATCGTAGGTTATTTAGCCCCATAGTTGGACCTCAGAAATAGTGATCACATTAGCCATACCTTTATACCGTGGCAAGGTATATTGGGTCCTCTCGATGGGGCGTATACATCGGACTCCACGTTTAGCTCGTGTGATTTATGTCGGTTAATAGACTCTTCCACAGTATCAGTTTTAGAAAAATGCATTAGGCCCTCAGTTATGTTTATTTCAAGCTCTAGCATGTTTTCAGTTACTCCTGTATTTCAAAGTTGTTTATGCATGATTATACATTTGGGCCTGTGTACTACAATTGGTTCAGTTTATAGCTTTCCTTTTTATAAATGTAGCATATTTATATATATCGTCAGCTTGCATATCCCTCATGCTCAGTACATTCAAATTAGTGACGCATACTCTATGTGATGCATCCTATCATGATGCAGGTTCAGGTTCTCAGATTCAGCCCCGCGAGTAGTCCTTACAGTTCCCAATGCCGCGACAGCTAGTGGTGAGTCCTCATCATCCGAGGACATATTTCCATGATTTTTGGATTAGCTAGATGTTTCTGTTTTTTTGTATTTAGAGTTAGCTGGGGGCTTGTACCAGCAGCTCATCAGTATTAGAGACATTCAGACATAGAGTCAGACTTCCATTTTTGTAGTTCAATTGTTTGAAACAGATTATGTCTTTAGACATCTTTAAAAACTTTTATTCCATTCAGATATAACTTATTCATTATGCTTCTGTTTCTTTAGATTTATTTTTAGTATGCTTGTGATATGCCAGTTCAGTGTTAGCTCAGGGTCACTTATGACTCTGGGTCCCGTGTTACGTCTAGGGGCTAGCCTCGGGTCGTGACATGTTCTTAGGAGCGAATGACACCTTACAGTTATCATTGCTGCAGACTTAGGTGAAGGGCAGGTTGAAGCTCTAGTTTCTATGTTGAGAAAGTTTAAAAGGTCCATTGGTTGGTCCATTACTGACATCATTAGGATTCCGCCTGGAATTTGCACTCATAAAATTTAGATAGACCCAGATTGCATTCCGACTATTGAGCACCAGCATAGGTTGAATCAGCCTATGTAAGAGGTCGTCAAGAAAGAGATTATCAAGTGGCTGGATGCAGGTGTGGTTTACCCTATTGCGGATAGCAAGTGGGTGAGCCCTGTTCAGTGTGTGCGAAAGAAGGGTGGGATTATTGTAGTCCCAAATGCGAAGAATGAGTTAATTTCAATGAGGCCAGTTAAAGGCTAGCGCATCTGCATGGATTACAGGAAGCTAAACGCTTGGACTGAAAAGGACTATTTTCTAATGTCATTCGTGGATCAGATGTTAGACTATCTTGCTGGTAGAGGATGGTATTGTTTTCTTTATGGTTATTCAGGATACAATAAGATCTCGATTGCTCCTGAAGACCAAGAGAAGACCACTTTCACCTTTCCATATGGGATATTTGCTTTCAAGAGGATGCCTTTCGGTCTATGCAATGCACCAGCGACATTTCAGCATTGCATGATGTCTATTTTCTCAGACATGGTGGAGGATACTATTGAGGTATTTATAGATGACTTTTTGGTAGTTGGTGACTCTTTTGACGGATGTTTGGCTTATCTCAGTTGTGTGCTAAAGAGGTATGAAGAATGAAACTTGGTACTGAATTAGGAGAAGTGTCACTTCATGGTGAAAATGGGTATAGTTCTTGTCCATCAGATTTCCAAAAAGGATATTAAGGTCGACAAAGCAAAGATAGAGGTGATCGAAAAATTGCCTGCACCAGTTTCTGTGAAGGGTATTCAAAGCTTTTTGGGGCATGTTGGTTTTTATCGAAAGTTTATCAAAGAATTCTTAAAAATTGCACATCCCATGTGCAAGTTATTAGAGAAGGAGGTAAAGTTTGTTTTCGATGAGGCATGTTTGAAGGAATTCAAGTGCCTGAAGGAAAAGTTGATCTCTACTTCTATTATTATCTCTCCTGATTGGTCTCAGTCTTTTGAGGTTATATGTGATGCCAGTGGAGTGGCACTAGGAGCTGTCCTAGGCCAAATACATGAAAAGATCTTCATCCCATATAATATGATATCAAAGCACTTAAACCTGCTCAAAAGAACTACACGGTGACTGAACAAGAGCTGCTTGTTGTGGTCTTTGCATTTGAAAAGTTCAGATCCTATTTGCTTGGCACCAAGGTGTTGGTGCACACTGATCATGCAGCTCTGAGGTACCTTATGGCATAGAAAGATGCTAAGCCAAGATTGATTAGATGGGTGTTGTTGCTACAACAGTTTGACTTTGAAGTCAAGGACCAAAAGAGTACAAAAAATTAGTTAGCAGACTACTTGTCTAGATTAGAGAAAGAGGCGATGTTGAAGCTGAATGATGAACAAGAGATTGATGATTGGTTTCCAGACGATAAAGTGTTGGCTGCCTCTCAAGATCTTATTCCATGGTTTGTAGATTTTGCCAACTACTTGGCGAGTGATATAGTACCTTCTGATATGTTTGTTCATCAGAGAAGAAAGTTCATGTCTGATGTTAAGAAATTCTTCTAGGAGGAGCCATTCTTGTTTCATGTGTGTGCTGATACTGTGATCCATAAATGTGTGTCTGACGCTGAGATGATAGAGATACTAGAGTCTTGCCATTCATTCCCTGTTGAGGGACATCATAGTGGTATCTGGACTGCACACAAGATCTTTCAATGCGGCTACTATTGGCCGACCATTCACAAAGACGCCCATGATTTTGCTAAAGCTTGCAGCAGGTGTCAAAGGGAAGGAGGTATATCAAGGAGGTATGAGCTTCCTCTTACTCCCATCCTAGTGATCGAGCTATTTGATATTTGGGGTATTGACTTCGTGGGCCCATTTATGATGTCTAATGGAAACCAGTACATATTGGTGATTGTTGACTATGTATCAAAGTGGGCGGAGGCGGTTGCACTTCTCAGTAATGAGGGTAAATGTGTCACAGCATTCTTAAAAAAGAACATCTTCTCCAGATTTGGTACACCAAGAGCAATTATTAGTGATGGAGGCTCTCACTTCTGCAACAAGTTGTTTCGTGCTTTACTAGAGAAATATGGAGTGAAGCATAATGTTGCAACCCCCTATCATTCCCAGACTAGTGAGCAAGTGGAAGTCTCCAACCGCGAAAAAAGTCAATCTTTTCCAAGACTGTCAATGCCAACAGAAAGGATTGGTTGCGAAAACTAGATGATGCTTTGTGGGTATACCAAACTGCATTTAATACACCAATAGGTATGTCATTATATCAGCTTATGTTTAGAAAGGCGTGCCATCTTCCTGTTTAGCTAGAGCATAAGGCCATGTGGCCATTGTAGAAATTGAACTTAGACTGGTCTGAAGCATCATTACAGCGGCTTGGGCAGTTGAATGAGTTAGACGAGTTCCACCTGAATGCATATGAGAGTTAGGACTTGTATAAAGAGAAGATGAAACTGTATCATGACCGGAAGATCGAAAAGAGAAATTTCCAGCGGGGTGACTTGGTCCTGGTTTTCAATTCTATACTTCATTTGTTTCCTGGCAAGTTGAAGTCCAAGTGGATTGGACCATTCAAAGTGGTACAAGAATTTCCATATGGGGCCATTGAACTAGAAAATCATGATTGCAAGAGGTTCAAGGTGAATGGGCTGCGAATAAAAGCATATTTGGGAACCGCAGCGGAGCTTAAAGCGATTGAAGTTTGGACCCTTGATGAACTCATTCTAACCAAGGAGCTTGATAAAGTCTGAGTAATCAAGTGACATGTGTCGTGCCACGATGTTAAATCAGGAGTTGCATGGGAGGCAACCCATGAGGAAACTTGATGAAGGCTGAGTAGTCAAGTAACCTGTGTCGTGCCGCGATTTTAAATCAGGCATTGCATAGGAGGCAACCCATGAAATAATATGTGTAGAATGTGCAAGAGTTGGTGAGAGTGAAGATCGCAGAATTGCAGGAAAAAAAAGGTCCCACGGGCTCTGCAATGGGACATCACAGGTGCCACGCCCGTGGGAGCAGGGTGTCTCGACTAAAAGTATAGCAAATTATGAAAGAAGCCACTTGCTCATTTCTACGTTCCGCGTGACGAGACGTCGCAACCCTGACAGACGTGGGACTTAAGCTTGCAATGCCTAGGTAAGTCACTCATGATGGTACGTCACATGCCCCACAGGCATCGTATAGCCCGTCGTCTGGGTCGATCAGCATGGTCAACAATTTGAAAATTGTTTTAAATTTCCAACCTAACCCGACCCAGAACCCCGTTTCCCTTTTTCCCCGCGTCCGTTAAGGTTTGACCTTAATTTGATTGAGGTAAAAACACTCATCTCCCTCCTCCTAAATTTCCTCTCCTAAATTCATGATTCCCACTCCCCACAATCAATCTCCCCTTATTCCCATTAACTATCCACAATCACAATCAACTTTCAATACTAAGCAAATATCACTCAGATTCTACAAGTTTTTCTTTAAGAGTTATTAGCAATCAAAAAGTAATTCTACTTGATGTTTGAAAATAATAGTTATGGCTTCTTGTGTTGTGAATCTTCATAGTGTGTTCACCAAACCCTGGTTGTGAGACTTTGCTTAGTGATTTGGGCGTGCATATAACTTAAATAAAATGGAAATTAGAGTTCTATTATTGGTATGTAATGAGTTAGTAGTGTACTTATGAATGTTGTTGCTTTGGGTGAGGTAAAAATTATTCTAGTGAACGAACAAGGGAAAGAAATGTTTTGTGCAAAATTGATCCCACGAGCTAGCTGATGGGACGTCTGAGGCATGATGGGCATCGGTCAGGGCATTGGAACTAGATCAGAGCCTGAAAAGGCTTTTGGCCAGATCTGATGCCCGATCCAATGGGACGTCGGACCTCCTACCCCCGTGATAGGCGCCCGTGGGAGAACAACTTATCCTTAAAAATCCCACTGCCTAGATCTGACGACCTGTACCACGGGATGTTGGACCTTCCACGCTTGTGGAATAGGGTCATGGGAGGATAAATACCCTTGCAAAGTTCACTGGATCATTCTGACGTCCTGTGCTATAGGACGTCGGACCTCCACGCCCGTGGGAGGCCAAAATTCCTAAAAAAAGTTCTAAGTGTAAATTCTCTTTTGGTTTTTATTTTTGGTATCATTTGCTAACGTTGATTCATTACACGTACTATATGGCACCACCAACTCCACTAAGATACAGTGGGTCAAAAATCCAAGGATGACACAGTCAATTCTCGGCTAAAGGACCAAACTAATTCTGAGTCCGAGAAGAGTGACTCTGACAACTGCCTCTTCGCCAAGATGACGAGAAGAAAGATAGTGTTGTCTCCTTAGTCTAAAGAGGGAGGAGACAAAGCAACCGAGCAGGAATAGACATCAGCCAAAACTTCCTCCCAGTCTGAAGAGGGCAAAGTTTCATCCTTCGGCTCTGCAAGTACTGATTCAGAGAGTACCCCCACCAGCAAAGGGAGGAAAAGAGACTACAATCCTGATTTCCAGTGGCATGGAAACTGAGACCGAGACTGAGGAGGATGCACAGTCTGGGTCAGAGTTAGGGTCTTCGAAGAAGGCTGAGGGTGATGTGGAGTCTGATACAGAACCTACCACTCTTGAAAAGGAGAATATTCTGGAAAGTAAGGCTAGTCCACCCACTCCAAAAGCTCCTGGCACAACATAGGTACTCACTTCTAAAGATCTTTGCCTTCGAGAGAAGACTAGATAGATGGTGTAAGGGTCCCATATATTTGACTACGGTCTAGGCACAATGGATAAGGGGCACATAAAGCGTCCCATCACTAAGGAATATAGGATAGATCCCTTCAAGCTAAGGGACTTCCCCAAGCTTGATGAATATTTCCGGTACTACAAGTTGGGTTGGACTAGCAAGACACTCTCGGATTACTAATTGATTATCGTGAGGGAGCTTTCTGTGAACTACCAAGCCATATTAGAGAGTAGATAAAGAAGGTTCAAAGATCTGCAGACTTGCCCACTCTCGAGAGCATCCCAGTATGAGCTGTCCCTGTGAGCATCTCCTCCGAAACTATAAACAGGTTCCTCTTTGGGCCGGGATATGAGATTACCACTGACCCTTTTGAGTATGTTCATTGGATAACGGTTGAAGGTAAATGGACAAAATGGTTGGTCAAGCGGCTTACAATAATCGGTACTCCAAGCTAGCTAGGCCAAGACAGGCCACAAATCACAAAGGCCTCTTTATCATTTGAGGCCAAGTTCTGGTGGGCCATAGTGCGATTACGGCTTATGCTGACAAGTGGAGACAACCATCTTACTCTTGAAAGGGCAATCCTAGTGGCTAGCTTGTTATCCAAATACAAGCTAAACTTTGGGCAGATCATCACTGAAGAAATCCGGGAAAGAGTCACAAAGATCGGTTCCTCCTATCCATTTCCCTACCTCATTACTGAATTGTGTGTTGAAGTTGATGTCTCGATATATTTGGGTCTTGATCATGCGGTGAGGTCCACTTGGACATATCATCCAGAGAGGTCCAAGGATGAAACTAGAATTATGGGTCTGAGTGGTGTTTCAGAACCACTCGCTCTCACCCAAGATGCACAAGGACCAACTCTGGAGGTGACACCGTCCACTACTATTGTGCCCACCCAACAGCGTATCCAAACTGAGCACACTACTGCTGCTCCATCCACTTCTGTTGCACCTTCAATGGAGGAAACTGACTTGATATTTGCTTTTCACCCGTCGAATTTTGCTAACACGACTCAGAGGACCATCGAATTGAAGGAACAAATGTTGAAGTTTGCTTTACAGTTCTAGCCAATAGTTGATGCCTCTATACGGAAGGCCATAGCACTGTTTCTTAGTATGAATGGCCGGATGGAAATATTAGAAGAGAGGATCGATGAGAAGCTGAATGAAATAGGTGTAGCTGAGCTTATAGATATAAAGCAGCAGATAGCAAAGCTTAGGGTCGATGTGGATGAGTTGAAGAGTAGCCCATCTTCTCAAGATAAGGCTCCAGTAGTCTTGCCATAGATTACGTCAGAGCAAATGTTTGACTTATGGAACTTTATAGACCCCAAGCTTTGATAGGCTGAACCAAAAAAGAAAAAAGAGGTTGAATTACCCTCTAAGCCTTCGGACCCGCAGAAAAGGAGAAAGAGAAAAGATAAGCATGTTCGAGTGGACAACGCGCCTCTTAGCCTTAAGTCTCAAAAGAAGAAGTATGATAGAGATGCGAAGAAAGCTAAGAAAGAATTGGCGCGGGCATAAAAGCAGTCTTTTGCCATGCATTAAATTGAGGTAGATGCGGTTGGTATGGGTGGTTTAGCTAGCGGTGTTACGGGCATTGCTCATACATTATCTCCAGACCCTATTATGGGAGAGAGTGTTGATGATGCTGCTCGGGAAGCTACTACTGTTGAGAGGAATGCAGAGGCAGCCTCTAATATTGAGAAAGATGTGGGCACCAATCCAGCAGGCCCAACTACTGCTACACTCGATGACCGCACTTAGGCTCCACAAGTAAGCCTTGTATCCCTCGTTTTGTTTTTTTAGTGCATTGGGGATAATGCATAGCTTTTTAGATGGGGTGGGGGCAGCTATGGGTATCTGGTTTTTTGTAGAGTGTTTTGGCAAAGTTTGAGTAGCCAAAACACTCGCGTCGTGCCGCGATGTTAAATCAAGAACTGCATGGGAGGTAACCCATGAGGGTATCTATAAGGTATCCGCATCTTTGGGGTTTTCTTGCATGCATTCTTTCCCTAAGGATTTTTAATTTATGTTGAACCGGCATGTTTTGAATAGGATGTGTGTTTGTAGAAGTAAATTAGGAACTGAATGTAGCCATGGTCTATTTTTGAAAGATGTTTTGTGAAAAATGGAGACCCCTTCAATTTTTTGTGCAATAAGTTTTTAGAACTGACCTTGTTGGATCTATAAATGACAGCATGCATATAACTGAGATAAGTAGCTTAAGCTAAAACATGAACTGATAGTTAGCTAGTATGTAGTCTAAACTATGTGCAATGTGTGAAGTGAGCTGCTTAGTATCTTTTCTTGTTGTACTGTTCAATCTAGTACTTGCCTGGTTAGTCGTTCTGTGGTTGTAAAATAGTTTGGTTAGGAAATGATCAAAGGCAATTTTTTAACTAGTCCACTCAAGCCAAATGACCCTACCAAATGAATTTCAATCCCTTTGATCCCTGAATTTGAGCCTAAAGTTAACCCTTTTTGTTGTTAGCTTGTTCACCTTCCCCGTTTCCTATAAGTCTCTGTTTTGGCCCTGGTCCCTTCTTGGACATTGTGCACCTCAACTCAGGCTAAAAGCCTAAGTTGAGGGTGGCTACTATGGGGGTGAGTATGAAGTGTGGGTATGAAAAGATTGGGATAGTGTTAAAAAGGGAGATAGCGGGTGTGGTTTGTGTGGCATAAAAGAAAGAAAAAATATATAGTGAGAGAAAGAAAGAAAAAGAATGAATCAAAAGAAAAGCACAAAAATTGTAATAAAGGCCACACCCAAAGCTTGATAAAAGTGAAAAGATAACAAAAAAAAGGAGAATAAGGGAGGAGAACTATAAGGTTTGAGAAGTGGAGAATAAAGAAGTAATTATAGTGTCAAGGAGGGCATAGTCACTATTTATCAAAATGTACCATTCCCGTCCCTAAGCCTACATTACAAGCCTAACAAGGTCCTACAGTAATCCTAACCGAACTGTTTGAAGGACAAAGAATAGAAAATAAGGGCACGCCTATGGTATTGTGCATGTATAGCTTGAACTTCTTTGTGAGTGTGAGCGTGTTCCCAATCCCTGGTCGTTAAATTGCAATTCAGTGTGAGCGGGACTTCCTTATTGTGAGGGAACTAGAGTAGACTATGATTGCTGCTTATTTGGTTTGAACGTCTGTTGGTGTGTATGCTAGCTTACTCATGAATATCATGATTTCACTCATGGAATCGCCTTGTATTGTATTGATAACTTGAAATAAATGCACAGGTTTTTGAGCTGTTATACAGTGGATACTGATTTTGTGGATTGAAAAAGATGTTTGAACCATGTTGTTGCTATAGTTCCTAGTTTCCTTTTACTTAAGCATCGTGTTAGTTTTTGTTTTTGTTTGTTGCTTCAGGACAAGTAAAAATTCTAAGTTGAGGGTGTTGATGTGCCAGGATTTCACGGCACTTTCGACGCTTAATACTAAGGATTTTGGGTGTTCTTAAACATGTTTTATTGGATTTGATGTCATTTGTTGTATGTACCAGGAAAAGTATTGAAAAGACAAGATTGCCAAAAAATTTACAGATTTGGGTAAAATTCATGCCCCACGGGCGTGGGATCCACCACGTCTGGGGGAGAAGGAGTCTGAATGAGGCAGCGAGAATGCAACGCACAATTTAGTCCCACGAGCTGCCATAACACTCGTGAGAGACATGATGGGACATTGCAGAGCCCGTGGGAATGATCCAGCAGAGCTGAGTAACTAAGGCATCAAGCCTGACAGGCTGCCATGACGCCCATGAGAGACACGATGGGACATCGCAAGGCCCATCGATATGAGCCAGA
This sequence comes from Jaltomata sinuosa, assembly GCA_003996215.1. NCBI lineage: Eukaryota > Viridiplantae > Streptophyta > Magnoliopsida > Solanales > Solanaceae > Jaltomata > Jaltomata sinuosa. Next base: position 100,500 of record QJPP01002099.1, on the reverse strand, counting down.
GCTAAAAGTGGAGAAGCCAAGGATAGCCAACAGGCAACCACGATGGGTGTGACAACCACGATGCCTCGTCACAACCACCCATGGAAACAAGGCAGCAGAGTTGGAGCTCAACTTGAAGGAAGCCCGACGGGCACCCATGATGCCCGTCAAATCCATGACCGCCCATGGGACGTCCCATCGGAAGTACCGCATCCAGCATTCCCAGTTTACTTAGGATTTGGTTTTTTTTCTATATATACCTTTCTATAGGTTTTGTTTTAGGAGTTACGAAATGTTGGGATACTTTAACATATTATTTACATTTGTGGAGACATCATAACCTAATTTGGAGAATTCAAAGATTGTTCTTGATTTATTGAAGTGTTCTTGAGATTTATTCAAGATTCCGAATTTCTTTACTTCTTCTTGTAAGTGTATGCTCATGATTGCTTCTACAATTTCTGATCATTCACTCATGAACATGAGTAGCTAAATCCACAACTAGGGTTGTGGGAACCATGAAAGAATAATGAAGTAGGCAAAGTACTTCGTAATTCTAGGGCGGTGTTTATGCATGTATTGTTCTTCCCTTCGCTTTGATTGCTTTTTAACGATGTACAATGTTAGAACTCACCTTATCCTTACTTGCCGGACCAAGGAGGTAACGGATGGGAAAAGGGTTGTTCAACAACGAAGATTTGAGGCTACCAACCCTCATCTAATAGCTTGACCTTGTCCGAGAATAGCTAATCTATGATCCAGGGTAAGGGCCAGTAAATCATACACCCACGACCGTACCAAGACGTGTGGTGAAATTCATCTATCTAGGGGACCAACTATTTCAATGAACCTAACTTACCGATTATGCATTCTAAGCACTTAGCTAGTTTACTAAGTACAACGCCTTACTAAGTTATGATCTCATGGGGAACACTACCCTAGTCACTTCTGTCATTGATAACAACTCTTAAAACTGTTACTTGTTACTTGTTCGATTTTGAATTAAAATTACTACTTGTTACTTAAAAACCCATATCGTAGGGAAATAAATGGCACAGCGCAAGTAAACACTAATGAACCATAGTCCTACCATATTCCCTATGGAATCGACCCTAACCTTTATTGGGTTCTATATTTGAACAGCGACCGCTTACGCTTCTAAAAGGAGGTGTAATTTGGGCGCATCAAGATCTACGCGTGATAGGATCATGAAAGGGTTAGAATTGAATTGCTTTTGTGATATTCGTGGACTTATATGTTTTTGTTATGGAATTGAATGGCTTGACTTGTGGTGTTTATATATTGACTGAATTATTTTCTAAGTGTTGAATTCCATTTTACTTGTTATTTGATTTAACTGTATACTTGTTCTGAATTGGGTCGGCCTATAATACCTACCAGTACTTAGTGGTTTGTATTAATACTACCCTGTACTCTTCTTTTGTTGAGTGCAAATCATGTTCCATAGGCTCAGACGCGACCTCATCTCTAGTCCAGACAACTAATTTTGATCTAAGGGTAAGCAATACATCTTTGAACTGCCATGGATCTTCACTTGGGTCATTGTCCTTTCTTCGGACGATGAAACTCTCTTTGTTTTGTTTAGTTTTGGACATCCTGCACTTTTATCTCTAGTTTTCAACTATTATCATTATTGAATTGTGTTATTATTATCTCATCTAAAAATGGTTAACTGATTAGGATAAGGTTTGGGTTAGATGGTTCACCCGTCGGAGGGTTAGCATGGGTGCCACTCACGATCATCTGGGTCGTGAAAGGCAGTCTAGTTAATCTCCCTATAGCAATGTTACATAATACATTGAGGTTGAGGTAGCAAAATTATGATTTGTTCTACTTCTTCAATTCTCTACGGAGGCTTGGTGGTCTTGTTAACTTATCAACAATCAATTTTGAGTCACTTTCGGCAAGGATATTGTTGTAGCTATTATCTTTGTACCAATTAAGTCCATATAGAAGTGCCTTGGCCACTCCCCAGATGCTTGAGACATGGCCAAGGGAAAGAGAGTAGGCAAGGATCATCTCGCCCTCCTCATTCCTTGCGATACCCCCTCCTCCAAAGATTTCATTTTTGCAGCTTCCATCTGAATTAACTATAACAAATATAAGATTAGGAGGGTTCCACTTAATATAAATGACCTTCTTGAACTGAATTTAGAAATCAAGCATAAAAGAAATGGCCTGTTAAGAGTTCAATGTTCTTGAATTGACTATTCACTATATGGCTAATATTGTAGGCAATCTGTGCAAGGGACCTTTTGACATTGATCTTATCAGCTTCATATTTTGCCCCACATCTTTCTTTTTAGATTTTTTAGGAAGCAATATCTGGGATACTTTTGATGATGAGATTGCTCAGAAGGTTGCTAGCATTGTAGCTCCATCAATTTATCAAAAATTATCTTAAAGAGATGTTGGTATAAGAGATACGAATAAGATTACAGAGAGCTTTCCATATATCATCAGCTAAAGAACCATTCCAAAATAAATGCTTATTGTTTTTCAATCCTAGTGTTCTACAACAGGTACATCTGGAATGTGATGACCCTTATGGTCATTTTGAGTTTTCTGCCTAGTTTCCCTATTTTTAACCTTTACATAACTTTTGTATATCAGTTACGACTTGCAAGGATGGGCGACATAATTCTCGAGGTGATAAGATGAGTATTGAAATAGTTCTTCAGTTTTGAAAGATGAAAGTTTGACCTAAATTAACATTCTATTTTAACAAGCTCAAATTCAAATTTTGACAGTTTCTTTAGGTCTAAAAGATAATTTTTGACTTCATTGGATGGTTGGTGCAGATCCCGAGGTGTTCAAGAGTAATTTTTATTTCACTTTATTTTTGGCCGACTTTTGAGAAAGAAAATACCCTAGGGCTTCCTCTAAAATCATTGAAGGTATGTTCCTACTCAATACCTATGGTTATTACATCGATTTAATATAAATTAACATGTGAATCCTCATTTTAATCCATAGATTTAAGAAATTTGGTTCAAGAACGACTGAAGGAGATATTTGGGGAATCTTCGAGAGGTAAGTCCCTTGATTTATTTATGCTATTAGAGGAATAATTGGGGCTTAGGTGGCCTATTAAAAACATTGAAATCATTTGGTGATTCTCAAAATTTGATGAAAGATTAATTTTGCCCTAAAACCCTAGTTTTTCATAAAGGGTGGATGTCACGACCCAAAACCGGGTCATGATGGTGCCTACATAATCCTCCGGTAGGCAAGCTAATCCAAACCACGCGGAAGATAAATAAAGCAGTTTATACAAGGAAAGTGGAAGACAATTAAAAAAGGAGTAGGGCCAACAATATATATGCATACCAACTGTAATAAATATACAAAAATGACCCTAAGGTGATCAAGAAGACAAAACAACATAAGAACCAACCCGGACATGGTGACATCGGTACAAAAGCGTCTAAAGTACGGAGTATCTATACAACAGACTCTGTCTATCTAAAATACAAAATATAGACAGAAATGATAGATGGAAAGCATGTAATGTCTCCAAGACACTGGGAGCTCATCGTGATCCGAACTGTAATAGGCCTCGAATGATAGGAGGATCAATGGGGGTGGCTCGTACTAAGTGTTGCATCAGAAAAAGATGCATAGCATAGTATGAGTACCAAGACAACGGGTACTCAGTAGGCATCATAGGCCGACCGAGCGCAGAAAGATAATATATATATAATAAATTACAAGAAAGCAAGCGAAAAACAAGGATCCACCTAACGCTAGTTATAAAATCAAAAACAGAGCCAACCTAACAAAAAATAAGGAACAATAACAACAAGATCAATCCCAGTCAACTGACCAACCAAGTACACCCAAGACAATGCAATGAGATGGGAGATGATGTGATGTATTAGTACATAATAGTATAATAGAATAAGAACTCGGTATTTGATACCCGGGGTGCCCAGAATTTAACATTGAGCTCATCAACAACTGCATGGGCGTAAAACCTGAAATAACATATCAGGGGGCCCGGAAATAAACGTCGAGCTTATCAATTAATGCATAAAGGCAAAACCCAAAATAGTGCATCAGGGCTCCCGGAAATGAACATTGAGCTTATCAATAAATTCATGCATTTCCTTTCCTTTCCAAAACTAGTAGTAAACCCAAGATAATTCCTTTAAACGTTCGAAAATCATGATAACCCAATAAAATCTCAGGTTTGTTACCAAAAACCTCGAAAATCCTTCTTTTCTATACCGATAGGCATGAGAATGCAGTATAAATATGAAATTTCCACGCACAGAGAATATGACACACAACACGGTAACAGGGCACAAATATCCTAAAACCAAGAGAACTGACCTGGAAACTCCGTCCAAATCCAAGCTATGGTTTCGGGCCCACAATTACACAGAATCAATAAAAGCCAAAAAAAAACAGGGAAAATAACTACAGAAACAACGGGGAGTGTCTACTCTACCTCTAAAACCTCCTAAAAGCATGCTAAATATTCTAGACTAGCCACAAAGATACTACAAGCTCCTAAGCGAAGGATAACAGTAATAATACTAATCTAACATCCTAAATGGCCAATTCAATACCAGTCGCAAGATTTAAGCCTATTTCTATCTATAATCCAACCTAACATTCCAGTAACATATTTAATATAAAATCTAACTAAACTCAATCTAAGAAACTAAATTGTATGCTACCTCAGGGTTGATCCGCAAATATGAACCGTCACTCATGTGACTTCCCCTTTCGAATAGCCTCAGAAAGCTACCATGCTATCAAGAACATAATCCAAGTGTCAAGATGAGAAGAATGACACCCATATTACTATACAGAAATTCAGGCCAAAAATCAGGTCAGAAAATGACCCTCGGGGATCGTCTGATGAAATAGAAAACAAAAATCGCAATTATATTCATAACGGGTTAAAGAACCCATGCCCAAAAGTTGAGCGCAAACAAGACTCATTTCAGGGCCCACACCAGCCCCGAAGTCCACTAGTTTAAAGGGAATCAAAATGGAGAATTATGGGATTTTAAGGTGAGAACTTACCAATTAGAGAGCACAAAATGATCCCAGACTGGAAAGGTAGATAGTACCACCTTTAGGGGATGATTGAAGTTTAATTTGGAGCTTTAGAGATGTGTTTTAATAGAGGAAAAACACATAGGAAAAGAATGAAATGAAATAGAGTGGAGATGCCAACTTATAAGGCTGTCAGCGCTGCCCTGCGCACGCATCCAAGCGCACGCGTACGCCAAGGCTAGGAGGAGGCCCAGGCCAGTGGCATGCCAGCGCATGGCGCGCGCATGTGGCCTATCAGTTGCTTAGGCGATGGTCAACAAGGAGGGGGTTGGTTGGTGCTGTTGTCCATACGCGGCTATGCCCCCGCGTGGGCAATGGCCTGCTGGTGCCATGACAGCAACGAGCTGCCAACAGTTATGCCAATAAGAAACTTTTCTCTGATGGACCCTCGGGAACACATCCTGGGTCCTGCGAACATAAACAAGCTGAGCTATTTGACTAAAATGGCATTCTGGACTCAACGGAATCAATAAAAATCCAAACAATGGTCGATTTAATGAAAAGTGGGCCCCACACCCAAAACCAACTATTGGCCAACCTTTACCACAACAAAACCCAAAGGCCAAAAACATGTCTGGAAGCCTCGGGACCCAAACCAAAGGTCCCTCTAGCCCAAATTCGACATTCCAAAGCTAACAGCGCTGACAGAACTTCCATCCGAAGTCAACTCTACAAGCCTAAATAGCCTGAAAACATAAAAACCAAGACAAAACCAAACTAAAAACACCCAAACCCAGACCAAGGGTCCTACTAGACCAAAATCCCCATTCCAGAGCCAACAGATTTGTTAGAATTTGATTTTGAGCATGTTTACCAAGAGATTTGACTAAAGTCAGAGATTTCATAAGTTCAAGTTCTAAATAGGGAAATGGTCATAACGACCTAACGAAAGGCCCGGGCACCGAACTGTCAGTCCCAGCAAGTCATAAATGATTTGTAGCCTCTGATGGAAAGCTCGAAATGCAGAAAAAGCAGAGAAAACAAAAAATGACCTGGAGGGTCATTACAACATCTACTACTAAAAGGACTTTCATCTTCAAAAGTTAGAAAAAGGATAGTACCTGAAGACTCAAAAAGGAGAGGATAGCGGGTCCGAATGTCGGTCTCAATCTCATAAGTAGCCTCTATGATAAGATGATAATGCCACTGAACCTTAACTACGAAATTTCCTTGAACCTCAACTTCCTAACCTGCCTGTCCAAAATAGCAACAGGCTCCTTCTCAAAGGCTAAGGACTCATCTAACTAAACCGAATCCCACAGAAGCACATGAGACTCATTCAGAATATATCGTTGCAGCATAGAGACATGAAAGACCGAATGAACACTGGAAAGAGCAGCGGGAAAGGCCAACTCATAAGCAACCTCCCCAATATGATGAAGGATCTCAAATGGCCCAATGAACCTAGGATTGATCTTGCTCTTCCTCCAAACCTCATCACGCCCTTCATGGGCGACACCCAGAGGAATACACTGTCACTAACCATGAACTCTAGATCAAACTCTCCAGATAATATAACTCGTCTATCTACTCTAGGTAGTGCAAAGTCTCTCCTGAATGACCCAAACTCTATCCATAGAATCACGAAGAAAGTCGATACCCTATGGCCTAACCTCGAAAGCATCAAACCAATATACCAGAGATCTACACCACCTACCATACAAACCCTCGAATGAAGTGATTTGAATGCTGGAATGGTAACTATTATTATATGCATCTATGCCAAAGCTAAGCACCGGTCCTACTGACCCCCAAAATCAATAACACAGGCTTGCAACATATCCTCTAGAACATGAATAGTGCGCTCTGACTGACCGTCAGTCTGCAGATGTAAAGTTGTGCTAAGATCAACCTAAGTACCCAACTCTCTCTTAATAGACCTCTAGAAATGCAAAGTGAACCGAGCACCATGGCCAAAAATGATAGAAACTGGCACACCATACAAATGGACAACCTCACAAATATAGATCTGAGCTAACCTCTCAAAATTGTAGGAAGTCTGAACTGCCAGAAAGTGAGCAGACTTTATCAACCTATCCACAATGACCTAAATAGAATCAAATCTCTGCAAAGTACATGGCAACCCGACTACGAAGTCTATGGCTATCCGTTCCCATTTCCACTCCAGAATGGGTAGCCTCTGAGTCAAACCACCTGGCCTCTGGTGCTATAACTTAACCTGCTGATAGTTTAAGCACCTAGATATGAAAGCTGAAATATCCCTCTTTATCATACACCACCAGTAGTGCTGCCTTAAGTCATGATACATCTTAGTTACCCCGGGATGAATAGAATATCTAGAATAATGAGCCTCCTCCAAGATCAATTTAACTAAGTCACCAACTCTAGGAACGTAGATATGACCCTCGATCTTCAGAACACCCTCTAAATCTAAGGTCGTCTTCCTAGCCTTACCGCTCAATACCTTGTCATGAATGATCCTCAATCTTGCATCATCAAACTGATATGTCTAAATCTGATCCGATAAAGAAGATCTAGCCTCAACACAAGCAAGAATATGGCCCGGGTCAGAAATATCAAGTCTAACTAACCTATTAGACAAGGACTGGATGTCCCAAGCTAAAGGTTGCTCCTTTGTCACTAAGAAATCCAAGCTACCTATACTCACTGCCTTCTGGCTCAAGGCATCTGCTATCACATTTGCCTTGTCCGGATGATAAAGAATAGAGATGTCATAGAAACTCCAACCACCTACGCTGCCTCAAATTTAGATCTGTCTGGCTGAAAATATAATGAAGACTATGAAGGTCAGTGAAGATATAACAATGCACGCCATAAAGATAATGCCTCTAAATCTTCAATGCAAAGATTACCGCTGCTAACTCCAAGTCATATATGGGGTAGTTCCTCTCGTGAACCTTCAACTGTCTAAAAGCATACGCAATAACTCAACCCTGCAGTACCAACATATAACCCAACCCAATACCTAAAGCATCACAATACACTGTAAACCCCTGAGCCTCGACCGGAAGAGTAAGAATCAGAGCTAAATTCAATAAGGCCTTGAGCTTCAGAAAGCTCACCTCACACTCATCTTACCACTGGAAGAGAACATTCTTCTGAGTCAATCTAATCAATGAAGGTGCTATAGAAGAAAACCCCTCCACAAACCGTCTGTAAAAACCTGACAACCTGATGAAACTACGAACCTCAGTAGGAGAAGTAGGCTTAGCCCAATCATGAACTATTGCAATCTTTGTCAGATCTACCATAATCCCATCCTTGGACACCATGTGCCCCAAAAATGCCACAGACTCAAGCCAAAACTCACACTTAGTGAATTTGGCATATAACTGATGGTCTCGCAAGGTCTAAAGCACAACTTTAAGGTGCTGCTTATGCTCCTCCTTACTCCTCAAATATATCAGAATGTCTCAATGAACACAATCACAAAAGGAGTCCAAGTAGGTAGTGAACACACGGTTCATCAACTCCATAAATGTTGTTGGGGTATTAGTAAACCTAAAAGACATGACTAGGAACTCATAATGGCTATATTGAGTCGTAAATGCAGTATTTGGGATGTCTGCAGCCCTAATCCTCAACTGGTGGTAACCAGACCTCAAATCTATCTTAGAAAACACCATTGCACACTGTAGCTGGTCAAACAAATCATCAATACACGGTATCAAATGTATGTTCTTAACTATGATATGCCCAAATTACACCTCTTTTTAGAAGTGTAAGTGGTCACTGATCAAATATAGAATCCAATGAAGGTTGGGGTCGATCCCACAGGGAATATCGTAGGACTAAGGTTGATATATATTTACTTGCGTTGTTAGCCATTTATTTCCCTATGAAGGGGGGTTTTAATGTAACAAGTACTAATTGTAACTAGAATGTAAACAAGTAACACGTGACAGTTTTAATAGTTGTAATCAATGAGAGAAGAAACTAGGGTAGTGTTCCCCATGAAATCATAACTTAGTAAGGCATTTGTACTTAGTAAACTAGTTTAGTGTTTAGCATGTAGAATTGGTAAGTTAGGTTCACCTAAATCCTTGGTCCGCCAGATAGATGAATTTCACCACACGCCTTGGTCCAGTCGTGGGTGTATGATTTACTAACCCTTACTCGGATCTCAAATTAGCTATTCCCGGACAAGGTCAAGCTATTAGATGAGAGTTGGTAGCCTCAAATCTCTGTTATCAAACAACCCTTTCCCATCCATTACCTCCTTGGTCTGGCAAGTAAGGATAAGGTGAGTTCTAACATTGGCCACCATTAAAAAGCAATCAAAACAAAGGGAAGAACAATACATGCATAAAAACCACCCTAGAATTACCAAGTACTTTGCCTACTTCGTTAATCCCTCATGTTTCCCACAGCCCTAATTGTGGATTTAGCTACTCATGTTCATAAGTAAACAATTAATGGTTGTTGGAATATTCATCAGTAGATACTAACAATGAGATGTAAAGAAATCTGAAATCTTGAATAAAGTCTCAAGAACACTTCAATAAATCAAGAACAATCTTTTATCTCAAGAACTTGTATAATAAAATCAAAACAAATGTAATAATGTAGTGCTTGTACGAATATAATAAGTAACAACGGAAAATAAAACCTAAGGAAAAGTATTTATAGACAAAGGAAACCAAATCCTAACTGTTCTAGAAAAGCTGGACGTGGCTGCTGTCGACGGGACACCTTACGGGCCTTCGTGGATGTGATGGGCATCGTGGGTGCCCTTCGGGTCTCTGCAAGTCTTAGTTCCAGATCCCTGCCTGGTTTCCATGGGCATAGGTGATGGGACGTCATGGCTGCAATGTCCGTTGTGGTCCTCATGTCAGCTATCCTTAGCTCATTCATGCCTTTCTGCCTTGTTTCCACGGGCAACATCGACAGGGCATCATGGTTGTCATGGGCGTCATGGTTGTCACGAGCTCATGGATGCCTGTTGCCAAACTCTTTGCTCCTTGAACATTCCTTGGATCATATTACAGTCCCTGCGATATCCTGTCATGTCTTTCAAGGGGGTCATTGCAGCCCGTCAGGCTCCAATGCCTTGGCCTCTCCTGCTTCCATGTTCTGACGACTTGTCCCACGGGCCGTCGTAGGTGTAACGCCTGTGGTTGCATGCCTTTTTACCCAGAAAACTATAATACTTTGGCATTTTCATCTTTTAAATACGTTTCCCTATACATATAATAGACAACATTAAATCCAACAAAATATACTTAAGAACTCCCAAAAATCATTTGTTTTAGGCATCGAAAGTGTTGTCAAATCCCGGCACATCAACACCCTCAACTTAGAATATTTGCTTGTCCTCAAGCAACAAATGAAACCAAAACTACATGATGCTTAAGTATAAGGAAACCAAAAACTATAGCAGCAACGTGATTCATTAACCATTAAAACCTCATAATAGAACCCACTCCTTAACAGCTTCATAACCTAGTGCATTTTATCAAGTTATCAAAACAATGCAAGATGGATCCATGAGTGACAACACGATATTCATGAGTAAGATAGCATACACTGTAGACATTCAAACCAAGTAAACAATAATCATAGTCTACTCTAGTGCCCTCACAACAAAGAAGTCCTGAATCACACAAAATATTCATTGAACAAACAGGGACTGGGAATCCACTCACTCTCACAAAGAAATTCAAGATGCACATGTACAATACCATAAGCTTGCCCTTATTTTCTATGCTTTGGATTTCGAACAGTTTAGTTAGGATCACTATAGGACTTTGTTAGGGTTGTAATGTAGACTTAGGGACGGGAATGGTACATTTGGGTAAATAGTGACTATGCCCTCCTTGAGACTACAATTACTTCTTTATTTCTTCCACTTTCCAGGCCTTACATTTTTCTCCCCTTATTTTCCATTCTCTCTAGCCTTTTTACTTCTATCAAGCTTTGGGTGTGGCTTCTATTGCATTTTTGCACTCGACTTTTGATTCATATCTTTCTTTCTTTTCTTTTTCTTTTCTTTTTTTCTTTTTAACACACAAACCACACCTTGTTTCTTTTCTTTCTATAACTAACCCACTCTTTTCATACCCAACACTTCCTACTTACCCCCACAGTAGTCACCCTTAACTTAGGCTTTTAGCTTGAGTTGAGATACACAATGTCCAAGGAGGGACCAGGGCCAAAATAGAGGTTTATAGGAAACGGGGAAGGTGAATAGGCTATCAACAAAAAGGTTCAACTTTAGGCTTAAATTCAGGGATCAAAGGGATTACATTTTATTTGGTAGGTCTTTTAGCTGAAGTGGACTAATTCAAAAATGGCCTATGATCATGTCCAAACTAAGCCATTCTACAACCACAGCACGACCAACCAGGAAAGATCTAGATTGCATAGTACAGCAAGAAAACATACTAAGTAGCTCACTTCACGCATGGCACAAAGTTTAGACTACAGATTAGCTAACTACCGGATCATGCTTTAGCTTAAGCTGCTTATCTCAGTTATATACATGTTGTCATTTACAGATCCATCTAGGTCAGTTCTAACACCTTACTGCACAAATATTTAGAGGGGTCTCCATTTTTTAAAAAGAAAAAATCAAACCATGGCTGCATTCAATTTCTAATTCACTTCTACAAACACACATACTATACTAAATATGCCGGGTCAACATAAATTAAAAAGTTCTTAGGAAAAGAACACTAGAAAGAAAACCCCAAGGACTCGGATATCATATAGATACCCTCATGGGTTGCCTTCCATGCAGCACTTGATTTAACATTGTGGTACAACACGAGTGTTTTGGCTACTCAAACTTCGCCAAAACACTCTACAAAAAACCCCGATAACCACAGTTGCCCTCACCTCATCTAAAAAGTTATGCATTGTCTCCAATGCACAAAAAAATATTAAAATGAGGTATATAAGGCATACATGTGGCGCCTAAGCGCGATCATCAGGTGTAGTAGTAACCAGGCCTGCTGACTCGATGCCTGCAGTAATCTCTCCAATAGAGGCTACCTCTGCAGTCCTCTCAACCACAACATCAGCTACCCGAGTAGAATCTTCACTACGCACTCCCACAATGGGGTCTAAAGAAGGTATATCCACATTTCCAGCAACACCACCGGACGAACCACCCATGCCAGCGCCATTAACTTTGATCTGATAAATAGCCAGAGACTCCTTTGTTGCCTGCACCAACTATTTCCTGGATCTCTTCGCATCTCTCTCCTCCTTCTTCTTTTTAGATTTCGGGCTAAGTGGAGCTTCACCTTTTTGGACGTTCTTCTCTTTTCTTTTCCTTTTTTTTTTCTAAGGCTCTGAAGGCTCTTTTCCCCTTTCTGGTTCAGCCTCTTTTCTTTCCCTATACAGACTCTTTTTCTTTCTTTTTGTCCTATCCAGTTGGCCAAATTTTGGGGTCTACAAAGTCAAGATAGGCTCAGAAGTAATCTGTGGTAAGACTACTGCAGCTCTAGCCTAAGAAGGTGGGGGGGTTTAAACTAATCCACATCGACCCTAAGCTCAGCTATCTGCCTTTTGAGTTCTATAAGATCTACCGCTCCCATTTCTTACAGCTTCCCATCCACCCTATCTTCTAGTGCGTCAATCCAGGCATTTACATTGAGAAAAGGTGTTATGACCTTCTGAATTGATGCATTAATAGTTTCCTGAAACTGCTCGGCAAACTTCTGCATTTGTCCTTTCTGCTCAATGGTCCATTGGACTGTGTTGGCAAAGTTTGTCGGATGAAAAGCAAAGATATATTCAGAATCCTCTATTGAAGGTGTTGCCGAGGAAGATGGGCCAGCTGTAGTGTACTAAGACCAGCTAACCTATAGGGTGGGCATAGCCGTAGGGGACGCTGTCACTTCCAGAGTTGGTACATGTGCCTCTAGAGTGAGAGCCAGTGGTTTGGATGTACCGCTTAGACCCAGCACTCTGGTCTCATCTTTGGACCTCTCTAGATGATATGTCTGTGTGGATCGCTTAGCATGATCAATCCCCCCATACCTTGGGACATTAGCTTCCTCACATAATTCAGTTATGAGGCAGGGGAATGAATAGGATGAACAGCTCTTAGTGACTCTATCTCGGATTTCTTCGACGATGATTTGCCTAAAGTTTAGATTATATTTGGACATCAGACTAGCCATAAGGATGGACCATTCAAGATTTAGCTGATTATCGGCACCTGTCGGTATGAGCCGAAGTCGCACCAAGGCCCACCAGAATTTTGCCTCAAAAGATAGTGAAGCTTAAGTGATCTGCGGCTCATCCTAGTCAAGCCATCTTGGTGTCCCAGTCATCGTCAGGCGCTTTGCCAACCATTTCGCCCATTTCATTTCATTATTCACCCGGTAGTCATAGTCAAATGTGTCTATGGTCGCCACAAATTCAAGCTCAAAAAGAAATTTTTTTAGGGTTTCGGCCGAGATGTTGACCAAGGCACCTCTTACCGGTACTCTCTCAAGAGCGAGCAAGTTTGTAATCTTCTGGCCCTTTTTCATGAACCTTCCTGGATGGCCTGATAGTTGGCATAAAACTCTCTCACGAGAGTCGATTGGTAATGGCTTACTGGTCTAGCCTAACTTGTAGTACCGGAAGTATTCATCCAGCTTGGGGAAATTTTAAAGCTTGAATGGATCTATCCTCCATTCCTCAGCGATGGGTCACCTCAAATTTCCTCTTGCTGTTACCTCGAGGCCGTAATCAAATATTTTCTTTGACCCTTCAATATTCCATCTAGCTCTCTCCCGGGTTGGTACTAGTGTTACACCCGGGCCAGAAGGTGAAGGAGTCTCCTTTTCTGGAGTGGTAGTCTTTGTGTCGAATTCAGCATCACCCTCAACATCTTTGGCTGGACTGTGCTCAGACCCTGAAACATACTCATCTCCCGACTCGGTCCTAGTCTCCAAGCAACTAGAAACCTGGGTGACTAATTCATGCCCCCCTTTACTGATGGATGAGCATGGTCGCTTTCCACACTGGACTTGGTTGAGTCAGAAAATGATCCTTCTTTTTCTGTAGGTGAATTGCCTCCTTTCTCTTCAGACTGGGAAGGACTTACTATCAGCTTCCGTCTGGTTTTCTGGGCGAGGGGGATGTTGTTTGAGTCACTCTTTTCGACTTCAGAATTAGATTGATCCTTTAGTCGAGACTAGACTGAAGTATCCTTTGCATTCCAGGGCCCTCCTCATCGGAGTGATATTTTTGGAGCCATCAAGTACCTGCGGGTAACCAACATTAGCAATCGAAACCAAAAATACAAAACCAAAAAAAATTACACTTGAAAAATTTTCAGAAAATTTGGCCTCCCACGGGCGTGGGAGGTCCGAAGGCCCATGGCACAGGGCGTCGGAATGATCTACTGAATATTACAGGTAAAATAGTCCTCCCACAACTCTATGCCATGGGCGTGAGAGGTCTAACGTCCCATGGAACAGGGCATCGGATCGTGACAACGAGATTTTTAAGGACAAGTTGTCCTCCCATGGGCTCATGCCATTGTCGTGGGAGGTCCGACATACTGTTGGATTGGGCGTCAAATCTGGATAGAGGCTTTTTCAAGCCTTGAACCATTTCCAACGCCCTGACTGACGCCCGTCGTCCCTCAGACGGCCCATCTGCTGGCCCATGGGATCAAGTCAGGTGAGCAAAAATTTCTCTCCCCCTTTCTTTCACTTAGTACCACTTCTTCATCACCCAAATATCCACATAATACATTAACAAGTGAAATCATCACCCATACCCCAGACCAAAATCACAACCCTATTTTCCATTTTGAACTTCATACAAATAATTGCACACAAAAACATAGTTCAAGTCTAGGGTTTCATCACAATTGCTAACAACCTAGTTGCTTCATTACAATCCCATAGACATTTACACACCAAGACACAATTTTAAAAACCCATGAGAAAGTAAACTTACTCTTGGTTTTACACAAAGCTTGACTAAACTTGAGTCTTTGGTATTGAACTTGCTAGATGATGCTAGAGATTGTGAAGATTATATGGAGTGTGAGTAGGGGAAGATGAATCGTGGGGGGTGATTGTTGATCGTGGGTTGAGAGAATTTTGGGGATTTTATTTGTGGAGGGAGAGAGTAATGTATAGGAGAGAATTTAACCTCAATTTGATTGAGGTCAAAGTTTTAATTGACGCGGGGAAAAGGGATTGGGGTTCAGGGTCGAATCGGGTCAAAAGGTTAAAACAAATCAAAATGTTGACCTACTTTGACTGACCCAGACGATGGGCTATGCGACGCCCATCGGGCTTGCGATGGCCTATCGAGCTTTACTTACCTGGGCGTCTGAAGCTGATTTCCCACGATCGATGGCGCCATGACGGCCTATTACATGGGATGTGGGAATGATCCCATGGCTCCTTGCATCTATGTTAGTGGCTTCACGCCCATCCTCATGCCCGTCAGAGCCACGATGGCCCGACACTTGGAGCGTGGAAATGAGGAAGACCACAAGTTTCCAAGACTTTGCATTTTTTTCATTTGGATGTTCTGGTCCAATGGGAGTGGTGCCTGTGACGGCCCATCACAGTGCTCGTGGAGCCCCTATTTCCCGTAGTTCTTGCAATTTTCTTATCATCTCCCTCCTTCCTGTAAATTCAACACACATTAGACCATGGGTTGCCTCCCATGTAGCGCCTGATTTAACGTTGCGGCATGACACAAGAGTTTTGGTTACTCAGACTTCACCAAAACACTTTACAAAACGAATAAACAAATAAGCATAATATAAAGTACAAGTCCATGGGTTGCCTCACATGCAGTGCCTTATTTAACATCGCAGCATGACGCAGGTTGCTTGATTACCCAGACTCCATCAAGCTCTTTGAGAAGGACAAATTCATCAAGGCTCCAGGCTTCAATTGTTTTGAGCTCCTCTACTGTGCCAAAATAGGCTTTAGTCCACTGTCCATTAGCCTTAAACCTCTTCCCTTCATGGTTTCAAGTTCAACAGCCCTATGAGAAAACACGTGTACCACTTTGAATGGTCCAATCCACTTGGACTTAAACTTGCTAGAAAACAAGTGAAGTCTAGAATTGAAAAGCAGGACCAAGTCCCCCGGCCGAAAGTTTCTCCTTTCTATCTTCCTGTCATGGTACAACTTCATCTTCTCTTTATATAAGGCTGAACTCTCATATGCATTCAGATGGAACTCATCCAACTCATTCAATTTCCCAAGCCACTGCAACGATGTGATGAGTTTGGTCTAGTTGGACCTTTAGTTGAGGCATGAGAACTTCCGATGTGAGTTTAGTGTGGTTTTCTCAGTTTTCAGGCCATTTGGAGTTGAAAGTGTAAATTTAGGTGACTTTCGATGATTAGAGTATCGGATTCAAAATTTGACGATTCCATCAGCTCCGGAATGTTGAGTTTAGGCTAGGAAGGTGGTTGGTTCGGGTTTCGGGTAAGTCAGACTCATTTTGAGCCTTTGAGTTCCTTTTGAGAGTGTTGACTTGGGTCAACATTTCTCCGAAACAACCTCGTATGAAAGTTTCATCGATTCTGTTGAGTCCGGAACGTCGTTTCCACTCAAATAGCTCTATTAGTTTTTGTGTATCGGGTTCCGATTGTGCCCGAAATGCCCCGTAGAAGTTTTTTAGAATTGCTAGTTTTCTATTGCTGGTATGACTGAGATTTGTTCATCACGATCTCGAAGAAAAAACATCACGATCACGATGAGTTGGCCAGTTTATTCATCGCCATCGCGAAGGTTTTTTTTCGCGATAGCGATGAACAAATCATTGTATGTATATATACCTTCTCCTTCATTTTCTTCACCAAAAATCTGCATTTCTCCATTTTTTCTAAGGCTCCAAGCTCCATTATCACTGTGGGATCATATCTTAGCATCAAAGTAGTTAATGTTTCATCCGTGGTTGATTCCTCATCGCAAATTGTAAGTATCCCATCCTTTAATCCCGTGATTTCTTCATTTGATTCCCTCTTTGATTTCATAATTGGTGGGTTGATTTGAAGCCCCAATTGTTGTCCGTTTCCGCTCAAATTTTTAGCATATTCTCTCGGGATGGTAAGAAATAATTTGGTGTTTTTCGTTTTTGGTTTCGGGTTGTGAGGCCCACGGATCCATTTGTGGCTCAGATTTTGATCCGACTATTATTATAGCAATATGGGTATCGTTAGTCTTGTTTTGACATATAAATTATTGTATTGATAGTGGTTTCGCAATTTGGAGCTTCTCGAAGCAGTTCGAGCCTGGACGATATCGTCCCCAAAGCTATTCATCGGATGACAGTTAGGTTATGGCTTTCTCTACCTAGACTCTGCGTATATAGGCTATAACTGCATTAATTAACATCCTTGGGTGGGTTGTTATAGGTTGGTACCCCAGACCTTGTCCGCCTTCTACGTCTGTTTAATTCATACATTGTTTGTAGTATTCGCGTAGTATTGTAAATTACCCTTGTGGTCTTGTGCGGCCTTGTATTGACTCTGGAACATAGATGGTGGGTTATTTGGGGAATGTCTGCAAGTCCCGGACATAGAGATTATCTTTTTAGGCTGGTTATGTCTTGTGAGTAGCTGTTGGGCCTGTGCAGGGCTGATAGGGATTGTGTTGAGACATTGGGCTAATTTTATATTTGTGTGCGAGCATATCATCCATGAAAAAGGTTTTCCCCTGCATGTTTTACTACAATTTTGGCTGCGAGCCACTATAGATGGTTTTCCTAAACTTGCATGGCCCCAGGGTCCATTTTTGGTACGGGTGATGATAGAAAAGGGGATTTTGGATGATTTCGCACTGATTTTATTACTGGTACTATTCTCTTTCGGGCAGAGCACCAGACTTGATTTTATTACTGATACTAGTCTCTGTCGGGCGGAGCACTAGACTTGATTTACTACAATTTTAGACCCGGCCACATTCCGGGCACCCTTGGAGAGGGTTACTGAGACTTTGATCACTGATTTAGACCCGAGTATTACTTCGGGTGCCCTTTGAGAGGGTCATTTGAGATTACTAATATTGTTTTAGACCCAATTCAATTCGGGGCATGTAATTAGAGGTTCTGATTCTCTGAGATTTCATGGTTGTTATTGTATGTGGTTAGGGACCTCCATGGGCCCTCCATTCCAAGACCTGGCCAAAGGGCTGGGCATGCCGGAGGAGGGGTATACGGTGTAGGATAAGGTATAGTGGGCATGACATACCATGGGTCCTCCTGCCTTGCGCCTGGCGTGCCGGGGGAGGTGCATACAGAGTTACTATTACCGATTTCATCATATCATCATCATGTATATTTCACTCAAATTCCACCCTTGTTTGTTATGTGTTCAGTGTACGTTCCGATTGTATGGGCGGCCGGAGGGTTTGTTTTTACTTGATTGTGTTCCTCGGTTGTATGGGCGGCCATTGAGACTGTAGGTAGATTATATTTACTCCTGTCTATATTTTTGAGCTTGTCTTGGCACTCTATTATCGAAGGATTAGTGATGGTTAGCCTGTTGAGGCTTTGGTTATGGGATTTCTGATTATTGAGAGGGCTAGGGAGTCCTATCTTATTGAGGCACTTTTGTGTGGCCTTCTGAGCAGAGTGTGAGATTCTGGTTCTATTCTTGTCAGGAGTTGAGTGGTATCTCTCAGTTATTTTGGGTTAATTGTTCCATCCTGGGGTTGTACTTGTGAGGTGAATTCCTGTTTATGCCACCATATGATTGGATTGGTGTTATGATTTCCTTAAACTTGTTGATTCCATTTTGAGTATGTTAGACTGCTTTTCGTCTTTTTCTTTTAATTGAGGTTACCAGTATACCGCTATTTTCTCAATTCCCTCTCTCTCTACTTACTTATATTGTATAGCAAGGACTCTAAGTGCGTTCTCTTTTCCTTCACCTGTGATTCTGTGTGATTATATTTTATATGCTAGCATGTTTTACTTGTAACTTTTTGTTGTCTACTCTCTGTGCTAGCTCCTTGTGCCTCCTTTTTTGCTTCAGTGACTGCTTTCTTGCTATCTGTTACTTACTATTTTTATATCTTATATGCGCTTAGTCGGCCGATGATACCTACTGATTACCCGTTGTTTTGGTGCTCATACTACACTTCTGCACCTTTTGTGCAGATATTAGTTGAGCTTTCTCCATTGATCGCATTGGAGACTCGTGCAAATTGTGGATATTCGAGACTAGGGTGAGCGCTTGATGGTCGGGGCTTGACCGTATCTCATCTTTTGGTGCTGTTACTCCTTGTACTTTTGGAGACAAATTGTATTGTATTTTGTTAATTCTAGCACTTGTACTCTATTAGAAGTTTTTGTACTATCGATACCAAGTCTTGGGGTTGGTGTAGCTTCCTTTATGTATATATTCGAGTTTTGCTTCCGCTTTGTCTACCTTTACATTCTGCTTCCGCTTATTTTTGTACTTTGTGCGTATTAGTTAGGTAGTAGCCCATTACTAACTGTTTCGGGCTATGGAAATTGGTTCACCTACTGGGGGTTGTAGGTGCCATCATGAACTGAGAAATCGGGTCATGACATATGAGTAGTTAAATTCTCATCTAGGGGTGTGTGCAATGATGAGTGTATAATTATGATTGGGTATTGATTATTTGTTCTTAGATTTGATTATATTGTATGGATCCATTGAATTCTTTGAGTTTTAATTATAAAATTAATGGTTACAAACATTGGTTGAGTTCTCTAATTCTAATCTTGCTTGAGAAAGGGGATTGGAATTGGATAAGTATTCAATGGTGAGGATTTGGGAATTCCTATTTAAGGGCTAAAGCTAGAGATAGTTTAGCCTACTCAAGCTAATTTTGGTTAGTAAATTGTGATTGGTTTTGGGGTTCGAGAGAACATACATGCTCTTGGGTTGAGAGACCTTAAGCATATCCCAAACCAAAGCTATCCATACCGTAATCAAATCTATGGCATTTATTCAATCCCAATTGTAGCTATTACCCCATCGAAAGTGCACTCCTAGATTCCTAATCCTTGATTGAAAATAATTGTGTTATGATTGATACTTGTCACTCTTGATACAAACTACTTGTTACAACAAACCCCTCAAATTTTATATTATTGTTATTTATTTTATACAATGTGCATGCTATTAGTGAATTAGAATACAAAGTTTGATTAAATATGTACCTAATCTTTGTGGAATTTGACCCCGACTCATAGTTGGGTAAATTATATTATCAACGACCGCGTACCCTTTAACTTCAACTTTTGTTCTAACGCTCCTTTGACCTCTAACTTTGGTATAAAACTTTAAATTGATTAATATAAGGGTTACTTGGTATACTTACCCATTTTTAATTCATTCTTCTGCTATTAAATCATTTCATCGGCGTTTACAAGTCGGACTCATCCTAGAAGCTACAGGCTGTTACATAGAGTAAATATAAAAATGATGCCTAAATCACGTAGATTCATTTTGAATGCCATGAAGTCTTATGAAATCTCTTATACTTTTTTTATGATTTTATTTCATGAGCTTTACAGTTTTTTATAAAAAGTATGATAAACAAGAAAAATATTTTTTCAAAAGGAAATAACTTAAATTTTTTACGATATGATGAATATATCCATGATGAACAAATTATGAACTATGATTTGTGAGCCCACGATATCAAAATAATGTCATGTAATAGAATAGGAGTAGTAATGATAACCGAGAAGTCATTCATGCATGAAACTACATATACTAGCGTAGGATATGAATCATTTTATTGGTTAAGGTGAACCCTCTATGATGACCAAAGTGACTTATTATACATCCTTTACTAGCAACTATAATATGTATTTCTCATACCTTAGCAAGGTATGTGATGGCTTAGTTGATCGAGTTGAGATCAGCTTCCATATGCTCACATGATGAATTATGTCGGTTAAACTAAGAAACTCCCATAATGAACTAATGAATAATGAAAGATGAAACATTAAGGTCAACCGATGATTTTGAATCCTTTAATTTCTTTCCATGCTATAATTTATGATTCTTTGGTTGTCTATGAACTCATGTACTTCTATTGTGTTTCATTCTGTGTCACGACCTGATTTCTCGATCATGATGGCACCTACAATCCCCCAGTAGGTGAATCAATTCTTGTAGCCCGGAATGGTTAGTAATGGGCTACTAGCAAACAGTTAAGCGGAAGAAACGATATAATCAAGCCGAAGCAAGGGCACAAGATAAAATATAGATAACAGGAATATACATACATATGCGGAAGCTAAACCAACCCCCAAAACCTGGCATCATAGTATAGAGCCGGAACTACATAAAAGAAGTACGAAGTATCCAAAATAATATATACACAATGTCTCCGAGTAGTAACAAGTACATAGTACAAAAGATAAACTAAAGCTAAGCTCCGGTCGCCAAGAGCTCACCCTCAGTCTGGATAGTCCAAAAGATACCCCAAGAACGAATCCCACGATCTAGCAGCGATGGCCAACACCAGGATCTGCACCAGAAGATGCAGAGTGTGTGTAGCATAAGCACCAATTGCAAAGCAACCGGTAACCAGTCGGTATCATAGGCTGACTGGGCACATATAAGATAAAAGAGTAGTAATATGCAAAATAGAAAATAATTAGTCACAGAAGGCAACGAATAAGTACACAGAAACTAGCACAGAAGGAATACAAGTAGGAATAACACATATGGATAGCTAAAAGAATACACATCACAGGCGAAAGAAAGAAAGAAACACGTACCAAATCTTATGTGTGGGACTTCTTTGTGGTGAGGGCACCGAGATTTCTGTATTATCTATTGACTGTTGGGATAGCTGTTGTGTGTGTATGTAGAATATTCTATCATATCGGAATGACATGTTTGGATCCTTGCAAGTTAGCGCTTCATACATTTGTGTGCTACCGGGGGGCTTGATTTAAATTTAATAAATTATTAAGTGGCCATGATTTACTAGAGATATGTGTTGGTATTCTTAGTTGAGTCGACATTTTATTTCTGTTGTCATGTTGCTTGAGGACAAGCGAACGTTTTAAGTTGAGGGTGTTGATGTGTCGGTATTCTACGACACATTTGACGCCTTTAACTAAGAATACTCGCAAGTTTTTGAGCAACCTTTTGTGGTTTTTGATGTTTTTATGTTGTATTTGCAGGAAATGGAGACAAGGATAGAAAGGAAGTGAAAAATACTCAAAGCTAAGTAACACGGGTTAGGCTTGACGGAGGGCCTGACGGCTCGTCACACAGGTGACTGACTGTCAGGGGAGCCACCAAACCTGGCAGCAGCTAAAAGAGGCACTGGATAGTGGCGACGGTTGGCGTGACGGCCCGTCACACCCGTGACTGACCGTCAGCCAAGCCGTCAAGTTAGAGCTCAAGGAGAGCATGCACTGGATAGTGGCGACGGTTGGCGTGACAGCCCGTCACACCCGTGACTGACCGTCAGCCAAGCCGTCAAGTTAGAGCTAAAGGAGAGCATGCACTGGATAGTGGCGACGGCTTGGAGTGACGGCCAGTCTCATGGGTGATGGTCCGTCAGGCGACCCGTCAACGCGAAGCGGGACTCCGAAAATTCTATTTTTGGACTTTATTTCCTGGATTGCTATAAATACCCAGTGTTAGGGTTATTTTAATTATTCATTAACTAATATTTTGTGAGACGTTTGGAATGAGTTTTGAGAGGAGAAAACACGACACAAACTCATTTTTCTTCCTTTTCTTCCATTGTTCTTGGGATTTTCACCATTGGTGCTGGGATTCTACGAAGTTCAAAGTAAAGTACTAATTTTCTATTGTAAGAATTCCTTCTTCTCATCTGAATACTAGTATTTCTTTACTTCGCTTTGCTAGCATGAGTGGCTAAACTCCCTACAACTAGGGTTGTGGGATCCATGGCAAGAGTAACAACGTAGATTCCGGGTAGCGTTGGGTTCAATTTATATGTTTTCACGTGGTTAATCATTCATTATTAATGTTTTCTAGTGGTTGCAAACATTAGGACATGCCTAGGTTTAATTTGCTTGAGCAAAGAGATTAAAACCGGGAAATTTGATTAACTACGAGGATTCGAGACTACCAACTCTCGTCTTATGATTAATGCTGTAACTAGATTAATCTACTTGATGTTTAGGATTGAAATAAGAAAGTTCACCTTTTCAAGTTCGAGAGAATTGAAAAGGAAATTCATCTATTTGGTTGAGAAACGTTTAGATGATACCATAAATTCAATCACATCGTGATATGCATATAGAAAGAACTCGGTTAAGCTTTGAGTCAAAATTGTTACGACGCCATGGTGAACACTTTCCTAGTTCATTCTCGCATTGATTATAAACTCGTGAAAATTTGTTGCATGTTAGTTAACTTGGGTGAATTTGACATTTAAACCCCCCCCCCCTCCAAATTACCGAAAACTATCGATTACTAGTCAACTAAGTCACTAACGACCTAACTTGCACCTTATTCCCTGTGGGATCGACCCCAACCTTAGTTGGGTTCTATATTTGACAGCGACCGCTTACGCTTCGTAATTGGAGTTGTAATTTGGGCGTATCACGCACACCCTTACCCCCAGTCACCCTTTTGCCCGTAGCACTTGGTCCAGAATGACAGGGTCCATAGAGGTCTACTCGTAGACCACATATTACACTCTAACCTCAAAGTATCAGTCCGGGGTGCCACCGGATCCAAATTAGTACTCAAATGCTCGAAATGTATGCATGAATTCTATCCAGGTCTAAATCAATGAAATAAGTCTCATAAACCCACCTTCAAGGGTGCCCAGGCTTATCCGGGTCTAAAACAGTAGTAAATCAAGTCTGATGCTCCGCTTTACCGAGTCTAATATCATTTCTCATCCATAACAGGGTCAATCTAGCACCTCGATTCAACCGGGTCTAATATATAGTAGGAAAACTGTAACAAATCTTTCTTTTAACCTTTCTTATCCCAAGAAGATCCATTAAGATGATACCAAGCCATTTCATAATCATTTTTTCTGAAAATAGGCCCCACTTGCCATGTAAGATTTAAAAATCATTAATAAAAGGACCGAAGTCAAAACCATAGTAAAAATCATGAGGAAAATCCTTTATATGTATGATAATGGCATGATCAATCAAAATCAATAGCCCAATGACTCACAACTAACCTAGCGGCCCTGCACAGGCTCCAATTATTCTACAGCACAAATAGCCAGCTCTATAATAATAATACTAATGTTTGAGACTCACGGACATTTCCAATTTCCCACTATCTATGTTCTAGGTTCAATAAGGCCTCACAGCACCACAAGGGTGAATAGAGCATATAAGACAAATACTACAAACATCGGAGGAAGAAAAGTAATCGGATGTGAAATAAGCGGTCAAGGTGTGTGGTACCAACTAGTAACCCAACCCAAGGATGTCCATTAGTATAATTTTATCCTATGTATGCAAAGTCTAAAGAGTTTAAATCGTAGCCTACATGTCGTCCGATGACAAGCTACTGGAGTCTGGGACAATGATATCTAAGCCCGAATCTCTCCGAATGATAATCAAACTATCACAAATATAAATAATATATCAACACGAGTCCAACAACATCCATATCGCTATAATAATAGCTGGGTCAAAATTCTGGTCACCGACAGGCCCGTGGGCCTCGTAACCCGATGCCGGAAATGAAGAAGCACATAATGATCACCATACCCCAAGGTGTGCATGCTCCAATTTTTTAGAGAATTTGGCTCAAACTAGCCAGCCCATTAAGAGAATCAATGAAAGACCAAATAAGGGAAATTGACGGATTAAAGCCGATAAAACTTACCAATTATGATAGAGGAACGAACACAAGTGAGAAATATGCACCCCAATACCAAGAATTGATCAAATACAGAGTTTGGACGAGTTTGGAGCTGTTATCAATGGATAAATCATATTTTGGGTGAAGAAGACAAAGTTAAGAGTTTATATACGGCCCAGGGGTCCTTCATCGCGATCACGAAGGGACCCCTCGCGGTAGTGAGGACCATGCTGGCTAGACCATCGCGATCGCGAGGACTAGCCATGCGGTCATGAAGAACAAAGGGGGAACGACTTCATTGCAATTGCGACAGGCGATCGCGCAATCACAAAGAACAAAGGACCAAGTGCTTCATCGCGGTCGCGAGGGAGGAGGCTCGCGATCGCGATTAAGGCCTGAGGTCTGCACTTGTAACAACAAAATTTGTAACTTTGGAAAACTCCATGGGGTATTTTGAGAAGAATTGAAAATCGATATTCAAAAACCAATAATGCTAACAGACTGTAACGACGTTCTGAACTCAACGGAATCGACCAAACTTCCATACGAGATCGTTTCAGAGAAATGTTGACCCAAGTCAACACTAACCAACAAGCAACCGAATACTAGAAATGAGCTCGGGACACCCGAGACCTGAACCAACCATCTATCTAACCCAAACTCAATATTCCAGAGCTAATGGAATCATCAGATTTTGAATCCGACACTCCGATCATCGAATGCTGATCAAAGTTACACTTTCAACTCCAAATGGCCTGAAAACAGAAAAAGCAATACAAAACCCACACCGGAAGTTCTCAGGCCTCAACTAAAGGTCCAACTAGACCAAACTCAATGCTTCGGAGCTAACTGAACTGTCAGAATTTGATTTCGAGCATGTTAGATAAGAATATTGACTAAAGTCAATGATATTCTAAGTTAAGACTCTAAAATAAGTAAACGGCCAAAACAACTAAACGAACGACCAGGGCATCGAACTACCAGTCCTAGCAAGCCATAAATGACCTGGAGCCGCGATAGAAAGGCTCTAATAGTACAATGAATGCGTAAACGCAAAGATGACCGGAAGGGTCATCACATTCTGCCGCATTTTATATAGTAAAATTTTGTAGATATTTACATTCCTTTTGCGAGGGCATTGCATTTTAATTGATGCAGATTCATGTACTCAGGATAAATGGGCTCCATGTTAAGTTCTACACTTTAGCTATTTGTGAGTCTCACTTGCTTTAGGGCGTAACTTTTATTTCAGCTTTCTAGTTTGCTTATAGATATGTGGGGTCCTTGTCCCAGTAAAATAGTTTATTCATATTATGTTTGAGACATTATAGATTTAGACGAATCAAGATATTCATTGATGTAAGCAATGATAAATCTTTCTATTTATTAAATATTATGATTTTTGACTTACTGAAAGCTTATGAATGTAAATTCTTTGCGACTATTCTTGATGATATTGAATCTATTTCATCCTATTTTGCACATATCTCATGATACATTTGTGTTATCTGATTCGCTTAGGCAAATTAAAACATTGAGCGTGGATCCCGCCTAGGCCCAAAATCAAAGTGTGATAATGGGGTCTCCAAATTTTCACTAGCTAGGCCAACAATGGGCGAATCATAATTATATCACTGAAGGTTGATCATTGATTATTTCTTTATTTTTTTAATTTTTTATTATATCTGAATAAGAAATGGAAAAAGAAGAAGATGTATTAATATTAGGGGTGTTCACGATTTGGATAAAAAATGAGCCAAATCAAAAAATCAAACCAAACCGATTAAATTAATTAATTTTTATTTAGTTTGATTTGGTTTGGCTTTACATTTTTAAAAATGGATAATATTTGATTTGGGTTTGGTTTTATTGAAAAAACCTGAAGAAATAACCGAACTAAACCGATAAGTTATATACATATTGTTTATAATTATATATACATAATTTATTATTTTTATGAATAATTTTAAATATCTTATATGTGTTTTCATCAAAATTTATTTATAATTTAAATATCTTATATTAGAGTACGCCATTTTATTGTCTTATGTGGTAATCTCACAATGTATTTTTTCTTTTTGAAAGAATTATTGTCTTTTTTTTTCCGTTTGAATGAATTATTTCTTTTATTTTTGTGTGTGGTTAATGATCGAATAACCGAACCAAATTAAACCGAAACTGATAACAACCAAAATAAATGTATGTTATATTTGATTTAGTTTTAATATTTTAAAAATTAATTATATTAATTTGATTTTGATTTTGATTTTGACCAATAACCGACCCAAACCAACCCGTGAACACCCCTAATTAATATTGTCACAAATAAGAGCTTTTAATGTAAAAAGAAAATTAGATAAATGTTTTTTAAAAGGAAAAGTGAAAATGAATCCATTGATACGAATATTAGAAAAGTGATGTGGATTGGGTGATTGTCCAAGCAAAATGGATCAATTAAGCTGGTGGTCTTGTTATTCGCGATTCTATTCTTTTTTTGAGTTATCAATTTGAAACATAACTAAAGTCAAATCCTTTTCAGTTGACTCTTTGTCCCTACCGTCATAAGAGCTACTGGTGGCAGAGTTGTTTACCCTCTTCCTTCTTCTCTTCCACCACTAGTGCAGTTTTTTCTTCTCTTATTCCTTTTCGCGCCTAACTTTTTTCTTATCAATTTCAACTTCAATTTTCTTAGATCAATAGATCTTCACTTTTCTCTATCTTTGCCCTATGAATCTCAGTAGGTGTTTGACTATGAAAATCAAATATTATTCATTTTATTTAGAGTTTTAAAGTTGGAGTTGGAGTTGTGTTTGACCATACTTTTTTACAAAAAATATTTAAAATTTGACTGTACTTTTTGTAATATGGTTTATATTCTCAATTTTTAAAAACTAGCAAAATCATCAACTTGACTAATTTATCTGAAATATCAAATTTGCTCTAAAAAATAATATCTCATATTAGATAGTCACATAATGTCATAGATTAGATCCTATATACGAGATACTACATACTGTTACAAATATTTTTTCACTTTACTTAAAAAAATTTAAGTTGGAGTTGTAGATTGAGTTGTGTTTGATTACAGATTTTGTAAATAATATTTGTTAAAATAAATAACGGGGTCATTATTTTAAAAATAAAAAATGTAGGAAAAATTTGTAAAAGAAAAGTATAGTGAAAACATGATTTTGGGTGTTGTTCGAATTCCAAATATAATTTCAAGTTGTATTTAGAATTTTTATGGTTAAACGATGATTTTCAAATAAAGTTAAAAAAAACACTCATGGCCAAACGAATCCTCAAAATAAGACAACGAAAGGTTATGCTTTGATTTTTCTGAAATATTGTGATTTGTTTCCATGCGGTTTTTTCCTAAAATAAAAGAATATCCCCTTTTATTTATTTTGGACAGCCATGTCCAACAACAACAATAACAACATACCCAGTGTAGTCTCACAAAGTGAA
Source organism: Jaltomata sinuosa (assembly GCA_003996215.1). Classification (NCBI taxonomy): domain Eukaryota; kingdom Viridiplantae; phylum Streptophyta; class Magnoliopsida; order Solanales; family Solanaceae; genus Jaltomata; species Jaltomata sinuosa. Next base: position 72,248 of record QJPP01002099.1, on the reverse strand, counting down.
GTCTGAGGAGGGTAGAGTGTATGCTGACCTTACTTTTACCTCAGAGGTGAGGTAGAGATGTTGTTTCCGATAGACTCTCAACTCAAGACAAAAAAAGTCTAGAAAAAGACGTAATGAAAGTACAAGAGATAATACAAGTAACAAAAAATAATAGATAGTAGCATAGTACTATAACAAAATAATACTATAATTGAACTACACGAAATAATATATAGTAACATAAATCGAAGAACAAAAAATAACACGAGTAGTCCTAGACTACTAGTAAGGGCAACAAGACAATGCACTCGTACCTACTAGTATGGATGCATTCCTACCTACTAACCTTCTACTCTAATTCGTGTCCTCAATAGCTTCTTATCTAAAGTCATGTCCATGGTAAGCTGCAACTACGCCATGTCCTGTCTAACCACCACCTCTCCCCGATACTTCTCCGGTCTACCTCTAGCTCTCCTGAATTCATTCATAAGATTTTTTTTTAAAATAATGGGTTAAAATCAGATATGGACATTTGTTAGTTTTGAGGGGCATATCTAAGCCAAAATAGTAAAGATGAGGGCTTTTTTAAGACAAAAATTATATGAAGGGTTTAATTGTTCTATTTTCAATACTCGGGGGATAATTTCAGCCATTTTTTTAATTTTATAAATAGGATATTTAGTTTTTTAAAAGGATATTTAAATTCTTTTAACTTTTTAGTTTGAGAATTCCATTCTTCCTTATGAACACCTTTTTTTTCTAGTTAAAGGCACCCCTTATTTAGTTCCAATTTTAAATAATCCTTGCAAATGACAAGAGCCATCTTTAGCTACAGTAGCATAATTTTTCTGACTATTATTCCATTTTCCAGAATAGAATTGTATGAGGTATTCTTGTTTTTCAGGAGAAGAAATTTGTTTTAAAATTCCCCCCTAGCCGATTTCAGAGGCATCTGTCTCTACTATCTTTTGCCAATTTGGATTAGCCAAAGTGAGACATGGTAGGTTATTAACCTTTGTTTTAATGTGCTTGACTGCTTTTGTATGATTATCAGTCCAAGCTTTAGGACTTTTTCTTAGTCTATCATATAATATAGATGTGTCTTTTGCTAGATCCTTTATAAAAGGAGAAATGTAATTTAAACTTCCTAAAAAACGTTGAAGCTGAGTTTTATCAGTAATAACGTCAGGAAATTTAGACGCAAACTCAATACTTCTCAGGAAATTTAGACGCTTTGTTTTAATAAAAAACATTTCCAATGAAATTATTTTAGGAATGCCTTTTTTCTGGCATATTTATCCCATAACTCTCTGGGATGAGACTGGAATAACAGGTACTTTTGAAGGAAGAAAAATAAGAATAGATTTCATATCTCAACCATTCTCAAAATTTGTTAATGAAGTCAAAAATATGATTTCTTTAAAAAATAAACAAATCGATTTCCTTAAAAGTGAGATTTGTAGTCTTACCATAGAAGAGACTTTACAAAATCCTAAGATCCAAGGAAAAATTGAAATTTTAAAGAATCAATTCTCCCTACAGATATGTGGAGATCAGCCAAATGTATTTTGGAAAAGGAAAAAACATGTGGTAAGTCTTCCTTATGAGGAAGAATTTTCTGAGGATAATATTCCCACTAAGGAGAGACCTTGCCAAATGAATTCAGAATATTTAGATTTATGTAAAAGAGAGATTGATACTCTTCTTCAAAAGGGATTAATAAGGCCCTCAAAATCTTCATGGTCTTGCACTGCTTTCTATGTTAATAAGCACGCAGAGCAAGAAAGAGGGGTACCCAGACTAGTCATAAATTATAAACTCCTAAATAAAGTTTTGAAATGGATTAGATATCCTATTCCTAATAAAAAAGATTTAACTCCTAAAGCATATATTTGTACAAATAATATTTGTATGCCTGAAAGCTTTGTTTTAATAAAAAACATTTCCAATGAAATTATTTTAGGAATGCCTTTTTTCTGGCATATTTATCCCATAACTCTTTGGGATGAGACTGGAATAACAGGTACTTTTGAAGGAAGAAAAATAAGAATAGATTTCATATCTCAACCATTCTCAAAATTTGTTAATGAAGTCAAAAATATGATTTCTTTAAAAAATAAACAAATCGATTTCCTTAAAAGTGAGATTTGTAGTCTTACCATAGAAGAGACTTTACAAAATTCTAAGATCCAAGGAAAAATTGAAATTTTAAAGAATCAATTCTCCCTACAGATATGTGGAGATCAGCCAAATGTATTTTGGGAAAGGAAAAAATATGTGGTAAGTCTTCCTTATGAGGAAGAATTTTCTGAGGATAATATTCCACTAAGGCAAGACCTTGCCAAATGAATTCAGAATATTTAGATTTATGTAAAAGAGAGATTGATACTCTTCTTCAAAAGGGATTAATAAGGCCCTCAAAATCTTCATGGTCTTGCACTGCTTTCTATGTTAATAAGCACGCAGAGCAAGAAAGAGAGGTACCCAGACTGGTCATAAATTATAAACTCCTAAATAAAGTTTTGAAATGGATTAGATATCCTATTCCTAATAAAAAAGATTTATTAGATACACTTCATGAAGTTATAATATTTTCAAAATTTGATTTAAAATCAGGTTATTGGCAAATTCAAATTTCTGAAAAAGATAAATATAAAACTGCCTTTAACGTCCCAATGGGACAATATGAGTGGAATGTTATGTCTTTTGGGTTAAAAAATGCTCCTTCTGAATTTCAAAAAATTATGAATGATATTTTTAACCCTTTTAGCAATTTTATCATCGTATATATAGATAATGTTTTAGTATTCTCAAAAACCTTAGAAATGCATTTTAAGCATCTTGATCTGTTTAAAAAGATTATTATTCAGAATGGTTTGGTTATATCTAGACCAAAAATGCATATTTTCCAAACCAATGTTAGATTTTAGGTCATAATATTGAGAAAGGAAAAATTATTCCGATCCAGAGAAGTATTGAGTTTGCGTCTAAATTTTCTGACGTTATTACTGATAAAACTCAGCTTCAACGTTTTTTAGGAAGTTTAAATTATATTTCTCCTTTTATAAAGGATCTAGCAAAAGACACATTTATATTATATGATAAACTAAGAAAAAGTCCTAAAGCTTGGACTGATAATCATACAAAAGCAGTCAAACACATTAAAACAAAGGTTAATAACCTACCATGTCTCACTTTGGCTAATCCAAATTGGCAAAAGATAGTAGAGACAGATGCCTCTGAAATCGGCTATGGGGGAATTTTAAAATAAACTTCTTCTCCTGAAAAACAAGAATACCTCATACAATTCTATTCTGGGAAATGGAATAATAGTCAGAAAAATTATGCTACTGTAGCTAAAGAAATTTTAGCCATAGTCAAAAGTGTTTTAAAATTTCAGGGAGACTTATATAACCAAAGGTTCATCATAAAAACTGATTGTCAAGCAGCTAAATTCATCTTTAATAAAGAGGTAAAACACGATGTTTCTAAACAAATGTTTGCAAGATGGAAAGCTTTATTAGCACCTTTCGATTTTGAAATACATTATAAAAAGGGAACAGATAATAGCCTTCCCGATTTTCTTACTAGGGAATATTTGAATTAATAATTCCTTATTTTACAGGATAATGCGGCCATCTGGAAGTTCTTCCTCTAATAGAGGAAGAGGAAGAGGAAGACCACCCATGGGCAGAAATAATATTTTGGCTCAGATAGGAAACCAGAGACTAATAGCCTCAAACATTGCAGGAACTTCCACCGGGATTTCGGGAATTAATACCGAACACCCAATGTATAAAGAATTCATGAATTTTATACAATCAAGACAACCTCAGAACAATGCACCACCATTATACTCTGCAGTCGTCAATGACGAAGTAGGTAAAAATATTGAGGTATATGATAAAAATGAAAAAGATGAAGTAATACTTCTTCTTGAGCCAAGGGATTTACAATGGAGAGAGGATCCTTGACAAATCATGACAAGATATTTTGATACGTCATCATATGTTGTCCCAACATACAAATACAAAATGCATTATGAGATTATACTCTCATCTATCGGGTCTGCTGAATTTCAGCATTTTTACCCAGCAAATACTAAGAAAGTTTATAACTTTTCAAAAATTATTATAAAAAAGATATTTACCCCAAAAGAATGGGGAATCAACACGATGAAGGAAAGGGAATACACCCATCCTGAACAAAGAATAGCTGTTAAGTTTAATTACTGGGATTACATTGAGAGTTTTAATAAAGCTTTACTATATGAGAATGCTAATAGGAAGCATTCATGGTTCATCAAGATAGGTTCAAATGTTTTTAAACAATATATACCAAATTGGTTATGTCAATGGTGGACTTTATATGGCCCAACCTTGAATATCTTCCCAGAAGATTATAAAAAATTATATGCTCAATGGGTTGATGTCTCGCCCAAAATAATAAGATTACAACAAGAGGACATATATTTTAAGGGAATATCCTTAATGTATTTCTTTATACAATTTTCTATCACATGGATAATGAAATGGACAATAGAAGTGCACACAAATGAAGAAGGGTTTCCTTGCTTAAAAAGAAAATTCCATACAAAATTTTGGAGTAAATTACTCCAGAGAGATATGGAGGGAAAACTTCATGGACGCGAATTAATAGACTCGATCAATGTGGCTATTGAGACCAGCAAGAACCAAACAGAAGTTATATAGGAAAAGGATAATATTAGTCCTTTTAAACATATAACCAGAAAACTACAGATGAAACAAGGGACTATTTCCAAATCGAAACTTCTTGCCTCATATATGGAAGAAGTTAAAAAAGATTTAGCAAAAAATATGGGTATAGAATTTTCAGATAATATATCCATGGCCACTTCTAATGAAGAAGAAGACAACTGTTTAACAGGAGAATATCAAAGTATTCATAGCACAGAAGAAATGGACATTGAAATGTTTCTGCAACAGTTCATGAACCAGATAGAAGAATCTTCTAGCTCATACAAGTCCAAAGGAAAGGAGATTGCTAAAGAGTAAAGGACAAGACGTTAAAGTTGAAATTATTGTATACTTTTGAATTATTGTAAAACTTTTATAAAGTACAGGACCCCGATATCGGTCCAATAATGTAATATGACGTAAGCACTTACGTCATGAATTCTAAATTTTCCTCTCAATCCCTTCTATAAAAGGGTCACTTATTGTAAATAGAAGGCAGGCTTTAGCCAACCCTTCAGATATTACTCTCTCTGTATTCCAATAGTACTGAAATAAAATTATTATTGATATTTTGTAATTTGAAGAATCATTGATCCCCAATTAAGGTATTTTTCTTCCATTTCTAATTTTTCTTAATCGTTTTAAAGATTTTATAGCCTAAATGATAGGCTAAATAACTCGTGTTGGACTAACAACAACTGCAACTATTAAGACATGGTTAGGAAAAGGTTGTTCCGATGTCTCTGAGGTCGAGGTAGTATAGTCAAGGGATAGAAAGAACTTGGCTTAGTCCGGTGTTCCCAGTTAGGTCCATGTCAGCCATGTGGAGGCGTTTATTTGGGCTAGATTGGAACCGTAAAAGTTCTTTCCATCCCTAGATTATATGAGTCGTAAACGAACCTGTAGTTACATCGAAGCGATCCTGCTTTAGCAAAAAATATGGGTATAGAATTTTCAGATAATATATCCATGGCCACTTCTAATGAAGAAGAAGACAACTGTTTAGCAGGAGCATCTCAAAGTATTCATAGCACAGAAGAAATGGACATTGAAATATTTCTGCAACATTTCAGGAACCAGATAGAAGAATCTTCTAGCTCAGACAAGTCCAAAGGAAAGGAGATTGCTAAAGAGTAAATTTTGATGGTACAATTATCAAATCTCTCCTACCTCCTCAACAATCTTTTCAAATTGAAAAAGATAATAAAACTGTATATTTTACTGCATTTGCAGAGTTGTTTGATGATAATGACACTGCTCTTATCACTTCTAAGCATGTTAAAATTTTAATAAGACAAAACAATTACACGAATGTTTATGTGAGCATTTTAGGAGAACATATTCTTTCTTTACATGATAAAATTAGTCATTTATGTTCTGAGTTACAAAAGTCCTCAAAATCTCCATGGTCTTGCATTGTTTTTTATGTTAATAAGCACGCAGAGCAAGAAAGAGGGGTACCCTGGTACTTGTCATAAATTATAAACACCTAAATAAAGTTTTGAAATGAATTTTTGCTATAAAATTCCAATTTCAAAAGCAATGATGCCTTTTCCTTTTTTCTCCTCTGTTTCTTTCTGATATACTAGTAGTTATTTATTCTCTAATCATTCCTCTCTGTCGCACAAATCCACCATCGCTTTCTTCTACGCTTCAGATTTCTTCTTCCACCAGAATCCCTTCCAATTTCCCTCTCTACCCATCTCCCCAAATCTTTCGAAACACGTATTTTCGATAGGATTAAATTGTTGGCCTAGAAATGGAGAATTCAAAAAGTAACAACAATAATGAAACAGCATCAGCAACCAAAACCACAACGGCCATTGCGGCTGATGACAATAGTCAGCAACGAGGAAGCCCTGATGGGTCAGATGTGAATAGTAGTGTGCAAGTGATGAATGGAAATGGGGAATCGGATGTTGCTGTTGATAGTAACAGTTGTAGTAATGCTAATCAAGGCCGGAGAACTCCTTTCACCGACCTTAGTCAGGTCGATGCTGATCTTGCTCTCGCCCGCACATTGCAAGACCAGGTTTGTGGGTTTTGTTTCAACTCTAATATGTTTGCTTTATTTTAAAATTAGGATTGGGGCTTTTTTCACATCTCAAGATTCAGTTTTTGTGACCCTAATCCTAGATAAGCACTTTGTCTGTATAGTAGGTATCTTGGAAGATGATATTTAGTTATGTACCACCTAAAACTATATTATGACTTATGAGACTCTCAATAAACTCTTGTGCATATGGGATAAAGTGTCTGAGAACTAACTGAAGTTACTTTGATTGTTCAACTTTTACATTAAAATGCTTTTAGCTTATTTTAGAAGAGGTTTCCGTTCATTTATCAGTTCAAAGTTCATAACGTCTCTTTGAGGTAAAGATAATCTAAACACTAGAAGCCCTTTCTACAATAATGGCACCACACACTTGATTGAATTAACTTATATAACATATTTAATAGTCAAATTTACAAAGAAGTACCAGGAATAAGTAGTTCACTGATAAGCTATCATAATCCCAAAATTCAGGCATGTGCAAATGGTCTATTTGGTGTAAAAAATATTGGCTTCTAAAATTTTGAACAACAACAACAACAACAACAACAACAACAAACCCAGTGTACTCGCACAAGTGGGATCTGGGGAGGGTATAGTGTAGGCAGACCATACTCCTACCTCATAGAGATAGAGAAGTAGTTTCCAATAGACCCTCGGCTTAAAATAAAGCATATTCAAGCAGGCAGGAGAAGGAAATGCAGAAATGAGAGCTGTAAAAATAACAAAATAATGTAAAATGAAGAGGAAAGAACAATAATGACAACAAAATAATGTGATAATCGGAGTGCACACACTGATAAGATCCCATTGGGGTTACCAATTGAAATCTTTCAAACACGCGGAAATTAAAGATAGATGAGAAATAGGAGATGAGACAGTGTTTTGGACGGCGAAAGGCGACAAGGCTCTGCCTCGCCACGCGGCGAGGCGAGCGGCGAGGCGCTCGCCTTTTTGAAGTGTGGCGCCAATTAGTACCAAAAAATTAAAATATTTAATTGCACATATAAATAATTAAAATCTCAATAGTAATAATATATTAGCAAATATTTCAATTCAAAAACTAAAAATAGATAGTAGATATTAAAAGTCTAAAACTTTAATGATAATTCAACAATCCATAAACAAGCAATACTAAAACTCTAAAAGTTTATTCTTCTTCGAGATTTTCATAATCTTCAAGTCCAACATGCATTTTATTATATTGCCCCTCATCTTCTTCCTCCTCGGATTCTCTTAAAACAAGCCTAAAAATACCTTTTATCTCTTAAAACCCTAATTTTTTTAAAAAAATTAAAAGTCGTTGCCTTTTATCGCTGTCGCCTCGCCTCGCCTTATCGCCATGGCGTCGCCAATCGCCATGGCGTCGCCTTTTCAATCTACAGTCGCCATGGAGCCTGGAGGCGAGATGCCGTCGCCTCGCCTCGCCACGTCGCCATGGCGATAAGGCGATCGCCTTTAATAACACTGAGATGAGAAGTGAAGAAAGAAAGGCTTAATTGAATCCACAACTAAACCAAGGGGGAAGAGATCTTGAATTCCATAGAAATGAGTAACCCAAATGAATTCACAAATGAGCAACTCAAGTGAAAATCAAGGTAAAGGAGTTTTAGATCGACAATGAGAATCCATCCATCACTAACCTAAGCTACACTAATGGGAATCCACCCAAACTACACTAAGCTAAAAAGCTACACTCTCAAAGGAGTTCTTCAATTCTCAATTCAACATAATCTTCATAATCTGAAAAACTAAAGGGAAGGGAACCCCTATTTATAGCTATTACATAAAGGCCCAATAGTGACCTTGAAAGACACTCCAACTCGGCCCAACGCATGAGGTGTGCGAAGTGGTGTGCGAAACGCACCATTGATTGTGCGTGTTACCTCTGCGTCGCACCACTAAACAGATTCATTGGAACCCTTGTGTGTGTTTGGATGTGCGAAATGCACCATCCATTGTGCGGGTCGCACATGGTTTGGCACATCTCTGGCAGCAACCATCTTATGGTGTCTTCTCCCTCTTGCTTCCAAGCAATCATCCAAATGTGGAATTGCTTCATTTGGAGTATAACGAGGCTCTTCCAAGGTCCCTTTTGTGCTCCAAGGGTGAGTGTGGCTTGGATCCTCTTGTCTAGACCTTGAAGCATAAGTCTAGTATGAACGTTGTCGGGCGATATCATATCATCCTCCCCTTCTTGAAAAGGATTCGTCCTCGAATCCAAACCTTGCAAAAACATAGGAAGGACAAACAACCACAAATTCCTCATAGTATGAGGGTTAGCACATGGGTTAGCACAAGTAGTAGCATGCCAAAGAGGCACCCTTGGGGGGTCTCCGGGGTCAAAGGGATGTAAGACCCATTCAACTTGGTCACAAAGACAATTGGACCAATCCAAGGAATCCTTACCTCTACAAGGAATAAATCCAATACAAACATGGACATCATCATATGCAAAGAGGTAATAAAGAAAGGTGCTAAGGATACTAACCTCATCTAAGGTTTTCTCAGAAGTAAGACCACAAGGAGAGGAGATAAGATATTTCAAGCAAATTATGCCTCTCTTTCTCAAGCAACTTCCCAAGGGAAGTAAGATCATCAGTGGAGTCATGCTACTAGAGGGATTGAAGACTCTATTAGAAATCAATTCAATCAACAACAAATGGTCCTCCCAAGAAGTTGAGTTCCCTCCAATCATGAGCCTAAGCATGCTCCCAAGAGTCCAAGTCACTACTTCAAGATGTCCATTCCCAAGAGGGTGACAAGAAGTTGACAATACTAACTTGGTACCAAGTGTACCCCATGGACTCTCCCATAAACAATTAATGGACTTGGCATTCAAAAGTTGCAGCTCACACAACTGAAGCACAAGTGTGTCAAACAAGGATACAGGTAGATAAGGGGCACCCATAATAGGCAATGGCACATTTGCCTTGGGTCCATAAGAGTTACTAGCATGAGATAACACACTAGCAAATGATCTCCGGGGTCAAAAGGATAGGAGACCCACATGTCTTGCTTGCTCAAACAATCACAGACTCCAAGAAGTTTTCTACCTCTGCACAATGTATTTTGAACACAAGTATGAACATCATCAAGTGTAAAGAGGTAGTAAAGAAAGGTATCCCGCAAGATAAGCTCATCCATGGTGTCATCGCTTGTAAGCTCACTATTGGATTCAAAAACACAATCAAGCATACCAATAGGGTTAGGACAATCCAAGGGACAAGTATCAAATTTTAAACAATTGTCACCTTCCTCTTCCAAATAAGAATTCCCAAATTGACCTTCACCACCACTAGGATCAAAGAGATTAGAATTCAAGTCATCTAACTCATCCTCATATTTATCAAACAAAGGTGGGGTGTCATACAAGGGATCACATTTATCACCAATTTCATAAGGGTAATCACAAATTGGGTTTTTCAAACAATCAAGCAAATCAATGTTATCACCCAAAGGATCATCCCTTTTAACACAATCCTTCCCGCTAGACGTACTCTCATCTTTCAAGAAGAGATTTCCATCTTTGGAAAGTGTGTTTGCACACCAAAGTGGGTTATCATATAAGATATAGCTCTCAATAGGAGCTACCTCACAATGAAGATTCACACCACTAGGTTCTTCATCAGGAGTGACCTCATCATCTACAAACAAGACATTATCCTCCAACAAGGTATAACTTGTAAGCTCAACACAAGGTAAAGACTCATTAAGCTCATACAAAGGTAAGCTATCACTCACACTTAAGTCACTATTATGCTCATCTTCATTAATGTAAGTGTTGAGATTAGCTTTGTTACCTTGTGGACCATATGAAGAATCGTCTCCACCTTGGTCATCATCATTGGAGCACATTTGCTCCCCTTGGAAGCTTTCAACCACCTCATGATGCTCAACATTTTGAGGTTCCTCATTGAGTTTGCTTCCAAGAATACCTGCACATGTATCAAGACAACTAGACAAAGGAGAGAAGTTACAAGAGTTAGTATAAGGTTGTGACAACCCTCTCACATCACTCCACACAACCTCTCCTTTTTCCTCTCTAGAGTTGTCACTTATCACACCCTTACTCCTCTCAATCTTTTGTCTCTCAATTTCAAGGGAGTTGGGACAAGTGCCAAGTATTCCTTGAGAAGGGTTAGAAGATCCCTTCAACTCAAGTTTCCACTTTTGTGCACAAGGAGTAGATGTTTCGGCTTCCATGCTCAACTCCTTAGTGCCATCATCACAAGGAGTAGCTTGCTTTGCTTCCACTAGCAACTCCTTAGGTTCATCTTCACGGGGAGTGGATTTCCCCATGATCTTTTGTAGGTCCTCGGGCTTAAGATTGGCAAACCATTGACGGAGCTGTTCAACTTCACTTTGTACGGAAGCTATTAATTTGTTAATGCTTGAGAAGATTTCACGATCCCTTACCGGAAGTGGGTCATTTGATTTCACTTCTCTAGAAGGTGTTGGTGGGAAGAGGAGTTCCCCATTGTAGTCCATGATATACTTTTACCAATCCTTCACATATGGGATCTTATGATTTCTAAACCAAGCATCTCCCAAGCGAATGTTACAAGTATCCATCAAGCCTATATCACACCAAACCTCCTCTTGGTAGCTCCCAACTGAAATAGGTACCTTTACTTGTTGATCAACCCAAACTCCCCTCTCATCACGGATAGGACTTCGAGTTCGACGAAAAGGTAGCCTAATATATTCCACCACCTCACGGGATATGACATTAGCAAAACTTTGATCATCAAGCACACGATCAAATCCCATGACGCCTTTTATATTCACTTTTGTTCCAAGAGTTCGCCTCTCCAGGTCATGCCTATCTTGGAACCTTGCATTCACTCTACTTCCTCTAACACCATTCTCATATTGCATGTAAGACACATTGGTATTAGGATAAGAATCACACATCCTTGTATTTTGAGAAGTAGGAAATGTACCTCTTCTATGGTCCACACGATGCCTTCGGATTGGTGCCCACCATACATCTATGCCTCCTCTCTTAGGATAGGAAGTTGCACAAGACGAGGAAGGATAATCAACCTCACAACTTCCATTTTCATCTAGATTTCCCTCAAAGGATTCATAGGCCCTACAGAAGGAAGCATTGTACCGCACATCGCCTTCATATTCATGGTGTGTAGTGTGAGAACCTTCATCATCATTAGAGGACTCATAATAAGGTTCTTCTACTCCTTCATCCTCATCATACGATCTATGAGCACTTGCTTCATATTTGCTCTCGCAGTAGTAGGGCTCATCACCATCTTGTTCACGGACATATGGACCATCATAGTCTCTATAGGCTTCAGTATCATGTTCAAATTCATAGCCCTCGTTGGCTCCATCATAGCCTTCATAGGCTTCACCATCATGTTCAAAGTCATAGCCCTCGTTGGCTCCATCATAGCCTTCATAGGCCTCAACATTAGAATCGTAGCCTCCGTTGCTACAAGCATAGCTTTCCATGTCATCATCATAAGTATCCGAGGCTTTGGATGACATGTTTCCTTATAACTCCTTGGTACCTACCTGCAAAATGAGCAAACAAGGTTAGTAGTAAGAGTTCCTTACCATCACTCGTGTTTACACTCAATTGTGCTTGGCTAGCACCACTCGGATATGCTCACCTCTTGCCTTTTTCCACTTTCAACTTACCTTCCTAGGGTGTCGTTCCCAAGGTTGATAGTGAACTACCTTCGCCCAATCAATTCACAAGGTTACTAATTCTTTGTGGTAGAATAGATTCTTGTAATCAAACAACGGACGACCCAAAAGCAAACGGACAAGAGCCAAACAATTCACAATGAAATCAAACAAGAAAAGCTTGAAAGAATTGGCACGAAATGAACGGACGCAAGAGATCTAATTACAACTAAGTAGAACAAATACTTGTTGTTAATTAATCTTAGGATTTCTATACGATAGGAGAATCAAAGAAAAGAAAAAAGAAGATAGAACCTGAGATTTGTTGGAGCAAAACAGATTTGTAACTGTTCGTTGGTGCGGAGTCTGGTGCGAAACGCACTAGGAGAAGTGCCCAACGCACCTCACTTCGCACAACCAAACCAGAAACCAAGTTGTTCCTAGTGCGAAGCTTGTGCGAAACGCACCAAGCAATGTGCTGGTCGCACGTCACGTCGCACAACCCAAAACAGAACACCTGAAGCTTCCAATTTTTCAGCTTTTTCTGATTTTTTTGTACCTTTTGCTCCTAGTACTTGTCCTTTTTGGTAAATTCTCTTTTGACAAACACAAGTACTCTTTTCCTTTACTTCTTCTTTGGATTAAACACCTTTAATTCACCTTTTTCTCCTCCAAGACTTGAAGAACACCAAGAACAATATGAATTTCAATTTTTCGGAACTTCTTCAATTTAGCTCGGATTGACCCCAAATTTGAAACGTAGCCTCTCCTCGATGTAGAGAACAAAGCCCAGTACAAATTAGAGTCAATAATCACCAAAATCAAAGAGACCCATTTCTATGTTCTTCAAGTTCTTCAAAAGCTTCAAATCCAAAAATGGTAGAAGCTTCAATTTAGCTCCGATTTCTTCCAAATTTGAGATTCGAACTCCTTATGATGAGGAGATCAAAGCCCAATAACTTTGAATCTTCAAATAAACCCAGATCTTCAAAACCCTCTTGCTTGTTCTTCAACCCAACAATGGTGAAAACCTCAAATCAACTCTAAACAAGATGAAATCTCAGATCTAGACTCAATAAACACTAGAGAACACAAATCTAGTGTCAGAAATACAAGCAAAACACAATCAAAATAATTTTTTTTGAATTTTTTCCAAAACGTTTTTCACTTTTTTTTTGATTTTCAAATTTATGAACCCAGGATTAAGAATTGTGGGAACAATCCTTTAGCCTAAGCTTTGATACCATATGATAAGATCCCAATTGGGGTTACCAATTGAAATCTTTCAAACTCGCGGAAATTAAAGATAGATGAGAAATAGGAGATGAGAAGTAAAGAAAGAAAGGCTTAATTGAATCCACAACTAAACCAAGGGGGAAGAGATCTTGAATTCCATAGAAATGAGTAACCCAAATGAATCCACAAATGAGCAACTCAAGTAAAAATCAAGGTAAAGGAGTTTTAGATCAACAATGGGAATCCACCCATCACTAACCTAAGCTACACTAATGGGAATCCACCCAAACTACACTAAGCTAAAAAGCTACACTCTCAAAGGAGTTCTTCAATTCTCAATTCAACATAATTTTCATAATCTGAAAAACTAAAGGGAAGGGAGCCCCTATTTATAGCTATTACATAAAAGCCCAATAGTGGCCTTGAAAGACACTCCAACTCGGCCCAACGCATGAGGTGTGCGAAACACACCATTGATTGTGCGTGTTGCCTCTGCGTCGCACCACTAAATAGATTCATTGGAAGCCTTGTGTGCGTTGGGATGTGCAAAATGCACCATCGATTGTGCGGGTCACACATGGTTTCGCACGTCTCTGGCAGCAACCATCTCATGGTGTCTTCTCCCTCTTGCTTCCAAGCAATCATCCAAATGTGGAATTGCTTCATTTGGAGTGTAATGAGGCTCTTCCAAGCTCCCATTTGTGCTCCAAGGGTGAGTGTGGCTTGGATCCTCTTGTCTAGACCTTGAAGCATAAGTCTAGTATGAACGTTGCCGGGCGATATCATATCACACACACACCAAGCATAGGTGATAACCGAAACCGAAGAACAAGAACTATGAGGATAGTGCTAATACCACTAGTAATAAAGAACTCCAAGTACGACTACCAAGCTATCCTGTAGGAAATTGGGAAAATGCTCAACTACCAACTAACCTTCATTCCTAATCCGCGACCTCTAAACCCTCCTATCTAAGGTCATGTCCTCGGTAAGCTTAAGATGTGCCATGTCCTGTCTAATTACCTCCCCAATACTTCTTCGGCCTGCCTCTACATCTCCTGATGCCCCGCTATTGCCAACCTCTCACATCTCATTGGGTTTCTACACTTCTCCTCTTCACATGCCAAAACCATCTCAATCTCAGTTCCCTCAACTTATCCACCATAGAAGCCATGCCTATCTTTTTCTGGATTTCTTCATTCTTAATCTTATCACTCCTAATATGCCCACACATCCACTTCAACATCCTCATTTCCACAACCTTCATCTTCTGGACATATGAGTTCTTGACTGGCCAACACTTCGTCCCATAGAACATAGTTGGTCTAACCACCACTTTGTAGAACTTACTTTTAAGTCTTTGCGGTACCTTTCTATCACACAAGACTCCGGAGGTGAGCCTCCATTTTGCCCATCCCGTGTGAATACGGTGCGTGATGTCATCATCGATCTCCCCATTACCTTGAATTGAAGACCCGAGATACTTGAAACATCCTCTCCTAGGGATGACCTGAGTATCAAGCTTCACTTCTACGCCGTCCTTATGCGTAGTATCACTTAACTTACCGTAAGTATTTAGTCTTGGTCCTGCTCAGCCTGAACCCTTTAGACTCCAGAGTTTGTCTCCAAACCTCCAGCCTATCATTAACTCCGCTGCGAGTCTCATTAATCAATACTATGTCATCTGCGAATAACATACACCATGACACCTCACCTTGGATATGTCACGTCAGTACATCCATAACCAGCGCGAAAAGAAATGGGCTAAGACCCGATCCTTGGTGTAACCCCATCAAGATTGGGAAGTGATCTGAGTCTCTTCCCATTGTCCGCATCCTAGTTTTGTCTCCATTGTACATATCTTCAATCATCCTACTGTAAGACACAGGTTCACCTTTATCCTCCAAACATCTCTAAAGAACCTCCCTTGGGACTTTCTCGTAAGCCTTCTCTAGGTCAATGAACACCATATGTAAATCCCTCTTCTTATCCCTATATTGCTCCACCAGTCTCCTCACAGGGTGGATGGCTTTTGTGGTAGACCGCCCCGGCATGAATCCGAACTAGTTCTCAAAAATACACACCCCTCCTCACTCTCATCTCCACCACCTTCTCCCCCACTTTCATAGTGTGCTCAGCAGCTTGATACCCCTATAGTTGTTGCAATTATGAATATCACCCTTGTTCTTGTACAACAGAATCATCGTACTCCACCTCCATTCTTCGGGCATCTTTGTTGTCCTATAAATGACATTAAACAACTCCGTTAGTCACTCCAAGCCTGTCCTGCCTATGTTCTTCCAAAACTCCATCGGAATTTCGTCTGGCCCAGTCGCTCTTCCCCTACTCATCTTACGCATAACACCCTTAAGCTTGTCAACCTCTATAGACCTGCAATTCCCAAATCTCATTGTCGCTCGGAGTGCTCCAACTCGACTAGCACAATGTCCCTATCCCTCTCTTTGTTCAAGAGCTTATGAAAGTATGTATGCCACCTCCATCTGATGAGTGCCTCATCTACGAATACTCTGCCTCCCTTATCTTTGATGCACTTCACTTGGTACAGATCTCAGGCATTTCTCTCTCTCGCTTTGGCTAGCCTGTACAACTTCTTATCTCCTCCTTTGTCCCCTAGCTCCTCATACAAACGTTCAGAAGCTACCATTTTAGCCGCCAACTTCGCCTCCTTCCTTGCCACCTTATACATTTCCCTCCTTTCCCGCTTATCCTTCTCATCCATGCTCTCCACCCACTTCGCATAAGCCACCTTCTTTGCTTCTACTTTCCTTTGGACTTCACCATTCCACCACCAATCTCCTCGATGTCCATCGGAGATACCCTTCGAGACCCCAACCCTCTCTTGCAGCTTCCCTTATGCAATTAGTTGTCTTATCCCACATACTGGTCGCATCCCCACTACTTCCTTAAGCCCCCATCGCCACCAACTTCTCCCCCATATCCTGAGCGTTGGCAGGAGTCAAGTCACCCCATCTAATCCTTGGCCGGTCATACCCAGTCCTCTTCTTCCTCTTAATCTCCAAATCCATCACCAAAAGCTTATGTTGACTTGTAAAAGTCTCGCTCGGGATAATCTTGCAATCTTTGCAGAGGCCTCTATCACCCTTCTTGAGTAAGTAATCAATCTGAGTCCTAGATACTGCCCTACTAAAGGTAACCAAATGATCCTCCTTTTTCGGGAAACTCGAGTTTGCAATTACCAACTCAAAAGGCTTTAGCAAAATAGCAAAATTCAAAAGTGATATTCCTCCGTTTCGATCCCCAAAACCTCCATGCACATCGTCATAACCCATGAGGTTTTCCCAATGTGGCCATTGAAATCCACTCCTATGAATAGCTTCTCGATGGGTGGTATACCTCTCCCAACCTCGTCCAAATCCTCCCCAAAACGCTTTTTGACATCCTCGTCCAAGCCCGCTTGCAGTGCTTATGCACTAATAATACTTAAAGTACGCCCTCCCCCGACTAGCTTAATCGACATAATCCTATCATTGACCCTCCGAACCTCTACCACCTGCTAGCTTAGATTCTTGTCAACTAAAACACCTACTCTATTCCTATTTCTCGCCTCTCCTGAGTACCACAACTTAAACCCGTCCACATCCCGAGCCTTAGTTCCTACCTATTTGGTTTCCTCGACACAAGCTATTTTAATCTAACTTAATGTTACTTGTCTAAAAAAAAGGTATATTAATCTCACTCTTTCTCAAGAATCTTGACTAACTCTATAGATTTCCCCGTCCAAGACCCTATGTTCCACGACCCTATTCTCGCCTAGGCGCTCCCTTAACCTACTTACCGCCCCCGACCCCACCCCGACCGAGAACATGACCCAAGTCTACCATCGCACATCAAAGCCACTAAAGCAGATGAAACCAAACATGGTTATACTAAACAAGCACACTATAACAAGCGTAAAGTCAAGAAGTAATCTATGCAAGAGGGACTAAAGGCAAGAATCGACAAGAAAACACAAGTCAAGGCCGTGCAAGAACTAGCCAGAAACACTTCCTAAACACGCACTAATAACAGCACTAATAACAGGGGCAAAAGAAATTAGTAGAATGGTGAGAACAGTAACACACACATAGGCTTAAATTGCTACACGATCTAACAAGCAAAAAGCACTAAAGTAAGAAAGAATATCAACAACATGCAGATTAAATATCTAAAGCAAGAAATTAGCTAAAGAATGAATGAAGAAAACAATAGTTTGACATCAGGTTTGCTGGTTGACACACACAAGGCCACAATTCAACCCAAATAATAGATAGTATAAAGATAGAGCAGATACGCAGATTTTATTCACTTTGAAATTGCCTGCTTAATATTAGGTTAAAGTAGAATGAGAAGATGGTAAATGGGAATTTTTATTTGTGAGATATCAGTAAAGAAAGAGGAAGAGAGAGTACCTGGGGAAGGTGAAATCAAAGTAGAGAAAACCTGAGATGAATTTGCACCGGAAACTGAACCTGCAGATGAGTGTTCGCTGGGAACTCGCCTGAAAGTTGACCAGAGATTCTGAATCTCTCTGAACTGGCTGGAAAATGGATGGGTAGATTCGGTTTTAAGAGCCGACCACCACAACGTAAAAACCTTGCTGGAAAGTCTCTCACGCGCCAGCGCGTGGTTGATCTCGCCGATAGACTCTTTGTTCTTTGAAGAAGATGGAGATGTCAACGGGTCTAGTAGAGAAGGAGAGAGAGAGAGAGAGAGAGAGAGAGAGACTTGTCCGTAAGCGGAGTTCCGTTAGAAAGTCACCGGAAAACCAAGGTCGAAGAAGACCTAAAAAAAAATTGAACCTGAAGTGGAATTGCAACTAATCTTGATTAATCAAACTGTGAGAAATATAGGAGAAAAATGTTATTGAATTGTATCTACATTATTACACAGAGATCCTATGTATAGACACTAGATAACAATCCTTTACCAAGTAGGATTCTGTATACTATTCCTATTCCTATACTAACTAGGATTCTATATACTATTCCTATTCCTATCCTAACACTCCCCCTCAAGCTGGTGCGTACAAGTCATATGTACCTAGCTTGTTACAGATGTAATTAATACGAGGACCGGTGAGGGACTTGGTGAAGATATCTGCAAGTTGATCATTCGACTTTACAAATTTTGTAACAATATCACCTGAGAGTATCTTTTCCCTGATAAAGTGACAATCAATCTCAATGTGTTTAGTCCTCTCATGAAATACTGGATTTGATGCGATATGAAGGGCCGCTTGATTATCACATACAAGTTCCATCTGACCGATTTCTCCAAATTTTAGTTCACTCAGCAACTGTTTGATCCAAACTAGCTCACAAGTTGCTACAACCATTGCTCGATATTCTGCTTCTGCACTAGATCGAGCATACTCTTCCCGGACACCAAATTACCTCCTACTAATACACAATATCCGGATGTGGAACGTCTATCAGAGGGTGATCCTGCCCAATCGGCGTCTGTATATCCAATGATATGCTCATGGCCTCGATCCTCGAAGAGTAGTCCTTTATCTGTAGCTGACTTTATATATCGCAGAATACGAACGACTGCATCCCAATGACTATCACAAGGGGAAGTCATAAACTCACTTACAACACTCACAGGAAAAGAGATGTCAAGTCTAGTCACTGTGAGATAATTCAACTTTCCAACCAGCCGCCTATACCTCCCAGGATCACTGAGTGGCTCCCCCTGTCTCGGCAAGAGTTTAGCATTCGGATCCATAGGAGTGTCAATGGGTCTACATCCCATCATTCCTGTCTCCTCAAGAATGTCTTAAGGCATACTTGCGTTTAGAAATAACAATACCTGATCTAGACTGAGCAACCTCAATACCTAGAAAATACTTCAGTCTGCTGAGGTCTCTAGTCTGGAAATGCTGAAAGAGATGTTGCTTCAAATTAGTGATACCATCTTGATCATTGCCGGTGATAACAATATCATCAACGTAAACCACTAGATAAATACACAAATTTGGTGCAGAATGTCGATAAAACACCGAGTGATCAGCTCCACTACGAGTCATGCCAAACTCCTGAATTACTGTGCTGAACTTACCAAACCAGGCTCGGGGAGACTGTTTCAGATCATACAGTGACCTGCGCAATCGACATACAAGGCTACTAGACTCCCCCTGAGCAACAAAACCAGGTGGTTGCTCCATATAGACTTCTTCCTCAAGATCACCATGCTGAAAAGCATTTTTAATGTCCAACTGATGAAGAGGTCAATGGCGAACGACAGCCATAGATAGAAAAAGACGAACATATGCTATTTTAGCCACGGGAGAGAAAGTATCACTATAATCTAGCCCAAATATCTGAGTATATCCTTTGGCAACAAGACGAGCCTTAAGCCGATCAACTTGACCGTCTGGACCAACTTTGACTGCATAAACCCATCGGCAACCAACAATAGATTTACCTGCAGGAAGGGAAACAAGCTCCCAAGTACCACTCGTATGTAAAGCAGACATCTCGTCAATCATAGCTTGCCTCCATCCTGGATGAGAAAGTGCTTCACCTGTAGTCTTAGGGATGGAAACAGAGGACAAAGATGATACAAAGGCATAGTGGGGTGATGATAGACGATGATAACTCAAGAAAGTATAATGTGGGTTAGCATTACGAGTGGACCGTATACCTTTTTGAAGTGCAATCGGTTGGCTAGGAGAAGGCAAGTCCGCAGTGGGAGTAGGGTCTGGCGCATGACATGAATCATTTAGAACTGATGCTGGACGCTGGCGACGGTGATAAGTTAGGAGTGGTGGCACTGTAGCGGGAGATATAGAAGTAACCGTAGATTTCTCAAAAGTCGGTGTAGGTAAGACCTGAGGTATGGGTAAGACCTCAGAGATATCAGGATGATCAGAAGATGTATAGTAAGGTTGATACTCAAAGAATGTGACATCGACGGACATAAGGTATCGACGAAGATCAGGTGAATAGCAACGATACCCTTTTTGAACTCTAGAGTAACCAAGAAAGACACTTGAGAGCACGAGGGGCTAATTTATCTTTTCCTGGGGCTAAATTATGAACAAAGCATGTACTTCCAAATACACGAGGAGGGACAGAGTAGAGATGTGACTGAGGAAACAATATGGAATGGGGAACCTGATTTTGAATGGAAGATGAGGGCATCCTATTTATTAAATAGCAAGATGTGAGGACTGCATCTCCCCAAAAACGCAGCGGAACATGTGATTCAATGAGAAGAGTGCGAGCAGTCTCAATAAGATGCCTATTCTTCCTTTCTGCTACACCGTTCTGCTGAGGGGTGTATGGACAAGATGTCTGATGAATAATTCCTTGGTGAGTCATAAACTCCTGAAACTGGGAAGATACGTATTCTAAGGCATTATCACTACGAAAAGTACGAATAGAAACACCAAATTGATTTTGTATTTCAGCAAAAAAACTTTTGAATATAGAAAATAACTCAGAACGATCTTTCATTAAGAAAACCCAAGTACATCTTGAATAATCATCAATGAAACTAATAATATAACGAAATCCTAAGGGTGAACTGACTCTACTAGGACCCCAAATATCAGAATGAACTAATGAAAAAATAGACTCTGAACGACCCTCAGCACTACGTGAAAATGTAGCGCGAGTGTGTTTTCCAAGTTGACACGACTCACAATCTAAAGTGGATAGACTAGACAAACTAGGCACCATCTTCTGTAGCTTGGATAGACTCGGATGTCCCAAACGTTTGTGAATTAGGCCTGGAGGATCTGTAACGGAGCATGCTGTGAAGGAATTTGACGAGGTAAGATAGTAAAGGCCTTGTGATTCATGTCCTATGCCAATCATCTGCCCCGTACTGCGGTCCTGCATGAGAAAAAAATCATCAAAAAATGTTATGCCACAATGCAGGGCACACGTCAAACGACTAACAGATGCAAGATTAAAAAGGGACATAAAGAACATAGTCTAGAGTGACAGAAGATAGGGGTTTAGCTTGTCCAACTCCTTTTGGTTTTGTTTGGATCCCATTGGCTAAAGTAATAGCAGGAAGAGATTGTGAATAAACAATATCAGACAGAAGTGATTTGTTACCAGAAATATGATCAGAAGCGCCTGAGTCCATGACCCATGATCCAAGAGTACTAGACTGTGAAACACAAGCAAAAGAATTACCAGCAACAGAAGCAGGCTGAGCACTCGAGGCTACTTGTGGGGATGACGCCTGCTTACTTGATCGATACTGGAGGAACTCATCATATTCTGCCTGAGCAATATGAGCATTATTGGACGGTCGATCAGGTTGAGCAACAGAGGCTACTTGTGGAGATGTCTGCTTACTTGCTCGATATCGAAGGAACTCATTATATTCCTTTATAGCAATAGGATCATTATTTGGTAGTTGACCATGCAAAATATAACATATGTCACGAGTGTGTCCAGGCTTATGACAATAACTACACTTAGATCGAGATCTTTCAAAACGACCTCCCCCTCTTTGATTCTCCATAGATTGAGATGTTCGTTTTTCTATGGTTTGAGATGCAAGAATAGAGGAGTCCACGATGATGGGTGATGAAACCCCTTTGTGACTGGGAGGCGCGGCAAGACGAAGTAGACGAGAGAATAATTCATCAATTGTAGGAACTGTAGGATTAGCTAAAATCTGATCATGTACTGAATCAAGGTCAGTAGGAAGTCCAGCAAGTGTAAGAACTAGAAACAATGTTTGTTTGTGCTCTTGTTGTTTTTCCACGTTTGTAGTGACTGGCATCAACGTTTCAAATTCTTCCATGACTGCCTGTACTTGTCCCAAGTAAGTAGACATATCGGATTCTTGTTTCTTTAAGTTGGTCATCCGAGATATCACATCATAGAAACGAGATATGTCATTAGTGTATAAAGCACGAGCCTTTTCCCAAACTGAATAACATGTCTGGAATGGGCGAAACAAGGGCATCAATTTGGAATCAATAGATCGCCACATGATACTACATAATTGAGCATCAACCTTCTCCCATTGTGCTTTGGCTGTCGCATCTTCCGCACTAGACTTTGCCTTTTCATCTACAACTCTAGCATTGTTCGTCAAATGATCTTGGACACCTTGACCCTTGCACCATAACTCAACCGAGGAAGCCCAAGCTAAATAGTTTGAGCTTCCCATTAATGGTTCTGAAGTGATCATAGGGCTTGAAATCCCAATTCCAGTATTTTTGGAACCAAAAATATCAACCCCAAAAGACATCTTGTGAAATCAAACTTTTGTAGCCAAAAAATCTAGAAATATGTTGCTGGAATCTGGAAACAAGTCGCCAGAAACAGAGAAAAACAGCATCAACTCAGATCTGTCGGAAACAGTGCAGCAGTCGCCGGAAAAGTTATTTTCTCTCCGAAAATTGAAGAAAATTATCTGATTGTGGTCGGAATAGTCACGCGACCTGACTGGAAAAAGAAATCGTCGAAAAAAGTTGTCGGAAAGAAGCTCACGCGTCCGGCGTGTGGTGTAGATATCGCCGAAGAAGACAGTTTCCGACGGCACGTGGAGGGGTTTCTGCTAGTGAAATTTTAGGGTTATGGTCGCGAGAGGGTGTGGGACTCCGTGGTGGTGTTGGTTTTCGCACAACACTAACAAACACGAGGTGACGCAACACAACCCTAAAAAGTTGCCGGAATTTGACGCATGGCAACTGTTTTGACCTAATTTTCTTTCACCGGTGTTTCTCACCAATGCTCTGATACCATGTGAGAAATATAGGAGAAAAATATTATTGAATTGTATCTACATTATTACACAAAGATCCTATATATAGACACTAGATAACAATTCTTTACCAAGTAGGTTTCTGTAGACTATTCCTATTCCTATATTAACTAGGATTCTATATACTATTCCTATTCCTATTATAACACAAACTAATGTTGAATATGTCAACCAGCATTCTTAATTTCTAATTCTTCATCAATGGTGCCAAGCCTAGATGGAGCAGAGATTGATCAAGTGGTTTTGGTGAGATGGAGGGAAAAGGGGGGTAGGTTGTCCAATGGCAGAGTATCTTTGTTTTTTCGAAAACTGGTGTAGCAGTCGGCCATTTTGGTGGCTGAGATAAGATGCTGCTGCTAGGGAAATCATTGTTATTTAGATGAACAGGATGAGAGACAGCTTATAGGCTCGTTGGCCTGAGTCAAGCCAATGAAAGTTATTCAGCTGGAAAAATAAAATGAAGACAAAGCCAGAGAAACTGAGAGCTAACAGAAGGAATATGGAAAGCCAAAAGAAAGAGGATCAAAATAAATAGAGAAATGTGAAAAAAGGAAAGGGAAAAATGAGAAGAGTAAGAGGGAGGGGAATGTGAGGAGAGGAAAAGGAAAAAAAAACTATAAAAGTAGAGTAAGAGAGTTTATCCCTTTGCATGGATTGTAGAGGTTAAATTTAGACTATATGACAAGAGAGCATATTGCAGTAACAAACATAATAATATAGCATCATAAAGTTTGTGGTTTGGTTGCTAACTGAATTGTAGTTGGTTCCTCTAGGAATAACTGAGTAATACACATCCCATCTAAAACAAGTTATTTTTTGGACCAAATTCAGTATGATGAAGCTTTTTTATCCACAATAGTAGTCTTCTGGTGGAACTATATTACTAAGATTGTTTCCCTAACTTGATAAAAATTGAGTTAGTTTCAAGAAAAACAAGAGAAGCACGCAAAAGAAAAATACGAAGATTAAAGACGGCAAAATAAAGATAGGCGAAATTCAAGAAAAAAGAATTCCCAAACTTCGAAATTAATTTCTAAGAATCCTAATTGATTGTAGTAGACAAAATTAGCGGATTTAGGGCTAATCATGTTTACTAGCAAATTCAGTTCAAGAACTTAGTTGAAAAGTGATTTAGACCCTCAAGCAAAGAATTAATTTTATCTCTTAGAAGAATCGTTCTTGTAAGGTCGTACGGTAAATTCCAAGTAGCCAATACACAAAGGTTTAAAGCAGAGAAACTCTCAATAATATTAAGGGATAATTTCAAAAAAAATACACTTGGTAAATATACATTGCAATTTCGTGACCAAAAAAGTACATTACATTTTATAGCCCAAACCTGGATTTGGCCATAAGTGTAAAGTAACTTTTTTTTGTATAACAATATATATATTTGTATATTGTATTATATATTGTTGTATATACAATACAGTCTTTTTATTTAGGTGATTTGCTTCTTCCTCTCCAATTTATACACACTTATACAATGTAGATACATTGTTTGTATATATAGTGTTTAAACAATGTATCTACATTGTATAAGTGTGTATAAATTGGAGAGGAAGAAGCAAATCACCGAAATAAAAAGACCGTATTGTATATACAACAATATACAATACAGTATACAACGAAACGGACTTCATCTTCTTCCTCGAATTCAAGCACCAAATTCATCCAAAAACACCTCAAAACTACACCAAATCATCCAAAATTTCACATTTATGCTCCTCAATACATAACCGATCTTTTGCAATCATATTCACTCGAAACAAAACTTATTTACGAAAATTTAATTTTCAAATTTTGAAGCTTAGAGCTTCAATAATGGCTGAACATCCAAAAAAAAATATGCTATAACTGTGAAATTGTAATGTAAATTTGCTATATGTTTGGTGTACGAATTTTATAGACCTGTATTTCCTTAGATGTTCATTAGTTGTAGCAATAATGAATTACTATGAAGATTGGATTGTGTGTGTGTGAGAGAGAGAGTAATAATTTGGTCAAGGATGTAAAACAACTTTCTTTTTCTTTAGACATTGGGCCATTTTCGGTAAAGAGCTTAAAAAGTTGGCCCATATTTTGCAATGTAAGATTGTCATATTCACTTTTATGTAAGTTTTCCAAATATTAATAGTGATGTCTCTTCAAACAACAAAAGAATTCCCCTTTATATAGGGAGAATATCGTGTACCCCTCTCCTAGCCCCCATTGGAATCGAATCCTACTCTACATTGACAACATGTCCTTTTATCGAAAGAATAAGTAGAAAACCTAACTAGGAAACTAGGAAAGCATGTAAAAACTTCCTTAAAAGGTAAAGACTTTTATTAGGAAAACAGGTAAAATTGATGTCACACTTCTTCCAAAAATTACCCAACAAATAAGGAAAGAAGTGACACTTTTTGACTCCAACATACACGCCTAAGTAGGCATGTTCTTCAACCCCTTTTGGGCGTGTAATGGGGCTTCATATGGGCCCAGTCCTCCTCTTGGACTTGGACCATCAAATGTGTGTAGCATTTAGCTATCCCTTTGCTATAATTCTTGGGCTTTTCTTCCATGATAAGCATCTTCTTGATCTCCCATTGAAGCCCATCAACCTTGGCTTGCATCTCCTTAGTTTGTGACCTCGAGAATGGTCTTCGTGTTACTTCTATAGCTTCATCCTTGTCCATGGAGCTATCACTTATTCTTTCTTTGCTGGTGATCTTGAAATATAAAATGTAAAGGTTCATTTGATCCTATTTGGGACTTCAGAGACATCAAATGAAACTAAACAATTTTCTCGAGGGGATGAAATTTTCTGTGTCTTGTTTCTCCTCTACAGTATTTCCTTGTAATTATGAGATAAATCCCTTCTGGTTTATTTTTTTGGGGAATAGGAAAGGGCTTATATGATGCTTAGTATGAACGATGACGGGATTGATTATGGGAGTTGGGATGCTGGGAGCTATGGCCATGATGAGGATGATGATGAAGATTTTGATGATCCAAGCGAAGAAGAAGATGATGGTAGTAATGTGGATGAGGATGACGAAAATGCATTTGATGTGCATGCTCATGATGAAGCTAGTGAGGATGAGAACCAAGGGATTGAGTTAGACCCATCGGCTTTTTCTAGTGATGAGGCCTATGCCAGAGCACTACAAGATGCTGAAGACAGAGAAATGGCAGCTAGATTATTGGCCCTTGCCGGGATAAATGAAAGTAAGTCCTTTGTTGAAACTTATTTTTACTGTTGTTTTTGTTGGCGTTTTTATTCCGTTCTGTTATCGTGTAACTATTGACACATCTATGATTTTTAGTGTATGTTGGACAAACACAAGATGAAGAGGATCGTGGTATTAATTCCCAGGTAACGATATGTTTTAGCATTCTAATGAAGTGGGCTTAACAGCATTGCTTCTGAAGATCAAATTGATATTCTCATTCATATGCATTAGTTCATCAGTTTTTTCATATTCTAGCATGGATCTTACATTTTGAGCTCTCTGAGCTTCTCTTTTCATAAAATTCGTAAGAGTCAACATTGATAAGTTTTGAGGTTGGTTAATATGATTGTATTTAAATAATCTTCATTTTGATCAATTGCATCCACCCACTGCCGTCCTGTCCCGTGGAAGGGACAACCGCATGCAGAATATGTTTATGACAGTTTATGGTATTAGTATTATACTAAAAAATAAGAATAGTTTGGGAAGTTAAGAAATTTGGTAAATACAGAATCTGAACACACGCGAGCACGCACACATATGTATTTCTTTTAGAGTCCTAGTACATAAATGAGATGTGCTTTTGCAGTTGTTGAAGGATGCCGGTTATCATGTTCTGCAGAGTTGGGGAATAAAATGATATCCCAATAGGGGGTATTTGAGAAACAACTTACATTTTCTTACACTTTCTACTCTCAGCCCTGAAGAATAGATCTTGGATAACTGAAAATATGATAGGTTGTGCATAGAAGACTACAATCTTAAAAGTATCATTATATATAGTTAACAGCATCCTCATGTGTACATGAAATTAATTTTTATCAAAACATTTAAGTGTACTAGTAGTTTTATACTATTAGTCTAGATATTACCAGTATAACCAGTGATCATCCCCATTGTCTTCCCTTAAATAGCCCATTAAATTCTAGCCCCTCTTCCTTTGGATCGTATACCAACACTGTTGGACATAGTAAATTTTTTGTTACTTAAAGCATGCTAATAAGGGCATAGTACTGATGTCAAAGGACTTCTGCTCGAAGAAGCACAAGGTAAGCCTGTTCCCAAGGGAGAAAACAGAACTTTGATTTAGAAATTTTAGAATCTTCGTTTGCCCCAATTTCTTTGGGATGCACTAATAACCAGCAAATTGTAAGTGATTTTCCTTTAAATGAATCAATTTAAATAGTTGTTTGTGGCTGCGGTGAAGACTAGATTAAGAGGTTATTACTTCTAATGAAACTTCCATTGCCAATAAAGTCAGGGGAGCCACTAGCTCAGTCTTACAATAAAAACATGAAATGCACAACAACAACAACAACAACAACATACCCAGTGTATTCCCACAGCGTGGGGTCTGGGGAGGGTAGAGTGTACGCAGTCCATACCACTACCTCAGGGGTGAGGTAGAGAGGCTGTTTCCGATAGACCCCCGGCTCAAGACAAAACAGTCTAAAAAATAGGCTAAAAAGGACGTAACAATGATACAGGATAAAAATACAAGATAAAACTACAAGAGACGATAAGGAGTAATATGTAGTAACAAACAACAGACAGAAACAGAGCACTGCCACAAAATACTACCACGAGGAATCCAAGAACAAGAAACTGTAAGCGTAACACTACGATTACTAGCCTAGGTAGGTAGGCTAGTCTACCTACTAGCCTACACACACTTCTACCTACTACTCTTCTACCCTAATCCGCGTCCTCCACACCTTCCTATCTAGGGTCATGTCCTCGGTAAGCTGCAACTGCGCCATGTCCTGTCGAATCACCTCTCCCCAATGCTTTTTCGGTCTACCTCGTCCTCTCCTGTAACCATCCATAGCCAACCTCTCACACCTCCGCACTGGAGCATCCGTGCCTCTCCTCCTCACATGTCCGAACCATCTCAACCTCGCTTCCCGCATCTTATCTTCCACCGACGCCACACCCACCTTATCTCGGATATCCTCATTCCTAATCCTATCTCTCCTAGTAAACCCGCACATCCATCGCAACATCCTCATCTCCGCCACCTTCATCTTTTGAATATGGGAGTTCTTTACTGGCCAACACTCAACTCCATACAACAAAGTTGGTCGGACCACCACTCTGTAGAATTTGCCTTTAAGTTTAGTAGGCACCTTCTTATCGCACAAGACTCCAGATGCGAGCCTCCATTTCATCCACCCAACACCAATACGATGGGTGACATCCTCATCAATCTCTCCATTTCCTTGGATAATAGACCCAAGATACTTGAAACTCCCTTTCTTTTGGATGACCTGTGTATCCAGCTTCACTTCTACGTCATCATCCTGAGTCGCCTCACTGAACTTGCACTCCATATATTCAGTCTTGGTCCTGCTCAACCTAAACCCCTTCGACTCGAGGGTCTGTCTCCAAACCTCCAACTTAGCATTAACTCCTCCGCGAGTCTCGTCCACCAAAACTACATCATCCGCAAATAACATGCACCATGGCACCTCACCTTGTATTTGCCGCGTCAATACATCCATTACCAAGGCAAATAAAAACGGGCTAAGGGTCGATCCCTGGTGCAACCCCATTAACACGGGAAAGTGCTCCGAATCTCCTCCCACAGTTCTAACGCGAGTCTTGGCCCCCTCATACATGTCCTTAATTGATCTGGTGTACGCCACGGGTACACCTCGAGCCTCCAAGCACCTCCAAAGGACCTCCCTAGGGACTTTATCATACGCCTTTTCTAGATCGATGAACACCATGTGCAAGTCCTTCTTCCTTTCCCTGTACTGCTCCACCAGTCTTCTAAGGAGATGAATAGCTTCTGTAGTCGAGCGTCCTGGCATAAAGCCGAACTGGTTCTCTGAAATAGGCACGATCTGTCTCAACCTCAACTCCACTACCCTCTCCCAGACCTTCATAGTGTGGCTTAGCAATTTGATACCCCTATAGTTGTTGCAACTCTGAATATCACCCTTGTTCTTGTACAAAGGAATCATCGTGCTCCATCTCCAAGCTTCAGGCATCTTTGCCGTTCTAAAAATACCATCAAACAACTCGGTTAGCCACTTCACACCTGTCTCACCCGAGTTCTTCCAAAAATCAACGGGAATCTCATCTGGCCCCGTCGCCCTACCCCTTTGCATCTTACGAATCGCAACCTTAACCTCTTCAACCTTTATACAGCTACAATAATCATAGTCACGACGCCTCTCTGAGTGTGCCAAATCTCCCATCACAAAGCTTTTGTCCCCCTCTTCATTCAAGAGTCCATGGAAGTAAGACTGCCATCTCCTCCTAATGAGTACCTCATTACTAGTATTTTGCCATCTTCGTCCTTGATGCACTTCACTTGGTCAAGGTCCTGAGTCCTCCTCTCTCTAGCCTTTGCTAACCTGTATAACTTCTTATCCCCACCTTTATCCTCTAAAGCCGCGTATAAGCTTTCAAAGGCTGCCGTTTTAGCTGCCATTACCGCTAACTTAGCCTCCTTCCTAGCAATCTTATACATGAAATGCATTTGGAACAATTCTTTTCTCAATGGGTATGGATCTAAGTTGTGTAATTTGAAGATGAAATGCATTAGAAGATAGAGAGGGAGAATGAAGAGATGACTTGAAGAGATAATGGAATACAAAACTCTCCTATTTTGTAGATTTGATATTCAAACACATCTTATATAACCAAGAAGGACCAACTTAAACTGAATCTAATATTCCAACATTTCACTACAGTAATGCACATTAAAATACCACCCCTCAAACTTGTGATGAGAAAATCACTTTGAGTTTCCTTATTTTGAAATATTTGAAAGTCGATAGTTATTAGACAAGTGGTGCCAGGAAAATTGCCATAGTAATTGTCGGAAGACGCCAAAAAGTGGTGGTTGCAACTCCAATGGATTCTAGAAAGAGGCCAGTGCCCTGGTGTCTTTGGAACAATCATCGGAGATAAATGCAGTGTTTCCTTACAATCACGGGAAATAAGAGTGGCTCATAATTGAGGTCTTTGGAAGAGACAAGAATAGAAACATTACACACAGAAGGAAATTTTGACTAAGCAAGTGGTGTAGGGCACCTAATTGTAAGTGAAAAAGCTACTTGTGTCTCTACTATGATTGTAGAAACTTGGTACCAATAACAACATACCCAATATAATCCCACAAGTGGGGTTTGGGGAGGGTAGGATGTACATAGACCTTACCCTACCTTTGTAAGGCTGAGAGGTTTTCGAAAGACCCTCGGCTCAAACGGGAAGTATCCGACAAGGTTGAAAGAAAAAAGATAGCAAAGTATTAAGATACAAAACAAATGCAGCAACTGCTAGCAATACATATCGAAGAATAAGAAACTACGAAATAACCAAATAATACCTTTAAAAGGATAAAAGGAGAGGAGGCAGCTAGCACACTCCCCTTCCAAACAAAATGCGACAACACCCAACTACCTACTAACCTTCTACCCTAATCCTCGACCTCCATCCCTTTCTGTCTAAGGTCATGTCCTCAGTCAGCTGAAGATGTGTCATGCCTTATCTAATCACCTCCCCTAGTTCTTCTTCAGCCTACCTGTACTCTAGAGCTCTCCTCACTCCAGCTATTGCCAACCCCTCGCACCTTCTAACTGGCGCATCCTCGCATCTCCTCTTTACATGTCCGAACCATCTCAGTCTCGCTTCCCTCATCTTGTCCACCACTGATGCCACTTTCACCTTGCCCCGTATAACTTCGTTCCTAATCATATCTCTTTGAGTGTGCCCATACATCCATATGAGCATCTTCATCTTTGCTACCTTCATCTTCTGAATGTGGGCATTCTTGATCGGCCTACACTCCGCCCCATGTAACAATGTTGGTCGAACCACCACTCTATCAAACTTACCTTTAAACCGTTGCAACACATTCTTATTGCATAGTACACCAAATTCGAGCCTCCATTTCACCCACCTCGCACCAATACGATGTGCGAGATCATCGTCAATCTCCTCGTCTCCTTGAATTATGGATCTAAGATACTTGAAGCTTCCTCTCGCAGGTATGAGTTGTTCCTCGATCTTCACTTCCACTTGATACCATGTAAGGAAATAGGAGAAAGGGAAGAGAATGGACAGTAACTAACTGATGATACTTTATTTACAAGACACCTTTATATGTACAACAACATACCAGTGTAATTTCATAAGTGGGGTCTTGGGAGGGTAGAGTGTACGCAGACCTTACCCTTATCTTGGGATGTCGAGAGGTTGTTGTCGATAGGCCCTTAGCTCAAGGAAAGCATATCAAAGCAGATCGAAAAAGAAATAACAAAAGTGAAGAAATCATGACAAAATACTATAAAAAGCATGGCAAAGCATTCTGAAAAAGTACAGTAATTGCTACAAAATAGTGCAATAATTGAAGTACAAGAGTTAGTGACATAAATCGAAGGATAAGAAACTACATGAGAACTAATATGACTACTAGTATGGAAAGATACGTGAGACAACACTCTACTACCTACTAACCTTCTACCCTAATTCGTGTCCTCCATAACCTCCTATCTAAGGTTATGTCCTCGGTAGGATGAAACTGCGTCATGTTGTTTCTAATCACCTCTCCCCAATACTTATTTAGCCTACCTCTACCTTTCCTAAAACCATCCATAGCCAACCTCTCACACCTCAGCACTGGGGTATCTGTGGATCTTCTCTTCACTCCTCTATATGTATGAGATAAAATCAGTTTAATACCAACTCTAACATCGTAACATTCTAATGCAATGATACTTGTTATTCTAATAAAAGCAGCTACTCGAAAAAGGAACAAAGCAACAAGAAGAAGAATAAAACAAAGCCACATCCAATTATGAAAAATTTACTAGTGCAGACCATTGAAAACTGAACCCTTGATTACAGGAGTGCATTTTCATCACGTCAGTGTATTCAGTCAAGTTCCACCCGACTCAGCCTACTTTTTTCTTTTTTCATTTTAGGGATTTGAATTATTTCAGTGTATAGAAATCTGAACAAGAAGACTGGTGGAGTAGTATAGGGAGAGAAATAAGGACTTACACATGATGTTCATCGACCTAGAAAAGGCTACGACAAAGTCTCGAGGGAGGTTTTATGGAGATGCTTGGAAGCTAGAGGTGTACTTGTGATGTACACTAGGGCGATCTAGGACATGTATGATGGAGCCAAGACCTGGGTAAGGACAGCAGGAGGAGACTCAGAGCACTTCCCAGTTGTGATAAGGTTGCACCAGGGATCTGCTCTTAGCTCGTTTTTATTTGCCTTGGTGTTGGATGAATTGACACGACACATACAAGGTGAGGTACTATGGTGTATGTTATCTGCGGATGACATAGTTTTGATTGACGAGACTTGCGGAGGAGTTAACGCTAAGTTGGAGGTGCGGAGACAGACCCTAGAGTCTAAAAGGGTTTAGGTTGAGCAAAACCAAGATAGAATTCCAAGTCCAATCTGAGTATTCATGCCTATGGACTCCCCTTTTGGCGGTACAGAACGAACTAATCCGCGACCAACAAATTTGGAGTGCAAGTTCAGTGACGTAGCACATAAGGCTAGTGTGGAAGTAAAGCTTGATACACAAGCAGTCCCAAGGAGAGAGTTTCAAGTAACTTGGGTCTATTATCCAAGGAGATGGGGAGATTGACAGTGATGTCACACACCTTATTGGTGCTGGTGGATGACATGGAGGCTTGCATCCAAAGTCTTGTGTGGTAAGAAGGTGCTATCAAAACTCAAAGGCAAGTTCCACAGAGTGGTGGTTAGACGTACTATGTTGTATGGGGTGGAGTATTGCCCAGTCAAGAAATCTCATATTCAGAAAATGGAAGTTACAGAGATGAGGATGCTGCGAGCCTGTGATAGATGTGTGGCCATAGTAGGAGGGATATGATTAGAAAAGAAAATATTCGGTATGATTAGAAAAGAAAATATTCGGGACAAGGTGGGAGTGGCCTCGGTGGAGGACAAGATGCAGGAAGCAAGACTGAGATGGTTCGGGTATGTGAAGAGGAAATGCACGGATGTTCCAGTTGGAGGTGTGAGAGGTTGACTATGGATGGTTTTAGGAGAGGTAGAGGTAGGCCGAAGAAGTATTAGGGAGAGGTGATTAAATAGGACATAGTGCAGTTCTAGCTTACTAAGGACATGACCTTAGATATGAGGTTATGGAGGACACAGTTTAGGGTGGAAGGTTAGTAAAACGTTGTCTCACTTACCTTTCCTTACTAGTAGTCGTAGTGTTAATCACGGAGTTTCTTGTCCTTTGAGTCTGTTATTACCTGTTGTTTCTTGCATTTCGATTATCGTGTTATTTTGTTTTAGTTACGTTTCTTTTTTCAGCATGCTTTGACATGCTCTCTATAGTATTTTGACATGACTTCTTTACCCTCTTAATTCTTTTTCTTGAGCCGAGGGTCTATCGGAAACAACCTCTCTATCTCCCAAGGTAGGGGTAAGGTCTGCGTACACTCTACTTCCCCATATCCGACTTATGGGATTAGACTGGGTATGTTGTTGTTGTATAGAAATCTGAACAATCATATCCCAACAGAGGAAAAATACTAGGTTTTTTTTCCATCTATCCAAGCCTTGCAGACAGAATTACCCGGTACCTGTACTTGTGGGAGATAGTGGGTATCCCGTGAAATTAGTTGAGGTGCAGGTAAGCTTGGACGGGACATCACGGTTGTCAAAATTTTCTTATGGATAACTCACTCCCAACCTTTTTTATTAAGCTCACAATAAATAAAATACACACAATTACAACACTTAGGCACAATTTACATTTTCAGACTTATTTAAATTTACCAGTGTCATGGCTACTAGCATCCTTGCATAGTCATGCCATGCGTACGACACTTGGAACACGCACATTAATTCTTATCCTTAATGTAGTTGACACCCCTAACTCTTTTTTTTTTTTGAGACAATTATATTCACAAAAATTCATCACCAAGAGATTATGAATTGGAACTTACATCCCACAGAGTGATGGGCACACCCCCATAAGGGTTGTCGGATTAGAAGATCCTAAGAAATCAACTAAATCTATACCCCCTATAAAATCATGGTTAGACCAAAAGTATAAAAGGCTAATACAATTCAGTTTCACCCTCTGAAAGTTGAGCTCTTGCCCTTCGAAACACTATTAGGGCGATTCAAATTAATTTAAACAAGCCATAGGAAGTGCTAAACAATAACATCGGCCTGATTTGAACAAAGGCCAGCTGCATCAACCACATAACATGTACGTTGCATACTTTTTGCGACCACCGCCCAGGTTAGTATGGCACCAAGGCACTGCTCCACCCAATGCCATGTTGCATGCCACTTGCACATGCATTTTCCGTATGCCTCTCGCACATGATGTTGCCACTAGTACTTGCCTAACACTTGGTCGTATTTCAGCCTTGTTAACCCACTGTGTCATTGCCTTAGCTTTCCTTTTCTTGTCCCAATCATGTCTTGTCTTGTCATCAATGTTGCATGCTTTGGTGCAATTCCATGCCCACTCGTGCCTCGTGTCAAACTATCTTACTTCCCTCCAGGCCACCCATGCCAACTCATGCTAACCCAAGCAGAGTCAATCATACTTAGGGTTGTAGTGTCGTGATGTTGCCGCTCTTGTTCAGGTTGTGGCAAGGCTATCATGTCAAATGTTTGTCGTAATTGTGTCATGTTGAGGGACGAGCTAAGGGGATAACAAACCACCTCCACCAGGTGAACTCGTCGTCCTCTACGAGGCAGAATTCAGATACTCTTGTATTTGCTTCTCAAATTACCACAAACCAGTTCCTTTTTCTCAAGTTGCATCTGCATCAGGCTTGCCTTTCTAATTTACCAAAAATTTTGTCCGCTGGTTCTTCTTACTCAACCCCAACATCCGGTGATCTAAGATCTTCTCCACGCTCCCCTGAAACTGTTTGCACACCATAGCAAAAGCACGTTTTGTCTTGCTCCTTGATGGATCATCAACATCTTCATGGAATTTCTTCAAGAAGCTAATAGGGAAGGATGGGTATGCTTAAAGTCTGTTTGGAAACTTAAGACAGCACGCCATAACACCTACTTTCTTAACAGTTTCAAAGGGATCATCATACTTTGGAATGAAGCCTCTGGGTGACTTTTTTTGCTGTTGATCTTAACCAAATTTGAGGAGTTAGTTTCAACAACACTTTGTCATCCTCGTTAAACTCCAAAGCCGGCTTGTTCCTGTTGGCATACTTCATCATGCGCTTTGAGGCTTTCCTCAAGACAAATAAAATTTTGTGGGCCTTTTAAAACCAAGTGTGGATGGATCCTGTAAAGGTGCAGGCTATAGTGGAGTGGCACGCTCCTAATGGCAGGAAGGAATTGAGATCATTTCTTGGCTTGGCAAACTAATAGAAAATTCATTGTTGGTTACTTGAAGAAAGCTCCTTCCTTGATAAATTTTTTAAAGAAGAATGTGAGATGGGATTTGTCTGATTCTTGTGTGATGGCATTCAATGTTTTGAAAAAAAACTATTAACCAATATTGCAAGTTTCCGACTTTGAGTTTACTTTTGAAGTGCACAACGATGCTTCCAACATAGCTTTTGGTTATGTGTTCATCCGGTAGGATCACCCTGAAATTGAATGAATCGGAGCAACGCTATTATTATGCTCATAAAAGGAGATGATTGTTCCGACTTGGTTGGTGTATCTGCTGAGAACTAAATTTGTTGTACATATCCGACTAAAGTCGAGTCCTAAGCACGTTGGCAAGAGTTTTGGGTTGAGTATTGTGAGAGATATAGGATGAAAATATTATTAAATTGTGTATCTACATTATTACATTGAGACCCTATTTATAGACACTACATTACAATCCTTTTCCAAGTAGGATTTTATATACTATTCTTGTTCCCACTCCTATTCTAACACTCCCTCTCAAGCTGGTGCATACAAGTCATACGTGCCGAGCTTGTTATAGATGTAATTAATATGCGGACCAGTTAGGGACTTGGTGAAAATATCGGCAAGCTGATCACTCGATTTCACAAATTTTGTAACAATATCTCTGGAGAGTATCTTCTCTCTAACAAAGTGACAGTCAATCTCAATGTGCTTAGTCCTCTCATGAAATACCAGATTTGATGCGATATGAAGAGTCGCTTGGTTATCACACACAAGTTCCATTTGATTGATTTCTCCAAATTTTAGCTCTCTCAGTAGTTGTTTAATCCAAACTAGCTCACAAGTTTCTATCGCCATTGCTCGATATTCCGCTTTTGAACTAGTCGAGCAACCACACTCTGTTTCTTACCAAATTACCTCATACTAAAACACAATATTCGGAGGTAGAACGTCTATCACAAGGTGATCCTCCTAATCAACGTCTGTATATCCAAAGATTTGCTCATGACCTCGATCCTTGAAGAGTACTCCTTTACTTGGAGCTGACTTTATATGTCAAAGAATGCGAACAATTGCATCCCAATGACTATCACAGGTGAATCCATAATCTGACTTACAACACTCATAAGATAGGAAGTGTCAGGTCTGGTCACTGTGAGATAATTGACTTACCAACCAGACGCCTATATCTTCTAGGACCACTAAGTGGCTCCCCCTGTCCTAGCAGGAGTTTAGTATTCGGATCCAGAGTGTCAATGGGTTTGCGTCCCACCATTCATGTCTCCTCAAGAATGTCTAAGGCATACTTGCGTTGCGGAATAACAATATCTGATCTGGACTAGGCAACCTCAATACTTAGAAGATACTTCAGTCTGCCGAGGTCTTTAGTCTGGAAATGCTGAAAGAGATGTTGCTTTAAACTAATGAGACCATCTTGATCATTGTCAGTAATAACGATATCATCAACATAAACCACCAAATAAATACACAGATTTTGAAGCAGAATGTCGATAAAACAAGGACGTGATCTTGCTCGGGAAGGTAATGAGATTATTCGCGAGGTTTGCAAATGGAGCCAAAGTAGATTATTTTTCCATTCCTTTCCAAAATTCCATCGCGTGATCAGCTTCACTATGAGTCATGCCAAACTCCTGAATTATTGTGCTTAACTTTCCAAACCATGCTCGAGGAGACTGTTTCAGAGCATAAAGTGTCCGGCGCAATCGACACACCAGGCTAGACTCCCCTGAGCAACAAAACCTAGTGGTTGCTCCATAAAAACTTCCTCCTCAAGGTCACCAGGAAGAAGGATTCTTAATGTCCAACTGATAAAGAGGCCAATGTCGAACAATAGCCATGGATAAAAAATAAACTAACAAATGCTATATTAGGTATGGGAGAGATTAGAGAAAGTACCATTGTAATTAAGCCCAAATATCTGAGTATACCCTTTGTCAATAAAGCAAGCCTTAAGCCGATCAATTTGGCCGTCTGGGCCAACTTTGACTGCATAAACCCAACGACAACCAACAATAGATTTACTTGAAGGGAGAGGAACAAGCTCCCAAGTACCACTTGTATGTCAAGCAGGCATAACCTGTCGCCATCCTGGATAAGAAAGTGCTTCTCGTGTGGACTTAGGGATGGAGACAAAGGACAAAGATGATACAAAGGTATAATGGGGTGATGACAGACGATGATAACTTACACGGGTACAATGAGGGTTAGTATTACGAGTGGCCCGTATACCTTTTCGAAGTGCAGTCGGTTGATTAAAAGGAGACAAGTCTGTAGTAGATGCAGGGTCAGGTGCATGCCGGGAATCATCTGAGCCAGATGCCGGACGTGGACGACGATGATAAGTCAAAGGTGGTGGCACTGTGGAGGGAGATGTAGAAGGTATTGTAGATTCCTCAAAAGTCGGTATGGATAAGACCAGTGGCGGAGGCAGGATTTTTGTTGAGGGGGTTCAAAGGGTCGGATCAGATATGAGCGGGTCGAATAAAATATAAACGAGTCAAATAAAAAATGAACGGATGGAATAAGATATGAGCAAGCTAGATAAGATTCAACTCTACCTCAACGCTAACAACAAAATTGGGAAAGTTAACAAATCATATTACAGTTTCTATTTCTTAACCTCGCTAAAGTATTACAAAATCCAAAGCACGAAAACAGTAAGAGATATTTGGTATTTCACATTATTTATCCTTTTCGCGGAAAAAAGGCAGTAAACAGAAAGAAAAATATTTTG
Source organism: Jaltomata sinuosa (assembly GCA_003996215.1). Taxonomy (NCBI): domain Eukaryota; kingdom Viridiplantae; phylum Streptophyta; class Magnoliopsida; order Solanales; family Solanaceae; genus Jaltomata; species Jaltomata sinuosa. Next base: position 33,530 of record QJPP01002099.1, on the reverse strand, counting down.
GACTAGCTTGTCCGATATTGACAACTACTGATTTGAGGAATTCTTGTATGCAACAAGTAAGCTCAAATTTAGATTTCACTGAATTGATCTCAACACCATATTTACATTGTCAAAGCAATTTCTATTTTATAAATTGTTAAACACTAACAACACAATTTTCCTAAGACAACTTAAAAGTGCTTACATGAAACTAGAAAAATAAAACCCCTAGAATTTTATTTTTTGGAGAAGGAAAACCCCTAGAAGTTGTCAAAGAACTACAGTAAATATCAATGACCAGTAACAAGAAAAGAAACAAGATTTACATAAAACTAGAAAAACTTATCACATGGAATGTAAGGGGACTTAACAACATTCCCAACAGGAATTTGATTAAGAGCTCTTTACAGAAATGGGGAGCTGATGTATATTGCTTTCAAGAAACAAAAATTAGCAAGAATGTGGAGGACACTGCTAAAATGCTATGGCCAAGCAGGTGGATGAAGTGTCAATATATTGAAACTGAAGGTAGTAAGGGGGGAATTCTGGTAATGTGGGATAGGAGGATCTGGGAAGGTGTCTTATTTGAAACTGGACAATATTCTATCACTATCAAGTTTGACTCTGTGTTACTTGGTTCCTCACTTCCTCACTGGTGTATATGCCCCTCACACCAGAAGTGAGAAGCTAGAATGCTGGGAGGAACTAGCTGCTGTTAAGGAACTATGCGGGGGTCCATGGATTACCTGTGGAGATTTCAACACTGTTAGGTACATGGCAGAAAGGAGGGGTTGTAGTAGAATCACCAATATTATGTCAGATTTTTCCCGATGGATTGAAGATTTGGAACTACATGACTCTCCTCTAAATGGAGGGAGTTTCTCTTGTTTCAGAGGTGTTAATCACAGAAGTGCTGCTAGGTTGGACAGATTTTTGTATTCCATGGAGTGGGAAGAGACTTTCAGAAGCATCAAACAGAGAATTCTTCCCAGGGTAACCTGTGACCATAGCCCAATCATACTTGAGTGTGGCAACTGGGAAAAGAAAAGATCCAACTTTAAATTTGAAAACTGGTGGCTCAAGGTGGAAGGATTCAACGATTTGATAAGCGACTGGTGGAATGAAATTGTGGTAGAGGGCTGCCCATACTACAAACTCAGTTTCAAACTAAAAGTATTGAAACAAAAGCTAAAAGAGTGGAGCAAAGCTAAATTTGGGGAGCTTACCAATAGAAAAAATAGCCTGATGATGAATTGGCTGAACTTGATTTAAGCAAGATAGCAGAATCTTGACAGGAGATGAGATGATAATCAGAGCTACAATCTTAGTGGAACTGGAGAACTTAGCTAAAAATGAAGAGTTAGCTTGGAGGCAGAAATCCAGAATCCTTTGGCTGAAACAAGGTGATAACAATACAAAATTCTTTCAAAGAATGGCATCAACACAAAAGGTATAACACAATTGATAGGTTGGTGGTACAGGGGGAGGTGATCCAAGAACCTGAAGGGATTAAAAGGGCTATGATTGAATTCTATAGCAAGCTTTACTCAGAACCAGAAGCTTGGAGGCCTGCTTTTGAGATGCTAGATTGCCCTAAGATCACTCGGGAAGAAAAAGATTGGTTACAGAGACCTTTTTCAGAATCAGAGGTACTCCAAGTTGTCAAACAGTATGATGGAGACAAAGCACCAGGCCCAGATGGATTTACAGTGCAATTCTTCCAAGAATGTTGGAGCATTTTTTGAAAGATGATTTAATGCTGACTGTTCAAAACTTCCACCAAAGAGAATTCTTAGAAAAGTCATTTAATGCTACCTTCATATCATTAATTCCAAAGAAGCCAGGAGCAGAACAACTTAGGGATTTCAGGCCAATTAGCTTAATTGGAGGAGTGTACAAGATCATCTCTAAGCTCATCACTTAAAGGATGAAGAAGGTTATGGGCAAACTGGTTAATGAACATCAGATGGCCTTTCTGAAAGGCAGACAAATTACAGATGCAGCTTTGTTGGCTAATGAATTGGTGGATGCCCGAGTTAGAAAGAAGACACCAGGAATTCTTTGTAAATTAGATATTGAGAAGGCCTATGACCATGTCAACTGGTCCTTCTCAAAGTCCTAACAGATATGGGATTTGGTAGGAAGTGGATAAATTGGATAAGATTTTGCATATCCAGTGTGAAGTTCTCTCTTATCATCAATAGTAACTCTGAAGGATTTTTTAAATCACAGAGGGGCTTGAGGCAGGGTGATCCCATATCACCTTTTCTCTTTTTGTTAGCCATGGAAGGTTTGAATTACATGATCAGAAAAGCCAAGGGTAATGGATGGATTAGAGGCTTCAGTGCTCATTTAAACAGGGGAAGTGCCATGGAAATCACACACCTTCTATGTGCTGATGACTCTCTGGTCTTCTGTGATGCAGAAATCTCTCAGATTAGGCATCTAAGAGCCATCTTAACCATTTTTGAAGGCATTTCAGGTTTACATGTCAATTGGCACAAAAGCTCTATTTTTCCAGTTAATCAGGTGGCTAACTTACAGCTTTTAGCTGAAAATCTAGGATGTCAAGCATCATCTATGCCTACCAAATATCTTGGAATGCCTCTGGGAGCCAAACATAAAGAGCTAGAAGTCTGGAGTGAGATTCTGGAGAAGTGTGATAAGAAGAGTCGGTATCTATCCTTGGGGGAGAGGTTGACACTCATCAAGTCAGTAATGGATGCCCTCCCCACTTATATGATGAGTTTGTTCCCGATTCCCAAAAGCATCGAGAAGAAGATCAACAAACTAAGGAGGAATTTCCTATGGCAAGGAAACAAGGAGAAAAGAGGCTACAACCTTGTTAAATGGGACATTCTGACCCTTAACAGAAGTCAAGGGGGCTTGGGCATTAAAAATCTCAGCATACAGAATGAATGCCTCCTTCAGAAATGGCTATGGAGGTTCTGTACAGAGGAGATGGCTCTATGGAGAAGATTCATTGCAGAAAAATATGGAATGCTCACTCAATGGACAACAGAAGAGGCCATGGGTACTTTTGGCAGTAGTGTATGGAAATCCATCAGAAGGTTATGGGCAAAACTGTATACCAATATCTCCTTCAAAGTGGGTGATGGAACCAAAATTGATTTCTGGAATGAACTTTGGATAGGGGAAGATAGTCTGAGAAATCTATTTCCCCAGCTATATATCCTAAGTTCACAAAGAAATGACTCAGTGTCTCAAGTGTGGAGTCCCCAAGGGTGGAATATAATCTTCAGAAGGGCTCTTAATGACTGGGAAGTGACAGAGATTGCTAGACTTCTTCTGATTTGAATCAGTCTCCCGGAATTTCTAACGAAACTGTTAAACCTGTCTTGCAGTTACACAACAAAGGGGTATTCACAGTAAAGTCTTGCTACTGGAGCAGAAACAATCGCCTAAATCAGACTGAAAAATGGCCTTGGAAGCAAATATGGAAAACAAGACGTCCACTGAAAGTTGCTTGTTTTGTTTGGCTGGTGACTAGAAGAGCATGCCTAACCCATGAAGTACTACAAGGAAGAGGAATGCAGATATGCTTAAGATGTATATTGTGCAGCCAAGATGCGGAGGTGAATAGTCACTTATTTTTGCACTGTAATATAGCTGTAAAGTTGTGGGAAATGTTCTTTTGTATCCTTGGGGTCAGCTGGACAATGCCAAGGTCAACACTGAAGTTCTTAAATAGCTGGAAAGGAATTGGGAAACGAGGCTCAACAAAAGACTTGTGGTTAAGCATTCCAGCGTGTGTATGGTGGACACTTTGGAGAGAAAGGAATGCCAGATGCTTTGAGGGAAAAAACAGCAATATCCAGAAGATTAAAAGTCAATGCCTTAGTTTACTTTATTTTTGGTGTAAACAGGAATTAGGGGGGGGGGGGGGGTATTTTATCTTTAGTAGATTTCATAGGTAACTTGTAAAGCTCCTCTTTCTTTTGCTGTCCTCTATGAGGAAGTTCCATATAGTATGTGGGTTGTAGTATTTACCATCATTTGTTGGATGATGAGTTTGATGTGAATACAAAGTTACCCTTGTCTCAAAAAAAATAAAACTAGAAAAAGAAAAAAGGGCATGTATCTCCATAAAAGCAATGTCTTTCCATGTATATAGACATAAAGAATCAAAGACCAAAAACAAAAATTCTTAATTTCCAAAACCCCATATATTTGGTAAAATAAAAAGCAATGTCTTTCCAACCATCTAAAATGGCTTTGCATAAATTATCAAAGACCGATTTTTTTTTCTTTTTCTTCAAAATGACAAGCTGTTAATTCATTCCAATTTCCATCCTAAACAACTCTATGAAAACCATCAAAGCAAAAACTAATACTAGCTTTTTTCAGAAAAAAAAAGAATCTTTTACACAGATAAACAACAAATACCAAATAGCAAATATATAGAATTCTGAAAAAAGTAGAAAAAGAAGTGAACAACAATCAACGGGCAGAAGAGCGTAGAGAGGTTTTTTTTTGTTATTATTTGACTTTGAAATTAGGGCTTTTTAATTCAAATCCTAATCACCTTTTGTCCCCTTAAAAGAACGATGTCGTTATTCTATATAAATATTAAATATAAATAACATTAAATGCCTAAGCTAAAAGTTTGGAAAAAGACTGTCAGCAAGACTTGAACCTGCACGCCATACGAAATTCTGCACCCCCTTAACCACTGAGCTACGCCTTCACTTTGTATTCAAGGGGTTCAACCTTCTATATATACAGACAAAACATAAATTTGACCCTATATATACAATGTAATTTTTCGATGAACCCCCTAGATTCCATGTAGCTCTGCCCCTGGATTAGACTAGTGGCACTATGGATTGAGATGTAGAAGTAACAGTAGAATCCTCAAAAGTGGATATAGGCAAGACCTCAAATATGTTAGATGATTAGGATAGGAAGATGTAAAGTAAGGTGGAGACTCAAAGAATGTGACATCAGCTGACATAAGGTACCAACGAAGATCAGGTGAGTAGCAACAATACCCCTTTTGTACCCGAGAATAACCAACGAAGATCATGCTGCTGAGCCTTGCTCCCCAGATTTGGAAGAAGATCAGTTGCTAGTAGCAAGACGAGTAACATGGGCTTAGTTCCAAAGTATGATAGTTCCTTTGAAGTAGTCAACAACAACAACAACATACCCAGTGTATTCCCACAGCGTGGGGTCTGAGGAGGGTAGAGTGTACGCAGTCCATACCACTACCTCAGAGGTGAGGTAGAGAGGCTGTTTCCGATAGACCCCCGGCTCAAGACAAAACAGTCTAAAAATAGGCTAAAAAGGACGTAACAATGATACAGGGTAAAAATACAAGATAAAACTACAAGAGACGATAGGAAGTAATATGTAGTAACAAACAACAGACAGAAACAGAGCATTGCCACCAAATACTACCACGAGGAATCCAAGAAAAAGAAACTATAAGCGTAGCCCTACGATTACTAGTCGGGACAATAAGGAAAAACACTCCTACCTACTAGCCTACACACACTTCTACCTACTACTCTTCTACCCTAATCCGCGTCCTCCACACCTTTCTATCTAGGGTCATGTCCTCGGTAAGCTGCAACTGCGCCATGTCCTGTCGAATCACCTCTCCCCAATACTTTTTCGGTCTACCTCGTCCTCTCTTGTACCCATCCATAGCCAACCTCTCACACCTCCGCACTGGAGCATACGTGCCTCTCCTCCTCAAATGTCCGAACCATCTCAACCTCGCTTCCCGCATCTTATCTTCCATCGACGCCACATCCACCTTAACTCGGATATCCTCATTCCTAATCCTATCTCTCCTAGTAAACCCGCACATCCATCGCAACATCCTCATCTCCGCCACCTTCATCTTTTGAATATGGGAGTTCTTTACTGGCCAACACTCTACTCCATACAACAAAGCTGGTCGGACCACCATTCTGTAGAATTTGCCTTTAAGTTTAGTAGGCACCTTCTTATCACACAAGACTCCAGATGCGAGCCTCCATTTCATCCACCCAACACCAATACGATGAGTGACATCCTCATCAATCTCTCCGTTTTCCTGGATAATAGACCCAAGATACTTGAAACTCCCTTTCTTTTGGATGACCTGTGTATCCAGCTTCACTTCTACGTCATCATCCTGAGTCGCCTCACTGAACTTGCACTCCATATATTCAGTCTTGGTCCTGCTCAACCTAAACCCCTTCGACTCGAGGGTCTGTCTCCAAACCTCCAACTTAGCATTAACTCCTCCGCGAGTCTCGTACACCAAAACTACATCATCCGCAAATAACATGCACCATGGCACCTCACCTTGTATTTGCCGCGTCAATACATCCATTACCAAGGCAAATAGGAACGGGCTAAGGGTCGATCCCTGGTGCAACCCCATTAACATGGGAAAGTGCTCCGAATCTCCTCCCACAGTTCTAACGCGAGTCTTGGCCCCCTCGTACATGTCCTTAATTGATCTGGTGTACGCCACGGGTACACCTCGAGCCTCCAAGCACCTCCAAAGGACCTCCCTAGGGACTTTATCATACGCCTTTTCTAGATCGATGAACACCATGTGCAAGTCCTTCTTCCTTTCCCTGTACTGCTCCACCAGTCTTCTAAGGAGATGGATAGCTTCTGTAGTCGAGTGTCCTGGCATAAAGCCGAACTGGTTCTCTGAAATAGGCACGATCTGTCTCAACCTCAACTCCACCACCCTCTCCCAGACCTTCATAGTGTGAAGGTCTGAAATGTGGCATACAGACCTAAACTTTTTTTTGAGAAGGATGGGATACAGACTTGAACTGCCGGATCGACTTAAGGTACGCCCAATATTTCATGTTAGTTTTCTGAAACTTTTCCTCTAAGATGTTAATGATCTGCCAAGAAGCAAGACCAAACGTGCTCCACCAGTGGTGTGCAAACAGTTTGCGGAGGACGTGGAAAAGATCTTGGATCACCATACACGAACAAGAAGCACATGAAGACAAAATTTCTAATCATGTGGAAAGGGAAACCTAAATGTAACACTATTTGAGAAAAGGGCAGAACTTTGTGGCAGTTTAAAAAGCAAATAAAGGAATATTTGAACTTTGCCTCGCCTAGGATGACGAGTTCATTTGGTGGGGGTAGTTTATTAGCCCCTTGGACAAGCTGCTCGGCATGACATGGTTGTGGCAAGGGATTTATGAATGAGGGCGCTTGATACATCCGAGCAATGGCATGGGTGGACAATGTGAAGACTAGTGCCAAGCAAGCCTTGGGCAACGACACACATGACGGCAGTTGGGCGGTTACTTTTGTTCCTTGTCTGGATATATCCATGTGGCATTGTCTTGCAACTGAATGTTTGAAACTAAATCATATTAAAAGCACGAAGGCCCTTAGCGAAATATTGTTAATCTTTTTACCCTTCAAAATAGTTCTCACACTAGACAAAATAGTTATTTAATTATTTTCCTAATATTTATGACTTGAAAATCTATTGAAATTTGGTTATTAAACCTTTCCTTATTTGGGTTATGTACCTAAAATTTAGGACTTTAAAATCAATTAAATTTTTAGCTTAAATAAATTGTTATAAATTATTGCGATATCTTCTAAGCAAAATATTCACAACCATTTTGTTTTCATCGCCGTTTAAACAAAAGCAAGAAACTACAGTCTTTCAAATATGTATAATGGTGGGGGTAAATAATAAATGGTAAAATGGCGTAGATACTAGGGGAAGAGCCAAGAACCCATTAACTTGAATAATTGTTGAATTCACAAGTTTTTTTTTATATATATATATATATTCCATAATAAACATATAATTCACGAATATCCTAAGTGAAATGTGTTAGTCTTCAAATATTTATATTGGACAAAATTATAATTTTTCATAATATTTAAGAGTCTTAAATCAACTAAATAAGTTATTAAAAAATAAACTTTTCCTTATTTGAAATATAGAAAATCATAAGATTTAAAACTTTTAAATTAACTAATATTTTACTTTATATGAAGCCTTTCCAGCTATGTAACATAACTAGACCCTTAATAGCTCAACAAAAGGACTACAATGTTCAATAAACAATTTATTGCCCTAGGGCTAGGAGTACAATATGAATATCGGAAGCCGAAAGGTAATGTTAGTGCTTTCTTAAGCTCCTTTTGCTACTTCATTAGGGTAATTATCCTTAATGACTATATGTACTGAGTAAAAGAAATATGGACCTTTAATTAATGTAGTTAGCCTTTTAACAAATGAGACTTTAAAATTACTAAATATATATATTTTTTTATATAGAAGAGTGGAGAGCTAGGTCAACCGAGGGAAATATTGTCAATCTAATCCAAAATGTGGGCATAAACGGTATAGAATCCCACGTATCTACATTAGTCATGTGTAGACTCTAGATTAGCCATGTCTAGACTGTATTGGCCACTTATCGATATTTTTCTAGAAGTCTTATCTTTTTTTAAAAAATCAAGTATATTCTGTTATCACAAAGAAAGAAGACAATTAGAGCAAGAGATCACAATAAAACATCTGAGAACTTGTGCAGGGGCTAGATTTAACCTTTTAATAGGTTAGCTAGACAAGATTAACATTCACCATTTTTGGGACCTTACACCTTTTTCTTCAATCTTCTATTTTAAAATTTTTGTCGTAATGAATATACCTAGGTACACACGCAAAGGCAAAAGCTAAGACTTTAAAAAGCATGAAAGCCCTTAGCGAAATGTCGTTCACCTTTTCTACCATTTAAAATAGATTTTGTATTGGATGGAATTATAAATTAATTATTTTCCTAATTTTATTTAGGAATAGACATTTGATTATTCTCTAATATTTAGGACTTCAAAACCAATTAAATTAGGAGTTTTTTTTAACTTAGGAGTCAGTGTCCCCTTTTTAATAACTCTCCTGTAAAATAGTTTTCAATGCAAAATCTTACTGGAGTCTTTCATGATAAATGATGATATAAATTAAGAAGTATCACCCGCCTTAACTCACCAAATATGATTTCTTTTTATGACAATCACAAAATAAAAAGGTAACGTTATAGTTGAATTACAAAGTTTGAATAAGAAAAAGATCCATCTAAACTATTTAATGTCCAAAATACTAAGATTTTCTATATTGTTCAAGTAGGGGAAGATCTAAAACATAAGTATGGTATTTATAATTTTAATTTATCTTTTAAAAATTATATTTTAATATACTTATTTGTTATGGATATATCTTATAGGGGGATTAAGTGTAGAAGTTTCATGGTATAGTATGTATAAATATTTGATTTTAAAGTACAAGGGGCATATATTTGAAATGAAATCATATTAAAAGGGTGTTTAGCTTAATTAGCTCTATTTATTATATTTAATTACTTTTCTACTCAAATAATTCTTTGTTTTGAATGACTTGTTGACCTTTCAATCAAATGTTACTCCAATGACACACATGTACAATAAAGCAAGTATTAGAACGAACGGAAGGAAGAACCACTGAAGTGGCTCAAAAATCCCTAAACATTTTTTTTTTTTACTTTGGTAATACCTAAACATGATTAATATTTATCATTTTGGAATTTGCTATTTGTTTTGGTATTTTTTATATTATAAAGCAAGCACATTTTAAATATTATTTATGTTATCTTTAAAAATTTGTTCTCATCAGTACGAGGGACACGCGCGACGCACATACACTAAAACTAGTAGTATATATAAATGTGCCTAGTAGTTAGGGATGTTTGCAGCTAGTGTTCATTTTTCGGCTGACAAGTGTCGAGGATTTTTGGCATAAGTTAGTTGGCCTTGGTGGTCTTTGTATTGTTGTCTAAGTGTCTTGAATGCTAAGTGCTCTTTGTATTCGTAATTAATACAAATTCCTAACCTAAAAGACAACAAGGCTTAATCGAGTGAGTATCTCGATTGCCTCACAATGACGTGAATAAGAGTTCACCCCTGTAATGCTAGAGATCGTTTGAAGCATCTTTAAGAAGACATTTTTAAACGCTTTAATATGCATTTGTATACTAAATGCAATAAATTATATATCGATAATATGTACATGTAACCAAATTTTACTGTTCAAGCATGGACTCTATGGAACAGATATGGAACCAAGTTTGGTTCTAATGTAATGTGAAATAATGTGAGGATCTACCCAAACTGTTAAGGCAATTAATAAAGTGACGGAAAACATTTATGAACTTCTTTGGATGCTCTCATATACCCAATGTCGCATATTGTATATCTACAACAACAACATACCCAGTGTAGTCCCACGAAGTGGTGGGATCTGGGAAGGGTAAAGTGAACGCAGGCCTAACCTCTACCTCAGAGGTAGAGCAGTTGTTTCCGATTGACCTTCGGCTCAAGATAATCAATCGAAAACAACCTCTCTACCTCACTTTTGAGGTAGTGGTACGGACTGCGTACACTCTACCCTCCCCAGACCCCACTTTGTGGGATATACTGGGTATTTTGTTGTTGTTGTTGCTTCGGCTCAAGATAAAAACAGTCTAGAAGAAGAAGTAATGGAAATAAAAGAAACAATAGACAGTAATAAAAACAACCGTTAGTAGCAGAACAATAGTATAACAAAATAATACTATAATCAAACTACACGAAAGAACAGATGATAACAAAAATATAAGAACAAGAAACAAGAATAATACTTCGAGTACTAGAATGAACAACACGACAATACACTCCTACCTACTAGTATGTACATACTCCTACCTACTACCCTTCGACCCTAATTCGTGTCCTCTACACCTTCCTATCTAAGGCCATGTCCTCGATAAGCTGCAACTACATCATGTCCTGTCTAATCACCTCTCCTCAAACATTTCTTTGGTCTACCTCTACCTCTCCTTAATCTATCCATTGTCAACCTCTCCCACCTCTGCACTGGGGCATCCGTGCATCTCCCAAATCACATGTTACATTTTGTTCAAACAGTGCTATTAAAACTTGTGCTGTAACAGTTTCTCCTTACAGTAGTCTGAGCTACTAGTTGCTTGATTTTCTTATTCAAATTTCCTTTGTTATATTCTAGGGTATAGTTTAGTGAAAACTGTGATAGATCTACAAATGGCTATCAGTTACAGTAACTGATAGGTCAGATGGGTATATCTTATGCAAAATCTTTTCTCATGTTTACTTTTGTTGGCCCCACAAAACTATCCTCATAATGATGCTATTTTGATGCATTTTTTTCTATCTAATTGGTGGACTCTCTGGGTGACTGCTGACGGAACAAAATTAAATCCTCGAGGGCTGAAGATTTTTTTCTATCATGTTTTGCTTTCTCCTCCTTCCCTTTCTTCAATATAGATAAAATATTAATTTCTTTTCATGTTTACTCAAGGTTTCTTGGGTCTTTGTTCATCTACAAGACTACAACATTGTTGTTTTCTTGATGTAGAATTCCTGCATAGTGGAGAAAAGACGAACTTTGTGATGTCGCATTAAGTCTGTGGTTTAACCATACGTGTGTATTTTGTTTTCTTAGGATGCATGGGAGGACGTTGATCCCGATGAGCTTTCTTATGAGGTACTTCAGTTTGTTGAATTCCTTTTTCTCTTTTAGACATTTTTTATATTCTACTTCACATGTTTGGTATTGTTCAATTGTCTGCACTAATGCAGGAACTTCTAGCACTGGGTGAAGTTGTTGGAACTGAGAGCAGGGGGCTTTCTGCTGATACAATTGCCTCTTTGCCTTCAGTGAACTATAAGACACAAACTGTGTCAGAAGGAACCGCTGATTCGTAAGCTAACATATCCTATGCTGTACTATTTCATACGTGAAAAGTGTTGACGACTTGACATTTTTGCACTCCAGGTGTGTTATATGTAGATTGGATTATGAAGATGGTGACAAATTGACTGTGCTGTCCTGCAAACATACTTATCATTCTGAATGTCTGAACAATTGGTTACAAATAAACAAGGTATTGTATAAATGCCCCAAGGAGAAGTATCTTTGCTAAGCCAATTAATATCTTTTCGGTTATCGTCTGTAGGCAAAATCTCCCCGACCTCCTGGACCTTTTTAGAAATTACACAAGGTTTGTCTTTGATATGTGGCTCTAGCTGAGACTAAAAATTGTGTTTTAGCTCCATCATGATATATGTCAAGTTATTTGAAGAATCATGGTAGTTCTAAGTTTATCTGTGCTTCTTTTGCCAATGCATTTCCCTGTGAACTAGATTGTTCTTTTCCCTTGGTTCTTTTTCTTCGACTCAAAAGGAAATATATGCCTTCTGTCAGTATTGTTTAGGGTGGTGATGATAGCTCTTGCAGTGACTTAGATCCTGGGTTTGAGTTCCTTCATTTTCATCTGGCTATGTGCCAGATCGAATAAGAATGAGACTTCTTATCCCATTTTATGTTGACACAGTTGAATGGATATGGAGATTAAGATGTTGGATTTCCTTGCATATTGTGTGGTACTATTTTGCAAGAAAAATGTTAAAGCTGATACTCGGTTTGTTGCATTTAACAGGTGATAAATCATGGTTTAGATATTCAGCTGTAGCTAGAATGAATCTGAATTATTGAATTTCATATTTGTCAATGTATTATGATGCATCAGAATAGGCATAACTGCCTATATTTTGATCTTAAGCTTACTATGAGTTTCTCTATTCAAGTAACAGAACCTGTTTTTATTTGATAACACTCACAGTAGTCTGCCTTTTGTCCATCCTTGTGGACTTTCGAAATGACGAGAAAAGGTTGGTCTACATCACCAGAGCTTCTAGTGATAGGGGTAATTGGCTGGGATGGGGTGGGTGATCAGCCCATGTGTCGTTTCTTTCCAACGCATATCAATGGATTTTTCACATATACCTGTCCAAATTGTTGAATAATAGTAAATATATTGTTGCTCTCTTCATTTCTATCTATATATAAATAGATAAAAGATTGTTATTTGAGGGCTGCAGTTGATTGTGGTATATGATTTTGTGGATGCAGGTGTGTCCAATATGTAGCACTGAGGTTTCCACCTCTGGAAACAGCTAGTGTACTTGTATAAGCTATTTACAATGCAATTATTGATAGTAATAGAGATTTGTTAAAAGACTGGCTGGCTTCCTTTGTTCTGTTTCTCATATAAAATATCATGAATGTGTGTACCAAGTTTCTAATAATTCCCTCCTCTTTTTCTCGCCTATCATTTGATAGCTTTTTTAGTTTACCATCGCTACCCTCTTTACATTCATTCTCTCTATTTAAAAACTGATGGTGTGAGTTCCTTAATCCCCACCCAAATTAATTTATGTTTTGCCACACCAGAACAGCTTATAATAAAATGATTTTCTACTAACTCTATTTATTTATTCTAAACATTTAAATGATTAAACCATATTTAGTATTAATTGAATAACAAGAGCTGAGTTGGTTCAAGCATAGGTTTGGTGACTCCATGTCTTGCTTCGTGATTAAATATTTAAAGGCTAGAGAAGGGTCTCTATAGTGGCAAGTAAGGGTGTAGCCGAGCGATTTCTTGTTGTAGCCTACATCTCAGCATGATAAATTGGAGTCCGGAACTTAAAAGGGGCTGTCAGTTACCTATTCTAAGGTGTGTACTGCCCCATGCCTTACAAGAAGATTTCACCATCTGCCTCCATTCACGAGACAAAATGGGATTTGAGAGGGCAATTTATTCCCAACTCATAGATTCTGTTGACTCAAGTATGTCCTCTTTAGGTCCTGATGTTATGATGTATGTGGAACTTGACTCTACCTGAAGTGTTTGATTGGTAAGTCATCACTGCAAGGATGTGCAATCATATCATTTTTCTACCGAGAATTGTTTCACCTTTTGTTAGAGTGAAGGGGTTGTTTTGACTGCAAGGATGTGCAATCATATCAATCTTCACTGTATCATTCTCCAGCATGTGCTACCATCTAACCTTAATTCTATCATCATTCTCTACTAGTTAATTTAATCTCACATAAATGACATTTCTGTTCTGTATTATGAAAGAAGATTTTGGTTTAATAAGTATGATTAACAAAGAATAACAATGATTTGTGCACATGGAGCAAACCAAAGAATGAGCTTTAGCATTTACCATAATCAATTCCTTATAGGAAAAAGGAAATCAATTTCTTAATGTGTGTGATATATTATATAGTGTCAATAAATAGACAAAAATTCTTTGGTAATCAAATGAAGTATAAAAAAATAAAAAAAATTAAAATATAATAAGAGTTGGACAGGTTACATTAAGATCATAGTCTAGCTCATTTTTTGACTCATCATGTTTTAGCTCAAATACCTTTTGAGCGAATTAATGATCCATCCATTTTGTTAACAGACGATCATTTCATCTTTGTACATGCATCAAATTCTAACAACATTGTATCGTATCTTGGACGCTTTTTTGAAAAACTCTTTTTAAATTTTATTTTTTTTAAGTGAAAGAAAAGAAAAAGGAGAATGAAACAAAAGAAACCAAACATTTTATATATAGAACTTCTCTTTCAAATGGTTTAAGTTATAAGTTATATGGCTAAATGCTTCTTACATCGAAACCACGTGTTAAGTCGTGTGACTTAACACATCTTAAATTAAATATTTTTGATTTTTTATAAGATGTGGACAATACACGCTTTATCCAAATAAATTTTTTTTGACTATGCAAGGCGTGAAGACTCTTGCGCCTTGTCAGTAAGGAATTTATTCCCTTGCTAGTCAACGGGCCTCGGGAACAAACGGCGTGGAGCAGTGGGAATTGATCTGATGGAAGAATAAATGATGGCATTAAGGTGTGGGCAGTACACGCCTTGCGAGGCATGATGTCTTTCACGCCTTATCATAGGTAACTGACGGCTTCGTTAACTGTGGGTTGATCCACGCCTTTACCGCTTTGGTTTCTTTCGATTCTTTGTTGTCCCTTTGAAATTTTTGATTAAAAAAGTTACCTTTTAGACTCTGAACTCTGATAAATTGATAGTTTTTTTTGCAACAAAATTGCTAATCCATCCTTTTCAATTTATTTGAAAATATTTCCTTACAAGTCCGTTTAAACAATGCTCCGAAGAAGAAGATGGATTATTTTTATTATATCTAAGACGTAACAGCAGTGGCGGAGCCAGAATTTCCATCGAGTGGGTTAAAAAAAATTGATTGGGTCAAATATGACGGGTCGGGTCAAATATAAGCGGGCTAGATAAAGTTCAACTCTACCGAGAACACAATTGTTTTATTATTTCCATAGTATTTAGACAAGAGATTGGTTATCAAAATTATTTTATTATTTTACCTCAGAGCGGATCAAAACTGACCTGGTTACTTTCGAGTCAAAAGATTTTTGAAAAACAATTATTTCATATAACAAAATAGAAGAGGAAAAATGTGGAGTGATGAGTTTTTTAAAAAGAAAAAGAAGCCGTTCCAATTGTCTAGAAGAAAATCAAATGTGTTGCTAGAGGGACTCGAATCCGCACGCCCCGTGTAAAACTGAACCTCTTTGCCACTGAACCAAGCCATGGACTTGCGTTTGAGGGGGGTTCACCATTCAATATATACACATAAAATAAAAATTTAATCCTATATACACGGTGTATTTTGGGGTTCGAATGAACCCATTGAGCTCCATGTAGGTCCGCCCCTGCGTAACAGATTTCCTGCAAAAAATGGTCCAACATAATGGAATTGTCCAATAGATCCATCTGAAAATAAGCATGACGAACAGAAACGCCCCGCAACTTTTACTAGAATATTATAGTGTATATTACTGCATCTTCGCTAGTCAATCCAGAAAATGCGATAATAGAGGAATTTCTGTTTGTGGGGAAGCCATACAAGACTGTTAAAGAATGATATTCAACTTAAATTAGCTGGCTGCTGAAATACAAGAGAGCTCCAGCCAACAAGACGTAAAAGACATGTTATATTAATAAATATTTCAAGAGCTAGATTAGTTGGTGATGAACAAATAAGAATTGGCTCTATCCAAACTAAACGAATTAAACCTAACTGGACCGAATTGAATAAATGATACATTTTGAAGAAAGATGAACAGTAGTAGTAGGAATGCCCATGCTCATGTCCGTCCTTATAATAAGCATTGAAATGTGTGTTCATCTATTGCCTACGGAGCCGTCTTCGCAAGGGAGAGATTTATCCTATTTCTCGGTACGGATTTAAATTTTGTTAGACCCTCAATGTTGGTACCACACATTGGGTAAAAAACAAAAATGATCGACACATCACCGTATCTTCTTTAAATATAATATCTTTGGGAACTTGAAAGGATATAACATACCCCTACTAAACATAAATTGTCAGTCTTATCTATTTGAGTTACTGATGCAATATGATGTTTTAAGTTTTGATGATTGATAAACACTCAGAGGGACCTGGTATCTGAAGAGATCTTGAATCACAGTCAACTTGGTACAACTATAATATGTACTTTCTGTAGCCTTTGGACTGAGCCCCTGCAATCCTTGAAATTCGTTTGGACAAATAGCATGTTGTTAAGGTTTTTGGCTCTCTCATTTATAAGGAATGCCAAAACCTAGTTTTTGCAAAACAAAAAGATCTTCATCTTAAAAGCAAAGGCTGCTCAAGTTCTTCAAAGCAACGAAAAGCTCACTGAACAAAGACCTGATAGTGATCAAGATAATGTCAACAATTCCTTGTCTTTAGTTTGAGTCTTTTGTGTTTATGTTCTTTCGTTGTACACCATTAGCTAGAGTTAGTTGATATCGTGAAGTTGTATTAGCTAGAGTTAGTTAATACAACGATGATGCAGTAGAGTTATTGCATTATTAAGAATTGCAATGTAGTGGATTAAGAGTTTAATCTTTATGATTACTGGAGTCTGTAATCCGGAGTTCTCGTTTGTTTAGTGAAGTTGATTTGTGAAATCCTACTAGGATAGGTAAAGTTCCGTGTTCTTTACTTTCCGCTATTTCACTTCTTTCATCTTCACTTTCTGCAACTCCTTGTCAAAGGACAAGGTCCCTTAACTCTCGGTAAATCCATACAAGACATCAGTTAATTTATATAGTATTCTTTTGAAACTTTTTAACCATCAACTGAAGAATGATGGTTGCTAAGTGTGGAGGAAAATCAAACCTTATCATAATAATGACTTTATCTAGATGGCAGAATAACCAAGATCAAATTATCCTAGAAGGCATATTTGGTTCAATTGTTCGTGATGAGATTCATGCTTCAATCATACTTCTATAGTCAATTTGAATTACAATTTTGACTATTTCTCCAAGTTGGTTTTGGATTCTGTTTACTTTGGATATTATAATTGGTCAAAATTACTCATGAAATTGAATTTAAAAGGAAATAACGGAAATATTATGCTATTTATACATAGGATGTATCAACATTCAAAATTATACTACTAACATAATTCTAGTTGTAGGCAAATTGAGAAGCCAAAATACTTGAAATTCCATCCTGCAACTCTAATCAAACAAGCTAAACATGGCCTCATCATCACTCTCTTCCTTTTTTCTAACAAGAAGGTCTCCATTGATCATTTATGTGAAAAAAGTTACATTTTGAGTTTGGTATTCCAAACTTTGTACATGATCATTGAGATGGGACACTGCTAGAACCTAACCAAAAGGAGGGGGGTGGGATCTCAAGGGGGGTCATACACTATAAGGGCATCTTTTGTTTCTTTTCTTATAAAGGAGGGTAGACCCCATGTGTCTACATTGATCAATCCACGGATATTCCTCGGGAGCTCAGCAAAAGAGTTGAAAACTTGGATTTCATCAAGGTCGTGGCTTAAGTTTGCCAATCTATCGGCAGGCTGGTTAGCTTCTCTGTAGCAGTGATTGATTTGGAATCCACCTCCTTCAACTAGACTCTGAGTCTCCTCAACGTAGTTTAGGATAGACCATGGGATCCTCCACTCCCTTTTTATACATTTAGTCAATAGAAGGGAGTCAGATTCTCCAATGACTGATCTGAATCCATTATTAATGCACCATTTGATACCAAAGAGGAGAGCTGCAGCTTCAGCCATGTTGCTAGTTCCTTGACCCAAGGGGGTGGCAAAAGCAAAAATGAATTTTCCTTTACTGTCCCTGATCAGTCCACCCCCTCCACATTTCCCTTGGATACAGCTTCCATCAGTATTCAACTTCACTGTCTGATCCAGTGGTTTTATCCACCTTACGATGATGTTTGTCTCTTGTTGAATTGATGCTTCACAAGTCTGAGAGATGGTGCTCCAAGTTTCTCCCACATTAGCTCTTCCGAATTTGTGGTTAGTGATCTTCAAAATAAAGGAGGTAATGTTAGTCTTTGTCCTGTATAGGGAGGGATTAATATTCTCAAATTTTTTACTACATCTTGTTTTCCATATTTCCCAGCAAATAATTATGGGCAAGGTACTTGACACAAGCCTTGCAATATTGTTCTTTGCTTTGTAATTCCACCAACTTAGGAACATCATCTTTAAGCTCCTAAATTTGTAGTCGATCCCAAGCGGTTCATCAAAATGTTTCCAAATCTTCTTAGCAAGTTGGCCATTGCAAAATAGGTGGTCTGGACTCTCAATCTCTATCTCATCATTATTAGTGATGCAACAGTGACAATGGTTCTCTGTTTGGATGCCAAGCTTAGTCACTTTCTTTTCCGTGGCTAGTCTATCTTTTAAGGCTCTCCAAACCATGAATGATACTTTGAAAGGTATCCCTTCATGCCAGAGGTTTTGGATGAAATTGTCAGTATCGTTCCTTTGTCTCATAAGATTCCAAGCTGAGCTAACAGAGAACTGCCATGCAGTGTCTGGAGACCATATGGCTTTGTCTTCTTTGAAATTTTCAAGCCTAAGGTTGAGCTCTTGGAGACTACTTTTAGTCCCTTCATCAATTTTCCCATGTATTGCTTCCCCATCAATGAGAATCTCGTTCAATTTAAGCCGGATATGGGGGTTGTTCCCAGTCGTAGTGAGGTACAAAGGTCCGAGAGTACACCAATTATCGTACCAAAAGTCCACTCCCCCTCTACCAACCATCCAGGTGATCTTACTTTCAACTTCTTCCCTGATGGAGCACAAATATTTCCAGCTTTGAGCTTGACCATTTTGCCAGTGTGTAGCCACAAGGTGAGTATTCTTGAAAAACTTGGCTTTCAAGAATTGCTTCCAAAGAGAGTTGGTAGTTTTTTTAGATTCCACCATTGCTTAGCTTGGAAAGCTTGGCAAGTGTCAGAGAGTCTTCTAAAGTTAGTGCCTCCCTCCTTATATGGGAAACATAAGTTTTGCCATGCCACCCAATGGTGTTATTTTTTATCTCAAGGCCAAACCAAAAAAACCTGGTAATGTATTTTTCAATAAGCTCAATAGCGCCCACATGAGGGTTAATAGCAGAGAGGATATGGATGGGCAGAGCTATAAGAACATGTATGATCATAATTGCTCCCTCCAGTGGAAAGAAACTTGGTGTGCCATCCTCTTATTTTATTAATGATCTTTTCAACCATCTCAGCAAAGTGGGCAATCTTCTTCTTTCCAATAATGAGGGGGCATCCAAGATACTTGATGGGGAACTTCTGGTGATTCATGTTATTGATCCTCCTTAGTTTGTTAATGGTGGCCTTATTAGTACTTGGAGACACATCAAACCCACTTTTATTCCTGTTGATCAGTTGTCCTGAAACAGTTTCATAGTTTCTGAGAGTATCCATTATCATGGTCAAAGGTCTCTTACTACCATTGCAAAATAAGATGGTATCATCTGCAAAGGATAGATGGTTGATTCTGGGCCCATCTTCATCCATGTGGAAACCTTGGTACCCTGGTTTGTCATGAAGATCATTAAGCATTTTGGAAAATAGTTCAGCAGTAATAACGAAAAGAGTAGGAGAGATGGGGTCTCCCTGTTTGAGACCCCTTTCAGATTTAAAGAAATCATATCTACTACCATTTACAATGATGGAATACCAGTTGTTAGAGATATAGTTGTGGATAATGTGTATCCACCAGTTAGAAAAACCAAGCTTCTTCATTATTAAGCACATATAATCCCAGGAAAACCTGTCGTACGCTTTCACCATGTCCAATTTGATGACAATATTACCTCCTCTAGCTGGTTTTCTGATGTCATTAATGATTTCTTGAGCTAGCATGATATTTTCTGAAATAGACCTCCCTTTGATGAAACCCGACTGATTTTTGGAGATGATCTTTGGAAGGATGCTTGCAAGTCTTGTGTTGATTATCTTGGATATAATCTTGCTCATCGGGATCGGTTCATTCTTTGCATTTAGGACTATAGTAATACCTCCCTTATTGGGCACACATTAGATCGGGCTCACCTACTTGCTATCAGAAATAGAATAAACCACACCTGCATCCAGCCACTTAATGATCTCCTTCTTGACGACCTCTTGCATAGGCTAATTCAACTTATGCTGGTGCTCAATACTTGGAATACAATCTGGCTCGAGCTGAATTTTATGTGTACAGATTCCAGGCAGAATCCCTTTGATGTCAGCAATGGTCCAACTAATGGCTCTTTTAAATTTCCTCAAGACCAAAACAAGAGCTTCAACTTGCCCTTCACTTAAATCTGCAGCAATGATCACTAGAAAAGTCTTATTAGCTCCTAAGAATACGTACTGAAGATGAGCTAGAAGTGCTTTGAGATCCAAGACTGGAGGCTCCTCAATGGATGGTCGGGCAGGTGGTGTTTGCCTAATTTTCAAGTCCAAGTCGAGCTTCTTTGGTGCATAACTGTAAGATCCCAACCCTGTGAGTGCTGCTACTATTTCATCGTACTCCTCAATGTTGTCACCTTTAAAGTTCATAATCATGGCATCAAGGGCTTTGACTCCATGTCTCTCCTCAATAGGTACGCCAATATGATCCTCATCAACAACATCTATAACTGACACCACTCGCATGCCATCATGATGCTTCATAGATTTGCAGACATCAAATGTCACCTCCTCATCATTTAACTTAAATTTCATCTGCCCAGTTTCCAAATCAACCAAAGCACATCCAGTAGCCAACAATAAGAACCCCAAGATAATAGGCACCTCGAAGTGAACCTCACAATCCAGAATCACAAAGTCTGTAGAAAAGATAAATGTGTCAACCTTCACCAATACATCATAAAGGATCCCAACAGGTCTCTTCACCGTACGATCTGCCATGAGGAGCCACATTGCAGTCAGAGTGGGGGCTCCCAAGCCCAGATGATTATACACTGCTAGTGGCATAAGATTTATAATAGCCCTCATATCACACAATGCTTTGGCAAAGTAGAAAGCTCTAATAGTGCAAGGAATTGTGAATGCTCTAGGATCTTCTTTTTTCTGCACCATGGAACGTGATCCTATCGCACTACAGTGGTGCAAATTATTGGCTGGCTCAAAGCTAACCGTCCTCTTCTTAGTTACCAGATCTTTCATGAATTTGGCATATCCAGGCATCTGCTCTAGTGCTTCTACCAAAGGGATATTTACTAACAGTTACTTCAACATAGAGATGAACTTGTGAAATTTTTTGTCCTCAACCTTTTTTTTCAATCTCTGGGGATACGGAGGAGGAGGCAATGGTATGGGTTTCAGGACTGGTGCATCCACCTTCCTCTTTGCTTTTAACTCAGAAGACTGTCTCTCACTTTGATCCTCCTTACAATCTATTCCTTTAGACTCGACCAAAATATCAGCATCATCCTTTTCAACCTCAGTTGGCTCATCAACAATATTAGGCATGGGAGGATCAACAGTCTGCTTTCCGCTCTGAGTAGTCACTGCCATAACCTGTCGATCATTCTTGGTGTTCTAAATGGTGTCACATGGGAGATTACCCTTCTGACGCAAATTTATGCTAGTGGAGAGCTGGTGCATCTGCGTTTCAAGCTGCTTTATGGAGACAGAATGAGACTCTACTCTTTGACTGATACCTGAAAGTTCAGCCTTTATCTCTTTTATGCCAGTTTCCGTGGATTCTACCTTTTGAAACACCTTGTTGATCAGCTCCCTCATGGTAGGTTGTCCAGGTCGCTCTTCGCAATTTCTAGGCGGGACATAAAGACCATTTCTATTGTTCTTATACCCATCCTTTTTCTACCAGTCACCATCTCTATAACCGTAATGATTGTAGTAATAATCTCTATCTCTGTTCCGACCTTGATTTCCTTGGCCAGAGACCCGGAAACCTTCCCCTTGATCATTCATATAACTAACCTCTTCTTTGGATGAGTAACCATTTGGCCTAAGTGCTTTACCTTGCGAACCGATGGCTTTTACCTTCTCTACTCCCTCAGCCAGGAATTTCTTTGCAAGCAACCCAATTGTCATGTTCAGCTCAGCAACTTCCTGTTTAATGTCTTGCAATTCATCAAATCCAAGGACTTACCAACTGTATGTACCTGCTGGGGTATCTGATTCTCTAGTGTGCCATACTCTGTTGGTCTTTGTTACCCTATCAAGCATCTCTGAAGCTTCATCATATGAGTTGTTCATGAATGCCCCACCAGTTACAGTGTCAGCTACTGCTTTGGTGTATTGGCGTTCAGTGCTTTGGTAAAAATTTCCATCAGATGCCTTGAAGGGATTCTGTGTCTCGGAACTTGCTTCAACTTCTTATTGAACCATAGCCACGCCTCATATAATGCCTCTGCAGGTAGCTGCTTGAAATTATAGATCTCTTGTTTCAATTGCAACATCCTTGATGGAGGAAATAATCACTCCAAAAATTGGGTCTTCAACTCATGCCATATGTATATGGAATTATCAGGCAGTTCTGAGAGCCAAAAAGTTGCCTCCTCGGTCAATGAGAATGGAAACGACCTCAGTCTAATAGCATCTTGCCCCACTCCTGCCATACTATACGCCTTACAAATTTGAGTAAGATTCTGCACATGATGATTTGCATCTTCTGTAGGTTTTCCAGCATACAGGCCTTTATTATTTATCAACTGGATCATGGTGCTAGTGTTGTTGAATTTCGCCCCCTTAGTCAGTGTTGGAAACACTATGGGTCCCTCCTCATCATAATCATCATAATTATAGTATCGAGGAGCTTACCTGGGCTGTTTCATCTGTCGACCCCTATTCTATCTTGGCGCGATTGGTCCTCTAGGCAAATTCTGTTGGGCTGTACCGTCAGCTGCTGCTTGGGCTTTTAGTGCAGCTTGACGAGAAGCATGTTGTCGCGCCTGCCTTGCTTACTCATCCACCGCATTTTGGGCTGCAAGGTTTTCTGCAATTGTAGCATCTTTAGTGGCAAGTGCATCTTCTCCTTGCTTTTTCCATTGCTCTTCCTCGGCCTGCAACTGGGATGTGATCTGCTCTTGTGTCTCATGCTCTCCCTCTTTAGCCATATTTCTTAAGGTTTTGGAGAGCTCAGGATCGTATGGAATCAAGGGATTTCCTTGACTCCTTGTACTGGACATGCACAAGTGTGTAACCTGTAGATCAAAAAAAAAATAGAAAAAGTAAAATCAGGAAAAAAGGACTAATAGTTAAATAAACACAATCTCTCTTAATCCTAAACCGTATTCCCCGGCAACGACGCCAAAATTTGATACGCCCAAATTACACCTCCTTTTAGAAGCGTAAGCGGATGCTGATCAAATATAGAACCCAATAAAGGTTGGGGTTGATCCCACAGGGAATATGGTAGGACTATGGTTGATTAATGTTTACTCGCATTTTATTCAGTTCTTTCTCTTGAAAGAAGGGTTTTAAAAATAACAAGTAGTAATAGTAACTGGACTGCAAACAAGTAATAGATGTCAAATCTAACAGTTGTTATCAATAATAGGAGTGACTAGGGTCGTGTTCCCCATGAGATAATAACTTAGTAAGGCTTTTGTACTTTGTAAACTAGTTTGATACTTAGCATGCAGAATCGGTAAGTTGGGTTCATCTAACTCCTTGGTCCGGCAACTAAACGAATTTCACCACACGCCTTGGTTTGGCCGCGGGTGTATGCTCTACTAACCCTTACCCTGGATCCTAGATTAGTTATTCCTGGACAAGGTCAATCTATTAGATGAGGGTTAGTAGCCTAAAATATCCATCGTTGAACAACCCATTTCCCATCCGTTAGCTCCTTGGTCCGGCAAGTAAGGATAAGGCGAGTTCTAACATTGTACACCGCTAGAAAGAAATCATTACGAAGGGAAGAACAATACATGCATAAATATCTCCCCAGAATTACTAAGTACTTTGCCTACTTTGTTAATTCTTCATGATTCCCACAACCCTAGTTGTGGATTTAGCTACTCATATTCATAAGTGGCCACTTAATGGTTATTTGTGCAATCATCAATAGATACTTACGAATTAGTGCAAAGAAATCTGGAATCTTGGAGAAAACATCAAGAACACTTCAACAAATCAAGAACTTGTGTTTAAAGTCAACACCCAAAAACAATAATGTCGTAACTCTTGCAAAATAATATGTAACAATGAAAATAAAACCTAAGGGGAAGCATTTATAGAAAAAGAAACAAAATCCTAACACAACTAGGAGAAGCTGGATGTGGCAGTACCGATGGGATGCCACACGGGCCATCGTGGGTATGACGAGCGTCGTGGGTGCCTGTCGGGCTTCTTCATGTTTTCAAGTCCAGGCTCCTACCTTCGTTTGATGGGCTGAGGCGATGGGATGTTGTAGCTGTGATGGCCCATCGTGACCCTCATCGGCTGCACTTGGCAACTTTCCACATCCCTGCCTCGTTTTCACGGGCAGTCTTGACGTGGCATTGTGGTTGTCACGAGCATCGTGGACGCCCGTCTCCCTTCCTTGGCTTCTTGCATAACTCCCTGGATGATTTTGACGGGCCTTGCGATGTCTCGTCATGTCCTTCAGGGGCGTTGTGGGTCCCATTAAGCTTCAATGCCTTATCACCTCCTACTACCCTATTCCAACAGCTTGCCCCACGGGCCGTCATGAGTGTGACCCCCATGGTGGGTTGTCTTTTGCCCAGAAACTACAAACTTTTGGTACTTTCGTCTATTTCAATTTTTTTCCCTGCATCACTAACAAACGGCATTAAATCCAACAAAATGTACTTAAGAACTCCCAAAAACCCTTCGTTTAAAGCGTCAAAAGTGCCATCAAATCCCGGCACATCAAGTGGACCCGCATGATCAGATGAGAAAATTTATCTATGGGGTTTACGATATGGTGAACAAAGAGTGTAGGTATGCTTTGATGTTGAGTGATATGAACATTTCTCGACTCGTGACTCATGCCCATCAGATTGAGGGTAACAAGCTTAGGGAGATAGCGAGGGAGAACAAGAGGGCTAGGTCTGAGGGTTCAGGTTTTGGCCATCAAAAGTTAGGTGGCGGGCATCGCTCCTCATTCTAGAAGAAGTCATCAGAGCCCATTCAGTCTTATGCTAGTGCTCCTACCCAGGCTCAGAAGCCTCGTCATGATAAAACTAGTAGGGGATTTGGCTCCTATTCGCAGTCTCAGGGGAGTGTTGCTAAGGGATCTTCCTACCCTATTTGCATCAAGTGTGGGAAGAATCACCTGAGAGAGTGTCGTTTGGGCTCAGGTGCATACTTTGGATGTAGTTAGGTTGGACACATGATTAGAGACTGCCCTTCATCTAGGAAGGGGTAGGGATGTAGTAGGACGCAGCCTACCCCAGCAGCTTCAGCAGGTCGACCAGCCCAACAGGGCACAACTTCTAGTTCTAGTGGTCAGCGCCAGAACCTCCTTTATGTTATGCCCTCTCGTCAAGATCAGGAGGGTTCCCTAGATATAGTTACTGGTATGTTGAAAGTCTTCTCTTTTGATGTGTATGCTTTGTTGGACCTCGGTGTCTCCTTATTATTTGTGACCCCTTATGTAGCATACAAGTTTGAAGTTTGTTCTGAATTGCTTTTAGAACCCTTTTTTGTCTCTACTCCTATTGGTGAGTCAGTCCTAGCCAAGAGAATCTACTAAAATTGCCCTATCTCAGTCCTTCATAGAGTCACTTCAGTGGATTTAGTAGAGTTGGAGATGACTGATTTTGATGTTATTCTTGGTATGGATTGGTTGCATGCTTGTTATACTTCAGTTAATTGTCGTACTCGGGTTGTCAGTTTCAAGTTTCCTAATGAACCCGTCTTAGAATGGCAAGGTTGTCCCCCATCCTCGAAAGGTTGTTTCATATCTTATCTTAAGACTAGAAAGATTATCTCTAAGGGTTATGTGTATCACATTGCTCGGGTTATGGAAACAGAATTCGAGACCCCTTATTTTCAGTCAGTTCCTGTTGTTAATGAGTTTCCTGAGGTGTTTCCTGAGGATTTGCCCGGAGTCCATCCTGAGCAAGAGATCGACTTTGGAATTGTCACGCCCCGAGGTTACCCCCTAGACGCAACAGGGGACCTGGGACTATAAGTTCCCCAAGCTAACCCTTGGTCATAGCATTCTCAAGCATAACAAAGATAAGAGGAAGCATAAAAGATAAAGTTGGAATAACATAAATGGATAATCAAGTCAAATAGAAATACAAGATCCATGAGAAGACTCGAATACTATCTATGTCTGAAAGCCTCTACTCATAACATAAAGAGTTTCTAGGACAAGACCCTAGCTAACTCAAAGTACGGAAATAAGAAGCTACACACTAAGAGAATAACTAGTCCTCGACCTAAGAGGACTCACCGACAGCGGATAGAATGTGGCCTGAAATCTCTAGCCACGAACCTGAGAAGGAACACCTGAATCTGCATCATCAAAGGATGCAGCACAAGATATGCGTCAGTACTATGGAATATACCGAATATGTGAGAGATGCATAATTTAACGAAAACATACTTAAAGCATGAATAAAACTTAGTTCATGCATAAATGAAATCTCAAGTAAACATCGTAAGTTTAAATAAATCAAAGCTTCATACGGGAGTTTCTTATCACCGACAATAGACCATGTGAGCTATATGGAATCTAACTATATAACCCTAGTTAGCAAAGATGACTTGAACCCTGCCAAGGAACGAGTCACCATACCCAACTATATAACCCAAGTTGGCAAAGCTGCCCTAATGCCCACTAAGACACAGGACACCATTATCAAGATGTGGATCCACTCTCATAAGCCCATAGGGAAAATCATAACCTACGCTAGCAACGTAGTTTTGGACTTGGGTAATTGAAACCTCATCGCTCGGTGCTAAGTACTACTCCCAAAACATGCATATAGCTCATAAGTTCATGAAGGTATAATCGAATACCAATCTCTTTTGAAAAGCATGATGACATATCGAGTATCATGCAATTCTCACATCATAAGTTCTTAAAGTAAATCATAGCCATTATTCAATTCATACTTTTCTTTCTAAATTCATACTTGAAGAATTTGGCATGCAA
Source organism: Jaltomata sinuosa (assembly GCA_003996215.1). Classification (NCBI taxonomy): domain Eukaryota; kingdom Viridiplantae; phylum Streptophyta; class Magnoliopsida; order Solanales; family Solanaceae; genus Jaltomata; species Jaltomata sinuosa. Next base: position 6,227 of record QJPP01002099.1, on the reverse strand, counting down.
TTTCATAAAATTCATAAAGTCATGATATCTAATCATGCCCAATTTCACTTGAAAATATGCAATTCAATGGAGTCATGCTAGAAATTAACTTCAATGTTTGGGCCTTTATATATAATAAAGGAATCATGATCAAATCATAAATAAGTAATAAAAAACCATGAATTTAAGCATAGAAACTGATTTCATAAGCTTTTCCCCAATTTAGATCAAAACCCTAATTTCATAAGTTCATAATTCAAATTAAGAATTGGGGGTTTTGGGAACAAGTGTGAGAGGAACCCATTATTGAATACCCACATACCTTGATGGAAGCTAACCCACTAGAATTGGAAAGATTTAGGAGACTTGATCTTGGAACTTGAAACTTGGAGCTTGGAGAAGGTTTTTCCTTTTGGGGAGTTGAATGAAGAGCTTAGAAGGAACTTAGGCTAATGAGGGTGAAAACCCTTCTTGAAGTATTCAAAACAACATCACTTAGGGTTTAAAAGGATGAGTTATAACTAAAATACCCCTGGCAAATAACTTAAGAAAAGCTGTTAAAAAGGTTGACTTTCAGTGACCACGGATAGTTTCCACGGACCGTAGAAAAAACCACGGTTCGTGGTTTCCATCCGTGGTTTATGGACAAGCCAACAAGCTGCAGAAGATAAGCGATGGGTCCATTCTACGGGTCGTAGAAAGAATGATGACCCGTAATCCCATCCGTAGTTCCTGAGTCAAAAGTGAACCTGCAGAAGATCAACCACGGATCAACATGACCGATCGTAGAAAGGATTACGTTCCGTAGAAGTGAGTCATCATTCCTGACATACCAACCAGTCCTATGAACATGTTCCACGAGTTATTTTTATGGTCCGTGAATCAAATGATGGCCCGTAGAAACAACTCCAGGATCCTGGGGACTTAGTCAATCCTCAAGTCTGATTCCACGAGTGCATTCTATGGTCTGTAGAATGAACCATGGTCCATATACTCCACTCATGATTTCAATCAAGAGACTGAAATATACAAGTCAGGGATCACGACTCAGAACCACGACTCGTGGTTCAGACTATGAACCGTCGTTGGACTCGTGATGCCTGGAAAGTTGGATTTTTCTGCAACTTTTAAGTTTAAAAAGCTGAGTCAACTTCCAGGGTGTTACAATATCCCCCCCAAGGGATCATTCGTCCTATAATGAAGACCAAGTAAGGGAAATTGGAAAAAAAATAGCCCAACCAAACATCAAAACATGGAAACCAAGGAGAAACATGAAAACTGGACTTTTTAACTTTGAAAACATGATAAACTAACTTCGCAAACATGCACACATGCTAGGAACATGAGAGAAACTTTGGAGGTTCTTGGGATCAGTTTGTTCCCTTGGCAGAGTTTGCTTATAATAACAGCTTCCATTCGAGTATCGACATGGCACCTTTTGAGGCTTTGTATGGTAGGTGTTGCAGATCACCGGTAGGTTGGTTTGATGGTTTTAGTTCTAGGCCACAGAGCACAGATTTGCTTCGAGATTCCTTAGACCGAGTCCGAGTAATTCAGGATAGACTTCGGGCAGCTCAGAGCAGACAGAAGAGTTATGCTGATCGTAGGCTTCGTGCCTTGGAGTTTAGTATCGGTGACTTGGTGTTTCTCCGTGTATCGTCCATGAAGGGCATGATGAGATTTGGTAGGCAGGGCAAGCTTAGCCCCAGGTACATTGGGTCGTTTGAGATTCTTAAGAGGGTTGGTAGCGTTGCCTATCAGCTAGCCTTGCCTCCGATGTTTTTAGCTATACATCCTGTATTCGATGTTTCGATGTTGCGTCGGTATGTCCCAGATGAGTCTCATGTGTTGCAGTGGGATTCGGTTCAGTTGGGTGAGGGTTTAGCCTTTGTTGAGGAGCCGGTGGCTATTTTGGCCAGAGATGTCAGGAGATTGAGGTCTCGAGAGATCTCGGTTGTTAAGGTTCAGTGGAGGCACCGTCTAGTTGAGGAGGCTACTTGGGAGACCGAGAGAGATATGCGGGCTCAGTATCCACAGCTGTTTGAGCCTTCAGGTACCCCCTTGACCTTGACTTTCGAGGACGAAAGTCCTTTTTAGTAGTGGATGATGTAATGACCCTTCCGGTTATTTCCACGTATATGTTTTCCTTGTACCGTTAGAACTTGTTTGTAGCGGCCCCAAGTCATTTAAGGCTTGTCGGTACCGGTATTTTGGCGCCGGGTCCATTTGTTTGATCGTACGTTTCTTTAATAAATTTTCTGAACTTTGGGTAAAATGTCTCAGAGCTTTTCTCTCAATATATAAAGAGTTAAAAGTCTCCCGAAATACCAAATCGAAGGTCTACGAGTCTAGTTTCCAACGCACAAAACCTCACGTCCAACTGATCTCGGAGTAAAAAGTTATGACTGTTTTACCGCGGACTGTCTGGCAGAAACCGGGTTACGAACTGGGTCGCGAACTGGGTCGGGTCAAAATCGATTTAAGCCTCAACTTCACGTTTTAAAACGTCATTTCAGTTCTGAAACAGTGAGAAAACATAAGGGAGGGTTCCAAGAGAGTTCTTGAGTATCAAAATCGTGCGATGGTGAGTTGCGAACTTAAATTTAAGAATTTTATTAACATCGCGTGTATTTGAAAATATTTTATTTGGAAGTTGAATTTGGTAAAAAGTTACATTATTATTACCTTTTTAAAAATATTTTAAAGGTTTATGAAAAATATTTTGTTATGATATAATTGTATATGTATTTATTTTATAAGGTTTTTATACATTGTAATATTTTAACGGAGATAGTAAATTTAGTTATGCTAAAATTTACTATTATAATATAGTAGGTTTTATCTAAAACAATTTTCTACTAATTATGGTATATTCAAAAAGTTTTAATTATTTTACCACAAACCTATGCAATACCCAATTATATAAATAAAGGGATAACTTAAAATGGAAGGGGTGACACCTCCACTTCCACGTGGAAGTGGAGGGAGGGTCATCATTTATTATCATCATCTATGTGGCAGCAAATTACTCCTCTTATATCTATATAATGTTTGCATTTTCTAATTAATATTTAGTTCATGATATGTATCCAGGAGCCATATGTGTTGAATTTCTATATAGAAATTCTATTATACTTTGAATATAATGTTTTTTTTAACCCTTGTATTCCAACAAGATAGCTTACGTACTATGTATGTATATATATGATATATAGTACGTGAATGGGAATTATGGAGAGAATTACTCTTTTTGGTTGATAATTTATTTGGCAATCAAAAGAAAATCAATTATCCACGTCAAGTTATTCAAGCCCGAATTTGAGTTTGATTTCGTTTTGGAGCTTTTCGGAGAGGTTCAAGCTTGTCATCGGACGACAGGTAGATTACGGTTTATTTTCCCTAGACTCCGCATATATAGGATAAAATTGTATTAATGGGCATCCTTGGGTTGGCTTATTAGGTTGATACCACAGACCTCGACCGCTTTATTCATGTCCGCCTACTTTTGTTCCTCCGTTGCTTGTAGTACTTGCCGATATATTTTATTTACCCTTGTGGTCCTGTGAGGCCTTGTTGACTCTGGAACATAGAAGGTGGGATTTTGGGAATGTCCGCGAGTCCCGGGCATAGAATTATCCTTCTAGGCTGGTTATGCTTGCTGAGTAGCTGTGGGCCTGTGCAGGGTCGATAGGTTGATTGTGAGCTGCTGGGCAGCTATTGTGTGTGATCATACCATTTCCATGCATATAAAGAGGTTTTATCCATGTTTTACTATGATTTTGGCTTCGGGCCTACTGGCACCATTTTCTCACCTTGCATGGCCCCGGGGGCCTGTTTTTAATGGAAATGATTTGGAAATGGTTTGATTTAACTTGTGAATATTCCTGGGTAAAAGAAAGTAAAATTATGTTTTAAAGCACCAGTTTTACGATTAACGCTAGACTCGGCAGGGCCGGGGTGCTAGTTGAGTTTTCTTGCTACTTGAGATGATTTTTAGCCTCGGTCGGACCGAGCACCTGAGATGACTTTCTACTGTTTAGACCCGGTTATGCCCGGGCACCCTTGGAGGGGTTTTTTTTGAGATATTTTCCTACTACTTTAGTCCTGGACAGGGTCTGGGCATGCATAATCGAGACTGGGTCTCTATCTTAAAACCGGACTTGCTTTCGGACGACATGTTTTGATACTGAGTTTTAGTATGGGGTCAGGGACCTCCATGGACCTTGCCATCTGGGCCTGGGGCTGCAGGCTGCGTTTGTCGGAGGAAGGGTATACGGTGGAGTAGAGGTATACGGCAGTGTCCTACCATGGAACCTACCTGCTAGGCTGGATCGGCACCGGATCGGCACCGGAGGAGGTACATACAGGGATACCATTTCACTTGAGATCTTCATGCATCATATCATTCATTGTTTGAGGATCTATCCTTGTTTGTTGTTTGTTGATTGTACGCTCCGGTAGTATGGGATGCCGGAGGGTTTGTTTTCACTTGTTTGTGTTCCTCGGTTGTATGAGCGGCCAGGGGACTATAGGTAGACTCTTGCTATTTACTTACAGAATTGTTTCCTGTTACGGTTAATTATGAAATTGGTTACTGCTAGACTGTTAGTTGCTGGAGGTGAGATTGATATGATTAGTTAGGCTTGATTCATGTCTCTAAGCATGCCTACCATTACTCTTTCTCTCTTCTTCTTACACTTAAGGTTACCGGTATACCATCTATTTCGTAAACTTATTATGTATACACTGTTATTGCAAGGACCCCAGGTGCGTTACTTCTTACTTTCACCTGTGCCTATGGTGTGTATATTCTGCTTACTGGCCTCACATGTGGTTCTGTTGATTTCCCTCTGGGCTAGTTCCTGTGTACCTTTCGTTGATTTCTGTGACTTCTTGCTTCTATTCTGTCTGTTACTACACTTTTATCTTATATGTGCCCAGTCGGCCTATGATACCTACTGGGCACCTTATGCTTCGCATTTGGTGCTCACCCTACCCCCTGCATCTTTGGGTGCAGATCCTAGCGTGGGCCATCGCCGTTAGATCGCTGTAAGTCGTGCTTGGAGATCTGTTGGGGATTACTTCAGACTGAGGGTGAGCTCTTGGCGATCGGAGCTTAGCTTTAGTTTATCTTTTGCTTCATGTACTCTATTACCATTCAGAGACATCTGTATATATTGTTTTGGATCATTGCACTCCATGTATGTAGTTTGGGCTCTATACTATGATACCAGGTCTTGGGGTTTGGTTTAGTTTCCGCATATGTATATATATATATATCCCTGTTATCTATTCTCTTTGTCTTGTTCCCTTATTTGTTAGATAGTAGCCCATTATTAACTGTCCTGAGCTACAGGGATTGGTTCACCTACCGGGGGTTGTAGGTGCCATCATGACCGAGAAATTGGGCCGTGACAACTTGGTATCAGAGCTTTAGGTTCACCGGTGTCATCGGTTAGGAGTCAATGTCTAGTAGAGTCATGTGAATCAGGGCGGAGACGTCCGTACTCAATCTTTGAGAGGCTACAGTGGCATTTTAGGAAATTTGAATCTTCCATTGCTTCTGTGTCGTGCGTGGAACCCTTGAAATTTCTGGAAATCTCATTTGTTCTACTTCATTCTCCCGCAGATGGTTCGTACGAGATCATCGGCATCACGCGGAGATGAGCCTCCCACTCCAGCTAAGGGTCGAGGACGCCCTCGAGCAGTGGCACCTGCTAGGGCTGCTAGAGTCGAGATAGAGCCCAAGCGACAGGTGGATCAGGGGGCATCCCAGGTACCACCAGCTTCAGTGCCAGCTCCAGCGCCAGCTCCAGTGCCAGCTCCAGCGCCAGCTCCAGTACCAGCTCCAGTGCCCACTTCTATTCCAGCTCCAGCCTCAACTCAGTCTCCAGATATTCGGGGATTACTATTACAGCTTTTGGGTGTGATTGGAGAGAGGCCTTCTAAGGTAGCACAGACATCCGCTCAGGGGGCAGCCCTGGGTGCACAGAGCTCAGGAGCGCAGCCTGCTACTATGGCTCCCCGTGCGGAGGTCATTCCGGTTCCATCTGTTGCACAGCCTCTTGCTCCTCGCCCAGTTATGACAGAGTCAGAGCAGAAAGCGTTGGGTAGGTTTTTTAGGTTAGCACCTCCGAGGTTTGCTGGTACTTTTGGAAAATATCCACATGACTTTATTACTACCTGTGAGGAGATGTTGCATCATTTGGGTTTGTTGGAGACTCACGGGGTTGGTTATACTGCCTATC